>JAPXFY010000020.1:32834630-32839630 GCA_030674185.1 Monoplex corrugatus | reverse complement strand
AAAAGAAAGAAAGAAAGAATAGAAAGAAAGAAGAAATAAAGAAATCCCCTCATGTAAAGCAACAGCTAATGGCACAATTCTGAGACAAGTTGATAACTTTAAATATCTGGGAACAGTCATCTCACCAGACCCAGATGCACATTAGAAATGGCCAGCAGAACTGACCAGGCTAAAACAACAGTCACAAAAAAATAGCGTTTTTACCGACAAATTCCCTATCAATTAACATCATGAAGAGAGTTCTTCAGTGTTATATAAAACCAATACTGTTGTGTGGATGCAAAGTCTGGACAATCGACAAGCAAAATCAGAACGAGATTGAGGCAGCTGAAATATAGTTTTTAAGAAAAATGTTAAAGAGTTCCATGAACAGAAAACAAAACAAAACGAAACAGTCCTGAAAGAAGCAACCATAGAAAGAACATTAATGAGGAAGATTAAAACAAAAAAGACAAGCAACATTTATAGGACATTTTATAAGGCAAGAGAAATTTGAGCACCTAGTCACAACAGGAAAGCTAGAGGGAAGAAGAGCACCAGCTAGACCCAGGAAGAAAATCTTACTTTTGCAGAGTGGATGGGGACAGACAGGAAAGGAGATATACTTGCAGCGACAAAAGACAGATGTGTATGGAGAACCATGATCGCTAACAAACAGCATGCACCAGGGCACATGATGATGATTTATATGTTTGTATGCCTGAGTTTTCCTGTGACCTGGTGAACGTGTATGAGTGTGTATTGACTGTTGTATGGTAATACGAACATATAAATACACGCTTGGTGCAGTCACGGGATTTTGTGAAAGTGCCAAATACCCCACATATACAGATTCTAGTGTTTTTCTAATCGAACGATCGATTCAAAAACTAATGATAAGATTTCTCAAGAGTTCAGTCTATGTCTGCAACATAAAACTGGCTTGTTTGCCAGTTTGCCAGTTTGCCAGTTTGCCTGGTTTGCCGGTGTGCTGTCTCCTGCCGCTTCCATTCCCAAGATGAATTCAATTTGGGGTCTTTCAGTGTCAGATGTTCATTACGGCTGTTCTTGGATGGCCGTTATGATGATTGGTTCCTTAGGGGGGGGGGGGGGGGTATGGGTATATTTCACTCCGTCTGGCTCCGAGGCTGAGTAATTACTGTCATTAGAAGGAGTCTTAGTAGTCACTGTCCCGGTAAATTGGATCAGAACAGGCTCTGTTGCACTCCATCAAAGTGCCCCAGCAGCAGTATAGGATCCCCTCTGGTGGGTGGCATATGGCGGCTTGACATCTCTGCCTAGTACTGAAGCTTCAACTGGACAAACTTACCAATCAGAAGCACACAAAAAATAGAATCAGAACGTGTATTTAACTCACAAAACGAGACAGGCGCAAATTTTCGGCCAACTGGCCTTTGTCAAACATACACGAAAGACAAAAAAATCAAATACAAATACACAAAACTTAGGGGATTAAACATCATGACTTTCCTGACGTTTCCTGACGTTAAGCAGGAGAAAATATTCACGCGTCGTTATTCTGTGTTCGAGTGTATCGGTTTCAATTTGTTTGAGGTCTAGAAGTCACTTTGATTTTGAATGAACTTGAGGGAGATGGGGATGGAGCTTCAATAAGCGGTAAAGGATCAACGTCTCTGAAGCAGCTCAGAAGCTGAGACTGAAAATCATAAATGAGTTACGCGGTGTAACACATGAAAATGTAATGATTTTTAACATCCTACATTCACTTTTGTAGTGAAGTTTGACGTTGGAGAGAAACTGGCTAAAATAATTGCATCATTAATCATAAACGATCATAAAGATTCATTAAGATACAGGAAAACTTAGCAGGCTTTTTGTTTGTTGTTTGTTTGTTTGTTTGTTTGTTTGTTTGTTTGTTTGTTTGTTTGTTTATGAGGATATTCGTTGTTGTTGTTATTTTCATTGTTGTTATTGTTGTTGGGGAAATAACGGTACAACTCGTGTTCGTTTAATGATAATGACACATTTATTCATTTGAGTGATAAATATTTGTTTTGGAGCATAATTGGCTAATTGCATCATTTATTACAAACGATCATCAACGATCATGAAAATTAGGTAAATTTACAGGCTTGTTTTATGAAAATCTAGCGGTATGATGCATTGACAACGTATTGATTTTTACATCTTAGATTAAATTCATTTTTGTGATGAAGGAAAATTGAAGGGAAAGAGAACACCAGGTAGACCCAGGGAGAAAATATTGGATAGACTTGCAGGGGGGCTTGGGATGAAGAGCGCGTACTTGCCGCGATAAGGAACAGATTCGTATGGAAGGCCATGATCGCCAACGCCATGAAACAGGGCAAATGATGATGATGAAGATGACGACGATGATGATGATAATGATGATGATGATGAGTGATGATGATGATGGTGGTGGTGGTGGTGGTGGTGGTGGGTGGTGGTGGTGTGGTGGTGGTGATCGTGATGATGATGATTATGAAATTTAACGTTGGAAAGCAACTGGCGAAGATAATTGCATCATTAATTACAGGCGATTATATGAAATTCGTTCAGATGTGGAAAATGTTACAGGCTCTTTATTAATGAAACAAAAACAACAGAAACTCGCGTCTGTAGGAACCATGCTGGTCGATGTTCATTCTGTGTGTGGTCCATGCGGCTGTCCTGAATAGCTTCCATTGTCTCTTCGACTCTTTCTTCTTTCCAGTCCAACTTGAAGACATATCTTTCTTGTCCGGCAGCCATTTTCCCCTTCACCCACCACCCCTTCACCCACTCCACTCCTGTCCGCCTCCCCCCTCTCCCTCTCTCACCTCCTCCCCTTGTATGCATGTACTTCACGCTCTTAGGATGTCTTTGTCATTGGGAGTAAATGTTTGAATGAATGAAGAGAGTGTGCTCTTTGAATGAATTTGTATAATAAAAATTTTGGGGCTTATTATTATTATTATTATTATTATTATTATTATTATATTATTATTATTATTATCATTATTATTATAATAATTATTATATTACTATTATTACTATTATTATCATCATCATCATCACCATCATCATTATATTGTAGTTAATATTATTATTATTATATTATCATTATCATTATCATGTTCTTGTAATTATTATTAGTTATTATCATTGTTATGTTATTATCGACATTATCAATGAAATTGACAGCATCAACATTATTATAATCATTTTCAGCAGCAGCATCAATTCTATTGGTATTACCAATATTTTTTATTATTATTACTATCATCATCGTCATCATCATTATAGAAAGTATCCTCAACTATCAAAATAAATAAAGAGACAAGTTTGATCTAGTTTCTTTGTTCTCCAGAGTGACCGTCAAACTGTAGAATTTTAGGGCCCTGTAATCAAAGCACTGGCGTGGCACCGGAGATACTCGGGTTAAGATCACCCATCAGACGGGGATTTTCCTTCCCACCACCTCTCCACTAGATTGTAAGTGGTGGGATGGGAGCTGGCCTTTCGGATGAGACGACAAACCGTAGTCCTGTGCGCAACACGCACTCAGTTCACGTTAAAGATCCCACGGCAACACAGAATTTGTTCTCGGCAAAATTCTGTAGGGGAAAAAAATCCAGTTTCATAAAGAAAATACTAAAAAAAGTACTCACAGAGAAAAATGGGTGGCGCTGTACTGATGCGACGAACTCTCCCGGGTATAGCAACCTGAACTGCATATGACAAATTAATTGTGGAAAGAAAGAAAGAAAGAAATACAGACAGACAGAAAGAAAGAACGGCAAATAAAAATAAATCATTACAATTATTTCGTCTTGACTTAACATGGAACACTTTATGCGTATCACTATCACACGCTTGTATCGAACAGGTGACTCACTGCAATGTCGTGTGACAGTTTATAATAGTGGATCACCGCCTTAAAAGTCGTTCTCGATTGTGTCTGCCAGCCAGGAGGGCCGGCCTTGTTCTACAGTTTAACAGCGTGCTGTAACTTTCTGGAAACACGTTTTGTCTATTAGGCCCAAGCAATAAACCGCTGCTGATGGGTTTGCATGGTTTTAGTACGTGAAATAGAAAAATGCTGGCGTGGAAAGATATATGCACTAGACAATTAAACTGTGTCATCTCTTGAAGATATATGTAGGCCTATGTATCTTTGCGTCGACATGAACCAGCAAGTGGCGAGACAGCATTACAATATTCGGGACCAAAGGTTGGAGTTTATTCATCCCACTCGGAAATTCCATGAGCGCTTAACCCAAACATGCCAGCAATTATCTGGCAAACTTCCTGAGCCTGCACAAAACCCTATGCGGTGGCAAGGTCTTGAAGCGGGAAAATGGGAGAAGGGACCTATCAAACGCTAAGTAGACACCACCAGAATGATGGAAACATTCAGATGGGCAGCGAACAGGCCAGTGGACCTATGAAACACTAAGCAGACACCACCAGAATGATGGAAACATTCAGATGGGCAGCGAACAGGCCAGTGGACCTATCAAACACTAAGCAGATACCACCAGAATGATGGAAACATTCAGATGGGCAGCGAACAGGCCAGTGGACCTATCAAACACTAAGCTGACACCACCAGAATGATGGAAACATTCAGATGGGCAGCGAACAGGCCAGTGGACCTATCAAACACTAAGCTGACACCACCAGAATGATGGAAACATTTAGATGGGCAGCGAACAGGCCAGTGGACTATCAACACTAAGCTGACACCACCAGAATGATGGAAACATTTAGATGGGCAGCGAACAGGCCAGTGGACCTATCAAACACTAAGCTGACACCACCAGAATGATGGAACATTCAGATGGGCAGCGAACAGGCCAGTGGACCTATCAAACACTAAGCAGACACCACCAGAATGATGGAAACATTTAGATGGGCAGCGAACAGGCCAGTGGACCTATCAAACACTAAGCTGACACCACCAGAATGATGGAAACATTTAGATGGGCAGCGAACAGGCCAGTGGACCTATCAAACACTAAGCAGACACCACCAGA
>JAPXFY010000020.1:32809630-32827130 GCA_030674185.1 Monoplex corrugatus | reverse complement strand
TGTGACCACTGATGTGGGGCTAAGAAAATTGGAGAAAGAAAGAGAGGGGGAGAGACAGACAGACAGACACAGACAGAGAGACAGAGACAGATAGAGAGGCAGGAGAGAGACAGAGACAGAGAGAGAAAGAAGAAAAAAAGAAAACGGAAAAACGAATAAAATATACAGATCTAATTTTGTTTCATTTCCTTTATATATATACACATATACACATACATATGTATATATATATCATCATCATCATCATCATTCTCCTGCCCGTGATGGGCGTAGAGGAGAGATGAGAGACACTCTTGAAGCCAGCCGTCGCCAACCGGTCCTGTCCTCCGCCTGTCGCACCAGCGTGGGGCCATCCAACCTGGTCCATTCTTTGATGTTGTCCATCCAGCATTTGGCTTGTCGTCCCCTTCGTCTGCCGCCTCCCAGTGTACCCTGGAGGACCGTTTTGGGCAGTGAGTTGTGGCGTGTGACATGCCCGAACCATGACAGCTTCCTGTTCTTGACTGTTGCCAGGAGGGGTTCTTGTGGGCCTGCGAGTGTTGTTATTTGGCTCCACACAAAGTCGTTTGTCTTCCGATCTTGCCAAGAGATCCCGAGCAAGCGCCTGAAGCATTTAGTTTCAAACGTCTGGATTCTCTTGGTGGTCTCTGCTGTCATGGTCCAGCTCTCGCATCCATACAGCAGGATGGGGAGCACCAGGGACTTGTACAGCTTCATCTTCGATGGAAAGCCGATCTCTCTGCTCTTCCAGATCTTGTTTAGCTTTACCATTGCTGCTGTTGCGATCGCTAGTCTGGTCTTGATTTCTGTTGTAGAGCGACCGTCTTTGGTGAGAGTGGCGCCAAGGTATTTGAAAGCGTCCACTTCTTCAAGCTGTTGCCCGTTCATGTAGATTTCAGCATGGGTGTTGGTTGTGCTGTTGACCAGGACTTTGCTTTTTTCTGTGCTCACTTCCATTCCGTGTGCACCTGCACTTTCTTCCAGTCTCATGGTCAGGTTTTGTAGTTCTTCGTTGCTGCCTCCCATCAGGTCGATGTCATCTGCGAACCTCAGGTTGTTGATGGTTCTTCCTCCGATGGAGACAGTGGAGTGGAAGTCATGGAGGGCTTCACGCATGATGTTCTCCAGGAAGAGATTGAACAGCACGGGAGAGAGTAGGCAGCCTTGACGGACTCCAACTGTGGTCTTGAAGTAGTCCCCTATCTGGTTGTTGAGGAGAACTGCGCTGCTGGCAGTGTTATACAGCGCCTGGATGGTTTGGACGAGACCTTCCTCTATGCCAAACTTTCTTAGCACTTGCCACAAACCCTTATGCCACACCCTGTCGAATGCTTTTTTAAAGTCTATAAAGTTGTGAAACAGGTCTCTCTGATGCTGCAGATGTTTCTCCATCATTATCCGGCAGGTGAAGATCTGTTCTACTGTGCTTCTGCCCGCCCTAAATCCAGCTTGTTCTTCCGCAAGGTGTTCTTCCGCTTCTTTCTTCAGTCGATTCAATATGACTCTGAGCATGATTTTGCTGGTGTGGCTAATGAGACTTATTGTTCTGTAGTTCTGGCATTGGCGCATATTTCCCTTTTTGGGCAGGGGGATGATGAGTGATTGAGTCCATTCTGTGGGCCACTGTTTTGTCTCCCAAATCTTCTGACAAATCGATGTTACACGAGTGACCAAATCATTCCCTCCATGTTTGAGCAGCTATTATATATATATATATATATATCTCAGAAAAGATATATATATATATGTATGTATATATACATATATGTGCACATATGACTGTATATATGTATGTATGTATGTATATATACACACACAGACGCACATAACCACACACACAGTTGCGCACACACACAAACACATACCCACACACACACAGAAACACACAGACATACACACACACAGAGAAACACACAGACACACACATACACATACACACAAACACACACACACACACACACACACACACACTCAGACACACACACACAAACACCACACACACATACACACACATACACAGACACACACATACACACACACATACACAAACACACACACACATACAAACAAATAACACACAAACACACATACAATACAATACAATACAATACAATACTTTATTTGTATAGCGCAAAATCTTGATAAAATCAAATTTAAGCGCTAAAACAGACACACACGCACGCACGCACACACACACACACACACACACACACACACACACACACACACACACCACACGCACGCACACACGCACACGCACACGCACACGCACACGCACACGCACACGCACACGCACACGGCTAAAATGGGGAGAAAGAATAAAAGCAATGGAAAATTACAGAGAGCATATTATATACAATTACATGTATATATTACAATGTGATTACAATGTGATTCCCCTCCGAGTGGAGACAGGCTGCAGAGGGGATTGAGTGAGGTCAGGATTTTATGCAGAGGAGAAAAGGTGAGTTTTGAGAGCGGACTTGAAGGAGACAAAAGTAGGTTGCTGACGGACAGAGAGAGGAAGTTTGTTCCAGGAAAGTGGACCAGAAACAGAGAAGGCTCGTGGACCATAGGTATTGAGCTTCGTGCGTGGAAAGCGAAAAGTCAGAGGATCGGAGGCAGAGCGGAGGGTACGTGAGGGAACATAGATCTCAAGTTGGCTTGACAGGTAATCGGGGGCTGCGTTATTGAGGCTTTTGTAGCACATGGTGTCTAGTTTGTACTGTATGCGCTTTGATACAGGGAGCCAGTGAAGTTGTACCAGGAGAGGAGATATGTGGTCAGCTTTTTTCTTTTTTAGAAAACAAACAAACACAAATGTAAAACACACACACAAACACACACACTCCTACAACACACACACACACACGCAAACACACACACACACTCTCTCTCTCTCTCTCTCTCTCTCTCTCTCTCTCTCAATTTCGTTATGTTTTCTCCCCTCCTCCACCTCCTTCTCTTAAGAAGTGAAATTCTCAGAATGGACAACATGTCTAATGGCCCAAAAGGTTTGCTCATTCAATACTGCCCTCTCTACAGAAGCCAGCGGAAGCAGATTGCCCAAGCCTCACGTGCCAAGTCGAACATTTGATTGAAAACTCGCCGGTCCGGAAAGCGAATGACCTCCGGCCCCAAACAACGGAACCGGAAATCTTCAGTTTCCTGTCTCGCCAGATCTTTTTTTCTCTGAGGGTGGTGTGTCTTTTCGACAGGGGGTGGGAGAGGAAGGAGGGACAGGGGGGTGATAGAGTGCGCTATATTCCGTTTGGCACTGAGTTTTTCGTGTGGAAGAATAATTCCCGACCCCCACCCCTCACCCCCCAAAAAAGACAGACAACTAAACAAATACATAAGGACAAATATGCAAATAAATAATTGAATACAAATATAAATCAAAAATATATTGAAGCATTCACGTCACGCTAACAATTTTCTACTTTGCTCTTTTGATGGTTTCATATATCAAGTTTAGAGAGTCTGTGTGTAGGCCTATGTGTATGTGTGTGTGTGTAAGTGCGTGCGTGCGTGCGTGTGTGCGTGCGTGCGTGCGTGCGTGCGTGTGTGTGTGTGGTGTGTGCGTGCGGGCGCGCGCGCGCGCGCGCGTGTGTGTGTGTATGTGTGTATGTGTGCCTCTCTCTCTCTCTCTCTCTCTCTCTCTCTCTCTCTCTCCTCTCTCTCTCTCTCTCTCTCTCTCTCTCTCTCTCTCTCTCTCTCTCTCGCTATTCGTTTTCTTCTTCTCTTTCTTCTTCTTCTTCTTCTTCTTCTTCTTCTTCTTCTCCTCTTCCTCTTCTTCTTCTTCTTCTTATCATCATCATCATCATCATCATCATTGTTATTATCATTATTATCATCATATTCATTATTATTAATTACATTACTGTTAATGTTATTATTGTTGTTAGTTACATTATTATTATTATCATTACTATCATCATCATTATCATTATGTCTTTACTGTTAATTTTCAGGCCTGACCTACATAGTCTTCGGCATCACCATTTGTTACTTCGTCTGCTGCATTCTGCCAGCTGTGTACATGATCTCCGCCATAGCAAGCGATCTGTCCACCAATCCACCACCATCTTGATTTACAACACAGGGGAGACCACTCTCGTCATCAACGCTGCCACGGATTTCTTCTTCTACTGCCTTCTGGGAAGAAAGTTTCGCCACGTATTCATGCGGATATTTTGCTCACGCGACTGCGGAGAGGACAGATGAAAAAGACAAACAGTTTCTCGATGAGGACGACCATTACATACAATTCTGTTTGATTCTAATTTAAGGTTCGCTTTGGTAATGGGGTTTTGTTTGTGTGGAGGAAATTATCTCCACATGTGTGTATCTGCCTCTCTCTCTCTCCCTCCTTCCCTTACTCCCCCCCCTCTCTGTCTCTCTCTGTCTCTCTCTCTCTCTCTCTCTCTCTCTCTCTCTCTCTCTCTCTCTCTCTCCCACTCTTTCTTTCTTTCTTTCTCCTCTTTCTCTCTCTGTAATAATATTTTGTTCTCTCTCATTCTTCCTTTCATGTTTCATTTGTCTTATTTCGTTTTTGTTTTTCTTCGTTTGTTGTGCGTGTGTATTTTTTTTTTTTTGGGGGGGGGGGGCGGGTTTCCCTAAATTATTCGCAGGTCAATGTTCTAAATGCATGTACTAAATTCGTATATCTTTGCGGTAACTATGTATATGTTACATCTACGGATAATGAACATTTTAGACTTGTTCGTTATATCACATGTTGTATATATGTATACATATGCTGAATCTGCGCTTTTATCTACATTTTAGCTAGAATTCGATATTGATTGTGTGTTGAATACGTGTGTACAAATTTAAATTGCAGGTTGTATCATCTGTCTTTGTATTACCTTCTATTACCTATTGAACTGCTTCATGTTGAAGTTTGCCGTGTTATGTTGATAGTGTATATACTAAAAGTAAAATCACATGGCATGGATAATGAAAGTGAAGTTACGTAATCTGCATACTAGAAGTAAAATTACATTTGTATTATCTGCAGATTTTTTGTGCAGATTTTTTTTTGGGGGGGGGGGGGGAGGGGGTATTGTTGACATTTTGGGGTCATCTTTTTTTTTTATTCGTTTCTGTCTACCTCTGTCTCTGTCTCTCTGTGTCTCTGTCTCTGTCTCTCTCTCTCTGCCTCTCTCTCTCTCTCTCTCTCTCTCTCTCTGTCTCCCTCTCTTCTCTCTCTCTCTCTTTCTCTCTTTGTTTGGGTTGTTTTTCGCTCTACGTTGTATTATTTTTTCTTCTCTAGCTTTGTTGCTACATTTTCCATGCCGTTTGAATAGCATCGCTCCCACACCACTAATCTCAGCTTCTCTACACCCTCACCAAACTGTAATACCAGTGCAAGGAAACGGAGGTGCCTTGAGGCCACCCACAAGAGTAGACCCTGCGCTCGGGCTGGATGATTTCAGTGGAGTTCAACAGTACCTGCTCTGACCCCAGTTTGCTGAGGACACTGCCTACTAAGCCACTTGTCCAATAACAGTAACGACTCGGCCACGGGGCCAGACTGACTCAGAGACCCCTGCTAAGAAGACCGTTACCACATTCCCGCAACGACGGCCTATCACCGCAAAACACCAACGCCAAAGGCCCGATGTGAATTTCCCACGGGGGTGGTATTCCGCTAGAAATTCTTCTACGCACAGCCTATTATAGTTAGAGCTTGGAGTTTTTTGTTTGTTGGTTGCTTGGTTGGTTTGTAATTTTTGTTTGTTTTTGTTTTCTGTCCCATTTTCTACGCCACCTTGATACCCACAGAAGTTGACACAGTTCCTTTGTTTGTTTTGTATATATATATATAACATGTAGATATAGATACATGTAGATATAGATACATGTAGATATAGATACATGTAGATATAGATACATGTAGATATAGATACATGTAGATATAGATACATGTAGATATAGATACATGTAGATATAGATACATGTAGATATAGATACATGTAGATATAGATACATGTAGATATAGATACATGTAGATATAGATACATGTAGATATAGATACATGTAGATATAGTTACATGTAGATATAGATACATATATATTATATATATATGTATACATATATATATATATTTATTTATATTTATATAGAATGCAATGATGAGGACGATGAGGAGGATGATAATCATTATGCTGTGGAGTTCCATCTACGATTGAGACCATGTGACAGGGCTATACTCTACACTTACTATCATAAGATATCCTGGCGTCAACCAGGCACGAGAGATACAGACACCTGCAGCGCTGGTCAGGCAACTGGAGCAACACCTTCAATGACGGGTCCGTGAAATTGATGAGACTCGACCGTGTGATCCCAGTCTACCCACTGAGGCCATAGCACACTCAGCTCTGGGTGTAGGAGCCGGTTGGAGCTGAAAAATCCCTTAGTGACTTTTGAAGGGAATGATAGAGATTCGAACCCACAACCTTTCAATCTGTAGTCCGTTGCGCTGACCGCTACATAACGATGACTGATTAAGAGGTTGGAGTTTGCTTTGTCGAGAGTGATTCGTCGCACTCGTACAATACCGTATGCGCACCACCCAAATCTGCTAGCAATGATCTGGCAGACTGCTTGAGCCTGCGTAAACATCCTGTGTGAAGACAAGGTCTTGAAATGGACAGGGATGGGCAAGAGACTTAGAAACACTAAGCTGACACACACCACCAGTACGATGGAAACACTAAGCTGACAAACACCACCAATACGATGGGAACACTAAGCTGACACACACCACCAGTACGATGGAAACACTAAGCTGACACACACCACCAGTACGATGGGAACACTAAGCTGACACACACCACCAGTACGATGGAAACACTAAGCTGACACACACCACCAGTACGATGGAAACACTAAGCTGACACACACCACCAGTATGATGGAAACACTAAGCTGACAAACACCACCAATACGATGGAAACACTAAGCTGACACATACCACCAGTACGATGGAAACACTAAGCTGACAAACACCACCAATACGATGGAAACACTAAGCTGACACATACCACCAGTACGATGGAAACACTAAGCTGACAAACACCACCAGTACGATGGAAACACTAAGCTGACAAACACCACCAGTACGATGGGAACACTAAGCTGACAAACATCACCAATACGATGGGAACACTAAGCTGACACATACCACCAGTACGAGGGGAACACTAAGCTGACAAACACCACCAATACGATGGGAACATTAACCTGACACACACCACCAGTACGATGGAAACACTAAGCTGACACACACCACCTGTACGATGGAAACACTAAGATAGGCAGGGAACAGACTTACCAAACACTAAGATGGGCAGGGAACAGACTTACCAAACACTAAGATGGGCAGGGAACAGACTTACCAAACACTAAGATGGGCAGGGAACAGACTTACCAAACACTAAGATAGGCAAGGAACAGACTTACCAAACACTAAGATGGGCAGGGAACAGACTTACCAAACACTAAGAAGGCAGGGAACAGACTTACCAAACACTAAGATAGGCAGGGAACAGACTTACCAAACACTAAGATGGGCAGGGAACAGACTCACCAAACACTAAGATAGGCAGGGAACAGACTTACCAAACACTAAGATAGGCAGGGAAGAGACTTACCAAACACTAAGATAGGCAGGGAACAGACTTACCAAACACTAAGATGGGCAGGGAACAGACTTACCAAACACTAAGATAGGCAGGGAACAGACTTACCAAACACTAAGATGGGCAGGAACAGACTTACCAAACACTAAGATGGGCAGGGAACAGACTTACCAAACACTAAGATGGGCAGGGAACAGACTTACCAAACACTAAGATAGGCAGGGAACAGACTTACCAAACACTAAGATAGGCAGGGAACAGACTTACCAAACACTAAGATGGGCAGGGAACAGACTTACCAAACACTAAGATAGGCAGGGAACAGACTTACCAAACACTAAGATGGGCAGGGAACAGACTTACCAAACACTAAGATGGGCAGGGAACAGACTTACCAAACACTAAGATGGGCAGGGAACAGACTTACCAAACACTAAGATAGGCAGGGAACAGACTTACCAAACACTAAGATGGGCAGGGAACAGACTTACCAAACACTAAGATGGGCAGGGAACAGACTCACCAAGCACTAAGATAGGCAGGGAACAGACTTACCAAACACTAAGATGGGCAGGGAACAGACTTACCAAACACTAAGATGGGCAGGGAACAGACTTACCAAACACTAAGATAGGCAAGGAACAGACTTACCAAACACTAAGATGGGCAGGGAACAGACTTACCAAACACTAAGATAGGCAAGGAACAGACTTACCAAACACTAAGATGGGCAGGGAACAGACTTACCAAACACTAAGATGGGCAGGGAACAGACTTACCAAACACTAAGACGGGCAGGGAACAGACTTACCAAACACTAAGATGGGCAGGGAACAGACTTACCAAACACTAAGATGGGCAGGGAACAGACTTACCAAACACTAAGATGGGCAGGGAACAGACTTACCAAACACTAAGATGGGCAGGGAACAGACTTACCAAACACTAAGATGGGCAGGGAACAGACTTACCAAACACTAAGATAGGCAGGGAACAGACTTACCAAACACTAAGACGGGCAGGGAACAGACTTACCAAACACTAAGATAGGCAGGGAACAGACCTACCAAACACTACGATGGGCAGGGAACAGACTTACCAAACACTAAGATAGGCAGGGAACAGACTTACCAAACACTAAGATAGGCAGGGAACAGACTTACCAAACACTAAGATAGGCAGGGAACAAACTCACCAAACACTAAGATAGGCAGGGAACAGACTTACCAAACACTAAGATAGGCAGGGAACAGACTTACCAAACACTAAGATAGGCAGGGAACAGACTTACCAAACACTAAGATAGGCAGGGAACAGACTTACCAAACACTAAGATGGGCAGGGAACAGACTTACCAAACACTAAGATAGGCAGGGAACAGACTTACCAAACACTAAGATGGGCAGGGAACAGACTTACCAAACACTAAGATGGGCAGGGAACAGACTTACCAAACACTAAGATGGGCAGAGAACAGACTTACCAAACACTAAGATGGGCAGGGAACAGACTTACCAAACACTAAGATGGGCAGGGAACAGACTTACCAAACACTAAGATGGGCAGGGAACAGACTTACCAAACACTAAGATGGGCAGGGAACAGACTTACCAAACACTAAGATAGGCAGGGAACAGACTTACCAAACACTAAGATGGGCAGGGAACAGACTTACCAAACACTAAGATAGGCAGGGAACAGACTTACCAAACACTAAGATAGGCAGGGAACAGACTCACCAAACACTAAGATAGGCAGGGAACAGACTCACCAAACACTAAGATAGGCAGGGAACAGACTTACCAAACACTAAGATGGGCAGGGAACAGACTTACCAAACACTAAGATAGGCAAGGAACAGACTTACCAAACACTAAGATAGGCAGGGAACAGACTTACCAAACACTAAGATAGGCAGGGAACAGACTTACCAAACACTAAGATAGGCAAGGAACAGACTTACCAAACACTAAGATGGGCAGGGAACAGACTTACCAAACACTAAGATAGGCAAGGAACAGACTTACCAAACACTAAGATAGGCAGGGAACAGACTTACCAAACACTAAGATAGGCAGGGAACAGACTTACCAAACACTAAGATAGGCAGGGAACAGACTTACCAAACACTAAGATGGGCAGGGAACAGACTTACCAAACACTGAGATGGGCAGGGAACAGACTTACCAAACACTAAGATGGGCAGGGAACAGACTTACCAAACACTAAGATAGGCAGGGAACAGACTTACCAAACACTAAGATGGGCAGGGAACAGACTTACCAAACACTAAGATGGGCAGGGAACAGACTTACCAAAGACTAAGATGGGCAGGGAACAGACTTACCAAACACTAAGATGGGCAGGGAACAGACTTACCAAACACTAAGATAGGCAGGGAACAGACTTACCAAACACTAAGATGGGCAGGGAACAGACTTACCAAACACTAAGATAGGCAGGGAACAGACTTACCAAACACTAAGATGGGCAGGGAACAGACTTACCAAACACTAAGATGGGCAGGGAACAGACTTACCAAACACTAAGATGGGCAGGGAACAGACCAGTTTTAATGTTTCTGGCTAAGGTTGAACTGAGAGATATCTGATCTTGAGTCTACGACTCAAAAGAATCAAACAGCTCGTCATGGAAGCTACAGAATTCATTTATATGAGTTAATTCTGATGTCATATAAAGTTTTCATTTTCTATGGTACTTTGTATACTTTGAACCTGTTGAACATGCTTGTGTTATTGTTTTTGTTGTTTATTATCATGTCTTAAATATGTACATACTGAAATGAGATATTTTATTATCATGTGTATTGTGTGACACTTGTAAATATCGAAATTACAATTTCTCGAATTATCAATAGAACATTGAAAGATTTGTACATATTGAACATTGAAAGATATGTACATATTTTACATGTTTTTTTTCAGTTCTGTATATGAATGTGTATATAAAATAACACACTGTATTGTTTACGGTTTCTTTATAATACGTGTAAGTATTAGAAATAGATTTTTATTACAATACCATATTACATATGTAAATTCACCAGATCTCAATTTTTCATCACTCGTGATTTTCTGCCACGGAATAAATCGCTTGTCTCTAAAAGGTCATTTCAGCTTATAAAGCATCTGAATGTGTCTGTAATATTCTTCTTGCTAGTGGAAACTGTTTTAATATCAGATTTTTACTTTTTTGAAATATGGGCTTTGAGAGACGGTACCACGATGGGTCACCATTTTGAGAAAAACGAGAAAAAAACGAATCTCAGTGTCAAAAATGACTGTTCCCTACCAGCTAAGACCTAGACTTCATGACATTTGTACACATTTGTTGATCACATACAAGTGGTTTGACGGGTCTGTTGACAGAAACTGAAAGGATAATTGGTCGTTGAAAACGGACATTTACGAAGTTTATTTTCTCTCTCTGAAAAAAGGAACACTTGTAAACTGCAGGGTAGGTGTTTTCAAATAACATTATAACAAGGTGTCATGTGCGCAGGGTGGTGCGTGCACATGTTTTTTGTGTCGTGTGCATGGGGGGGGGGTGTATGCATGAGTTTTTTTGTAGCGTGCGAAAGGGGATTTTGTGTGCATGTGAATGTAGTTTTAGGAAACAGCTCACTTGGGAACTTGGTGTGGACTGGGTTACTTAGCTAGTCTCCAAAACACCGCCTTGAGCTCCAGGTGTTAAAAGAAAAAGACCAAGAAGAAAGCGAAAAAGAAGTAGTAAAGAAAAAGAAGGCGAAACAAAAAACTCATGCATACATCATGCAAGAAGAAAGCGAAAAAGAAGTAGTAAAGAAAAAGAAGGCGAAACAAAAAAACATGTGCACGCACCACCCTGCGCACATGACACAAGGAACAATCAATGCTTGGAGTGTACAGACAGTAGTGTCAGCAGGAAGAGTTATAATATCAGTTGACATCAAAATCCTCATATCAATCCCTGACACCCCTATCTTCTGTTTTGGCTTCTAGCTGCGAACACTATGAAGTGATAAGCGACTCATTCTCTGGTAGAAGGTCACACATCTCCATTAGTATATAATTCTGCCATATGAATGTATCCTTAAATTACGTACTTTTTAATACTACCATATTTTATTGTGAAACTCTTCACAGTGCTTTCAGTGGTATTAGATGTTACATCTGCCGATGCTGAAATTCAGTTCAAAACAGTTCAGTGCTATGGTTCTTTATTAATGCAAAATGTGGAAATTAAAGTGTCTGTACACTGGGCCCTTGTTAAATAACATCGCCAATAAAAGTGCACCAAATCAGCTGCAGTTCACTGGAACATATGAAGATCTGCTGACCAGTTTAAAAAAAGAAAACAACATTGATAGGACCATGTAACAAGATCCAATGGTCTTACTAAATCGGTCCTCCAGGGCACTGTTTTTGCCATTTACACACACGCAAATACACTCACATAACAAAACACACACACACACACACACACACACACACACACACACACACACACACACACACACACACACACACACACACACACACACACACACACACACACATGCACACACAAATACCACATACACATAAAACACACGTGCACACGCGCACGCAGAGATACACACGCTCAATCACTAACAACACTGACACATAACACACACAGAGAAACACACACAGACACACACACACACATCTACATATATATATATAATATAGTATGTATAATTATCAATACATATATGAACATAACATACATAACACACACACACACATACGTACACACACTCACACATAACACACACACACACATGCATACATATATATATATATATAAAATATATATATATATATATATAAAACACATACACAACACACACACACACCACACACACACACACACACACACCATAACACACACACACACACACACACACATACAGGGGGGGGGGGTGTTGTGGCCGAATGGATAAAACATCCACTACGATGCCAGAAACCTGGATTCGATTCCTGATCAGAAAGGAATATTTCTCCCCCCCCCCCCCCCCCCCCCCCTTGCCCAACTCCTCCCCAAGCCTTGAGTGATCTGAGGGTTAGTCTTTCGGATGAGAAACCGAGGTCCGTGTGCGTGAGCCCATAGCGCATGTTAAAGATGCCATGACAATAGAGGAATGATCCCTGAGAAAATTGTATGGAAAGGTATAATACCTTTTTGTTCAGCGCTGGTTTCCCCCATTTACGTGCCCATTTCTTCATCCATTCTCCTTGCTATATGCCTGTACTGTGTATCCTTGAACTGGGTTTTGTATGGGTTTTCTGGTTTGGTTTTGTTCTGGTTTTTTTTTGTTTTTGTGTTGTGTGTGTGTGTGTGTGTGTGTGTGTGTGTGTGTGTGTGTGTTGTGTGTGTGTGTGTGTGCGCGTGTGTGTGTGCGTGTGTGTGTGTGTGTGTATGAGAGAGAGAGAGAGTGTGTGTGGTGTGTGGTGTGTGTGTGTGTGTGTGTGTGTGTCTGTATGTGTGTCTGTGTATGTGTGTGTGTGTCTGTGTGCGTGCGTGCGTGCGTGTGTTTGTGTGTGTGTGCGTGTGTGTGTGTGTGTGTCTGTTGTTGTTGTTGTTGTTGTTGTTGTTGTTTGTTGTGTTGTGTTATTGTGAGCAAATGTTTCAGTGAATGATAAGAGTGTGCGCTGTGATCAAGTTGTTGACTGTTGTTTGTTCGTTCGTTCGTTCGTTTGTTTTTGTTTATTTGTTTGTTTGTTTGTTTTGTTTTGTTTCTTTGTATTTGTAATGTGAGTGAATGTTTCAGTGAATGATGAGAGTGTGTGCTTTAATTTCATATATATCAAGATCAAGCGTCTTATAACTACTACTACTAGTAGTAGCAGTAGCAGTTGTAGTAGTGGTGGTGGTGGTGGTGGTGGTATTAGTGGTATGGTAGTTGTGGTGGTGGTGGTGGTGGTGGTGGTGGTGGCAGTATAGTAGTAGTAAAGTTAAGAATCTTCATCACAGGACTATGTCCCACAGTCAAGTAGTCTGATTTTTTTCCTTTCCGTTTGTTTCATCACAGGATCTGCCCTGTTCCTTACCGTAGACTACGTCCAACTGGTCACTTGATTTGAATTTTTTTCGTAAGTGTATCACAGTACATTGTAGATTCCCTATCACTTTCTCCACTGGTTTCCTGTTTCTGACAGAATTTCATACAAAATCATTACAGTATGCTACGCTTGTATCAATGGCACTGCACTTATTTATCTTTATGACTTTCTCCCAATGTACATCCCTGCCCAACCTCTCCATTCTGCTTCTGACCCTACTTGTTCACAAAGTCCACGATACAGAATGATGTACCACAGTCAGTCGCCGCTCATTTTTTGTGTCAGGTCCATACAACTGGAGTAAGATTCCCCTGTCTATTCGACAGTCACATAGTCTGCCTTCTGTCAAGTCTAACTTGAAGACTTGTCTTTTTGTTCAGTAGTGATTTCTCTCTGCACGTGTCCACCCTTTCGTCCCACTTTCCTCTTATCCTCCCCCTCTTGGTTTGTGTATGCTTTGTACCCTTGAGGTTTGGCCAGTGTGGGTGAATGCTTTGGTGAAATGGATGACAGTGCACGCTTTGATTTGATTTTTGTATCAAGATTTGGTTTGGTGCCTTACATATATAGATGTCATTGTTATTGTCGTTATTATTTCAATCATGTTTTATGAGTCGACATGTGATTTGAATTTACTCTTTAGTTCGCTTTATGACGGCACTGACAAGATTGCCTACTGATGTCCTATCGCCGTGTAAGTTGAATTTTGATTTCATTCGTTTACCACAGTCCTCCAGGACTGAGAGAGCTACCACATGCTGAGGGAGAAGATCTGGCCGACACCCTGATGTGGTATAACAAGCTGTACAGGCCTGTGGGTGCAGTACAGAAGACGACTTGTTTCATCTTCGAGACTAACTCCAACGAGAAAAAGAAGATCAGATTACATCAATATTGTTCAGATTCTTAATCGTTGGCCTATGTCCTATCCAGAAGATAATTCCATTGTTCTGTTTTCTGAAGGTATCAGTAATGGAACGATTCGTCATCGTGCGCTTATGTCAAATCAATCACATAATTTGATTTTTCCCTTTAGTTTGCTTATCACAGTCAAGATCTAATTCCTTATCAAGGAAATATGTCCCAGGATGTCCCATTACTCGTCAGATAATTTGATATTTCTATTTCGTTTGTCAAGGTACCGGCAAGAGTGCCTACTGAACGTCCTATCGTCACATAATTTGATTTTTCTCCTTCTATGTTTATTACACTGCTAACACTATTCTTTATCCTATGTCTGTGGAAATCTTGCCACTACCGTCATATTGCAGGCTGCTTGGTTGTTACACAGCCGTGGACTCAAAATCTGATATCTCCTGTTCAATCCCAGCCCGTAAGGTTAAGAATTGGCTTATTTGCTGCCCATCTCAATATTTCCATCATTCCATCATTCTGATAAGGTCAGCCTAGTTTTCCATAGGTTTCTTCTCCCCCCCCCCCCCCGACTCCCCATTTCAAGACCTTGCCAGGAGAGTCTGTCAAATAACTGCTGGCAGACTTAGGTGGAGCGAAAACTGCAAACTGTAGGGTCTGTTCTGACCCGTCAGATGCATGATTTCATTTCTCCTTTCCTTTCTCTTGGCATAATACTTGGCATGGTTCTATATGGCTGAAAACAGAGAGGTGGAAGATGTGCTTGAGGCAACAAGGGATAGAAACAGATGGAAGGCCATGATCGCCAACGCCATGTGGCAAGGCAATTGATGAAATGATATATGATGATGATGATGATGATGATGATGATGATGATGATGATGATGATGATATGATGATGATGATGATGAGATGATGATTGAATGATGATGATGATGATGATGATGATGATGATGATGATGATGATGACGACGACGACGACGACGATGATGATGATGATGATGATGATGATGGTTCTATATCTTAGGGCCATTGTGTCTCCTGGTCTTGCAGTTAGCCTCCTTGGTCACCACCTGATGGGTCATCATCATCATCATGTGCTTTGTTGCATGGCACCGGCGATCATGGCCCTCCCTACGAATCTGTCTTTTGTCGCTGCAAGTACATGTATATCTCCTACCCTTTCAGTCCCTATCCACTCTTCAAAACTATTTAACATTTTCTTCCTGGGTCTTCCAGGTGTTGTGTTCCCTCTAGCTTTCCTGTTGTGACCAGGCGCCTGATGGGGACAGGGTCATAAAGCTGTACTTAATGGAGTTCGCAGTATGTGGTTTGTTCAAGAGGGATTCATCGCACTCAGACAATTCCATATGAGCTCCACCCTAAAGTGCCAGCAAGTGTCTGGCAGGCTCCCTGAAGCACTGTGCAAAAAATGAGTGTGTTGGAAAGGTCTTAAAATAGGAAATTGAGGTGGTGTTGGAAAGGTCTTAAATAGGAATGAGGTGGTGTTGGAAAGGTCTTGAAATAGGAATGAGGTGTGAATTTAAAAGGTGGGGGGGGAGGCAGAGGGACCTGTGGAACACTAAGCTGGCACCACCAGAATGATAGAAACATTAAGATAGGCTGGGAGCAGTGCAGACCGGCTAATGCCTGTAGCAGGACATCAAATACGCGCGTTAAACATCCTATAACATCCTATGTCAGTACCAAAGAAATAAGAGGGAAGCAGGGAGAATTTTATATAATATTAATCAAAGAACGTAACTCTTGAGAGTCACGTAGGAATTATCTCTCATGTTGTAGTTCCATGTCAATCTTGAACATAAGACCAATATATTGTATGTATTTCTCTCCTCTCTCATAGTTGTGTGTAGGGTAGTTGCAGAGTATAAAGGTAGGCTTGGGCGCTCCTTTTTTGAGGAGTGTTCTGAGCTTACGGTTTTTGTGCTTTGTATCTGCTTCTATGCTAGCTGAATGGGTAGCGCAAACTGTGTTAGATTTTGAAAAGTTCTACAACATGGGAGATAATTCCTACGTGACTCTCAACAGTTAAGTTCTTTGGTTAATATCCTATGTCAGTGTTTTCGGTGACTTATGGAAAAACGAAAACAGCCAGCATGCACACTCCCGTAAAGGAAGTATGGCTGTTTCAGTGGCAGGATAAAAACGGAAGTCCATAAATAGTCCCACTTACGTAATCCATTTCTTTTTTTTTTTTTCCCCTGAGTGTATACGTGTGGAAGTTGCTGCTCACGAATGCTGAATGTTTGGAGCTTGTTCAAGAGGGACCTATCGCACTCAAGCTGCTCCTTATGGGCTCTGCCTAAATCTGCCAGCAATAATCTGGCAGACTCCCTGAGCCTTTACAAAACCCTATCCACTGGCAAGGTTTTGACATGGGGTAGGGGGAAAGGTCACACAAAGCTGACATCACATCACCAGAATGATGAAAACATTAAGACAGGCAGCAAACAGGCCAGTTTCTGATGTTGCATGCTGGAACTGAACTCGAGATATTAGATCTTGATTTCACCCGCCCCATCAAAAAAGCCAAACAGCCTGTGTTAGGACGATGAAAAAAAGCGGTAGAGTCACACAATTAGATTTTGTATCTGCCTAAGGTGTCCTGTTAATGGTGTTCTTCTGTTATGGTGTCACTATCTCAACAATCACATGATAACAGTTTTATATCTTCTGAGGCTATCACGTTAACGGTACGACTCTGTCATAGGCCCATATATTTACTTAGTCTCATATTTAACCCTTTTTCTTCCTGAGGTGTCATTTAAAGGTGTGATTCTAAAGTAGACATATATGTTACATCAGTCAAATAATTAGTTTCTTCCTAAAATATCACGTTAATGGTGCCATTCTGTCGTAGACCTACA
>JAPXFY010000020.1:32804630-32807130 GCA_030674185.1 Monoplex corrugatus | reverse complement strand
GTAAGTGAATGATCAAATGACTTAATAAATAGATAAATAAAATAAAGTAAATAAATAAATAAATGGAACCAGAAAACAACCACAAGCTCCCATTCTCATCATCATAGCACATGACAAATTGTGCCCACATTCAGTGGCCCTCTATGCCATGCTGTGGCAGTTCTAATAGGTTCTGACATGTGTGTTGGACAACTGAACACAGTGGTGTGGCTGCAATGACACAAAAACGGATGCTGATGATGCAGCAAAACATCAAAAGAAACGTAAACATTGGACAGAGAGAGTGAGAGACAGACAGACAGACAAACAGACAGACCGAGAAAGAGACAGAGACAGACAGACAGCCGACAGACAGAGACATAAAGACAGAGACACAGACAGATAGACAGACAGAAAAGAAAGCCAGGATGAAACAAAGAATCAAAATAGAAAGAAAGGAAGGAAAGAAGGGAAAGAGAAATGAAAGAAGGAGAGAAAGAAGAAGGAAAAACGAAAGAAGGAAGAAGGTAACAGAAAAAAAAGGAGGAAGGTAGGAAGTAATGAAAGAAGAAAGAAAGAAGGAAGGAAAGAAGGATGGAAATAAATGAAGAATAAAGTAAAATAAGAAATTTAAAAAAAGAGGAGGGAGTGAGATAGGAAGACAGAAAGAAGAAAGGATAGACAGAAGAAAGAAAGACAAAATAATGGAAAGGAGAATGAATGAAGACAAAAGGAAGGAAGGTGGAAGGAAAAAAGAGAATGGAAGAATGAGGGAAGGAGAAAGGACGGTAGCAGGGAAGAAGACAGAAAGGAACAAAGAAGAAGGAAGGAGGACAGAAGGAAGATGGAAAAAAGGGAAAGGAGGAGGAAGGCAGGAAGTACAAAGGCAGGAATGAAGAAGGAAAGAACAAAGGAGAGACAAAGAAAGGAAAAGGAAGAAAGAAAGAAAAGAGAAAAAAGGATCAGGACGGAGGGAAAGAGGAAGGAAAGAAGAAAAAAAGAAAGGAAGGGAAAACGAAAGAAGGAGGAAGAAAAGAAGGAAGAAAGGAAAAGGAAGTAAAGAAAGAGGAATGAAAGAAAGGAGGAAGAAAACAAGAAAAAAGGAAAAGAAAGAAAGAAGGAAGAAAAAAGGAAAAAGAAGGAAAAAGAAAGAAAGAAGAAGGAAAAAGAAGGAAAAAAGGAAAAAGAAGGAAAAAAGAAGGAAGAAAAAAGGAAAAAGAAGGAAAGAAAAGAGGAAGAAAAAAGGAAAAAGAAGGAAAGAAAAGAGGAAGAAAAAAGGAAAAAGAAGGAAAGAAAAGAGGAAGAAAAAAAGGAAAAAGAAGGAAAGAAAAGAGGAAGAAAAAAAGGAAAAAGAAGGAAAGAAAAGAGGAAGAAAAAAAGGAAAAAGAAGGAAAGAAAAGAGGAAGAAAAAAAGGAAAAAGAAGGAAAGAAAAGAGGAAGAAAAAAAGGAAAAAGAAGGAAAGAAAAGAGGAAGAAAAAAGGAAAAAAGGAAGAAAGGAAAAAGAGGAAGAAAAAAAGGAAAAAAAAAGAAGGAAAGAAAAGAGGAAAAAAAAGGAAAAGAAGGAAAGAAAAGAGGAAGAAGAAAAGAGGAAGAAAGAGAAGAAAAGAAAAGAAGAAAAAAAGGAAAAGAGGAAGAAGAAGAGGAAGGAAGAAGAAGAAGAAAGAAAAAAAGGAAGGGGATGAAAAGAAGGAGGAAGGATGGAAGGAAGGAAGAAAATAGAAGGAACGAAGGGCCAAAGCACAAGGGCAATCTTAAAGAAACAAAAAGCACTCCGGTCCACGAAACACGCACATACACACATGCACACGTCAGCACACGCACAGCATATAGTCTACGCACATGTATCATGAATACACACACGCGCTCGCGCGTACGCGCGCACCCACACGCTCTCTCTCTCTCTCTCTTTCTCTCTCTCTCTCTCTCTCCACACACACACACACACAACACACACACAAACACATACACACACCTCTCACACATACACACACACACATACACACACACCACCACACACACATACGCACACGCACTACAGACAGACACACACGCGTGCACACAAACACTTACACACACATACATACGCAGGCACACATCGCACACATACAAACAACACAAGCTCTCATGCCCGCGCACCCTCACCCAATACAAACAAACACACAGAGAGAGAGACACACACACACACACAGACACACACACACACAGACACACACACACACACAACACACACACACACACACACACACACACACACACACACACACACACACACACACACAACAACACACACACACCCAACACACCACACACACACACATTCGCTGACGCTGACATTGCTTTAATTGTGAAGGCCTTCATCCCAAGCAAAAGTTTACATGTACAATACATGCTTTCTCACACTACTATATACACTCAGATACATACATACATACACACATACATACATACAGACAGACAGACAGACATACATACATACACATACATGCATACATACATATATACATACATACATACATACAG
>JAPXFY010000020.1:32794630-32797130 GCA_030674185.1 Monoplex corrugatus | reverse complement strand
ATCAAACAGAAAATGGGATTCATCTTCTAAAATATTGAGACAAAAGGGGCAGCTTTTTCTAGCATAGTTGTTTTTTTTAATCGATTGTTTACACCCAACTCGTTTACATCTAATCTAAATCTGATCAGGCAATCACGGAATTTTTGATTGATATGTCATTAATATTTATGTAATTTTCTGGTTAGTAGAGTGATTAAATTGGCGATAGGAAGAGTATCTATCGCTATTGAGTGTTTTACTGTTCCATTATTCTATAAATGACCCTATCATTTCTTGCTTAAAAGAAGCCAAGAATTTGACTCGTTAGTCACGCCGTTTATCCATACTTCTTGAAATCCGTACTCTTCTAGACATTCTTTAATATTTCTAACCAGAGAGAGAGGAGGAGAGAGAGAGGAGAGGAAGGGGAAGAGAGAGAAAGACTGCACAACTGCGTTTTGAATTATAAACAAGCCAGCCAGGTTTTACTAAAAGACAAAGGTCAGCCAGAGATACACGATAGTGTACATGTGTAGTAAACAGAGCAAATTTATTGTAAAAATAAAGTTTCCGTTTGTAAAAGGAGACAGCAATCAGGGCTCGGACAGACAGACAGACAGAAGGCCTCCCTCGGTCATGGCTGACCATGGACAAAGTACATCCGTTCTAATGTCTAGATGGGCTGTCTGCTTGGTCCAAGCAGCGTCGCCTGTGACTGTAGAGACCAATGCGAGAGAGGCAGTCTCTGTTGCAGCGGTCGCATGTGTATGCTGATGCTGGTCTGTTGGCTGTCATCCCTTTTCTGCGGACTCGCTTTTCTGCTGCAGCAGCTGACAGTTTGTCCTCACCAATCCGCAGCTGTTTCTTGAGAGTGGTTCTTCAGCTGTTGCGGTTGTCTGCGAGGTCCTCCCAGGACTCAGTGTTGATCTCAAGCGCCTTCATGTCACGCTTGCAAACATCTTTGTATCTCAGCTGTGGGCGGCCAATGTTTCTCTGCCCTGTGGCAAGCTCACCATAAAGGATGTCTTTTGGGATGTGACCATCTTCCATGCGGCGGACGTGGCCCAACCAACGCAGCCGACGCTGTCTCAGCATGGTATGCATGCTTGGGAGGCCAGCGCAGGTTAGGACTTCGGTGTTGGTCACCTTGTCTTGCCAGGAAATGCCGAGTATGCGCCGTAGGCTTCTCAGGTGGAAGGTATTGAGCCTTTTCTCCTGATGAGCATGCGTGGTCCACGCCTTGCTGCCATACAGCAAGGTGCTGAGGACACAGGCGTTGTACACAGCCATCTTTGTCTTCGTGGTCAGCTTGGGATTTGTCCACACCCTTTGTGTGAGGCGGGCTAGTGTTGTGGCTGCCTTCCCGATCCTCTTGTCGACCTCTGTGTCAAAGGAGAAGTTATCGGTGATGGTGGACCCAAGATATGTAAATTGATGGATGGCTTCAAGCTCGTAGTCATCAATGGTGATGGCTGGTGGAGATGGCGTGCCTTGGCCCAGGACGTTTGTCTTCTTAAGACTGATGGTCAGACCAAAATCTTTGCAGGCCTGGGAGAAACGGTCCACGGTAATAAACAGAAGCTTTCCATTTGTTTTTCTTGAGTTTTGGGCTCCGAAAACAAAACAGCGGTATCATACGATAAAGATTAATAACAAGCTCGTCAGTTTTCGACAAGAACCCAACGAAAACAGACTTATACTAATTTTGTAAATGTAATCTTGGCAGTCATCGTTTACTTACTTTTTACTTTTTCCTTCCGCTTGTACCGGTGGGCGTCGCGGGGAGATACAGTCGTCTGTCAGCAGCAAGGCAGGTGGCCTGGAGAAGGGACATTCGTGAGCTCTGAGGGTGTCTGTCACGGAGTCGCTCCATCGTCGTCTTGGTCTTCCTCTGGCTCTCCAGCCAGAGTATCTGGTGTTGTATGCCCGAAGAGCTGGATGGTTTAGGGCATACGTGTGAGGTGTCCGAACCACTTGATCCTCATATGTTCGATGTGTTGTAGGATTGGTGTTGCTCCTACCATGTCTCGTATCACCTCATTTCTGATCTTGTCCCGCCTTGTCTTGTTTACTGCTTTCCTCAGGCATTTCATTTCACAGGTGACCAGTTTTCTCTCGAGGACTTTAGTTAGGGACCATGTCTGGCACTGGTATGTCAGCGTTGGTAGAAAAATGGCGTTGATGTGTTTCGCCTTAGTGCTGGTGGAATGCTGGGGTGTTTCAGGAGAGGGGCAAGTTGGTAGCTGACTGCGTTGGCTTTCTGGCATCTGGTCTCGATTTCTCTGTCTAGTTTGCCATTTGTTGTAAAACTATGAACAAAGATGTGCCCTCCGTGGTAATGCCGGCAGCTCTCTTGGTATAAATAGTATCCTTATCTTCTGGAAATTGTGTGCCTGAAATTTCCTCTTTACTTTCGCTCTCTTTGTTTTTTCTTTGCTTCCTTGCTTTTTGACATTTCCCCTTTTCTCATTTTCTGCTGTGCTGGTCCATTCATCTTGATGCTTTCCATAAGGCCGTGCAG
>JAPXFY010000020.1:32759630-32792130 GCA_030674185.1 Monoplex corrugatus | reverse complement strand
GGCTTTGCTTTGCTTTCCTTTGCTTTGCTTTGCTTTGCTTTGCCACTCTTCTCCTTGTACCGTATTAAAGTCTGTTAGTTCACTTGTCAAATCGCGGTGCTTATAACGCAGAAGTTGTGGTTTCAACCACTGAGCGGAACACATCTTTCAATGCGGGACTGTGTGGTTCACTTTTGATAGAGCCGTGCGTCCAAGATCTGGTATCTAGTCTTCAATTCCAGCTCGCAACATTAAAAACTGGACTGTTCGATGCCTACCGTAATGTTTCTATCCTTTCGGAGGTGTCAGATAGATTACTGTTTCAAATGACCTCCCCAGCCCCCTCCTCCCCCCCCCCCCCCCCCCCCGTCTCCACACACACACACACACACACACACACACACACCATGGCCTTCGCGACATGCACAGTGTACTCCCTTTAATGAATATGGGAGTTATTTCCCTTGGAAACTCTTTCGTGTGATTGTTTCAATGGACGATGTCTGCACGTTTAAAACTGGCAACATGACATCCTCATCGGCAGCCCACAGATTCTGGAAACCGGGTTTGTTTTCCCTCTTGCAAGATATTGTCTATAACAAGAAACAAAATGTATTTGTTTGTATTAAGCACTCAAAGTGCGTATGCACAGTCTTCAATCGACATTAAAGATCGTGACATTGTTATGAATGAATATGAACAAAACTTAGTTTCACTTTCGACTTCGATTCCTATGCCAATTTCTTGACGTTATTCGTGATCACTCTTCTTTGGTCTTAGTTATCGTGCTAGTTCTGCACATATCCAGTCTGGATTGAGGTTTATGTTATCCTGTGCTAGGGAAGGAAAAGTTTGTGTGTGTGTGTGTGTGTGTGTGTGTGTGTGTTAACACAACAGTGTTTACGTAAGTGTGCGCGTGTGTTCATGTGTTTTGATCACTGTATGTAGCCTATTAGCATGTATTGGAGGTTTTCCTCTAGTTTTTCATGTTCTGTTTCAGTTTTGAGGATTTTTAAAATCATTTCTAAGTTCACAGTAATTTGAGTATACTTTTTTTTCATTCTGTTTTTCTAGTAACACAAATTTTTCACAAAACTGAAAGAAGTTTGTTTAATGATGCTGCAGTGTTACTTAGCTCAGTATGCTCATGAAACCCCAGGTGTAGCTAGGTGGTCATGTCACTAAATGCAGCAGAGGTGTAGATTGTTCAAGGGGGATTCATTTCTCTCAGGCAATTCCATATGCCCTTCACCCAGTCTGCCATCTGTGTTTTCTGGCAGACTTTTTGAATATACACAAAATCCCATGTACTGACAGGATCTTGAAATGGAGGGTGGGGGAATGTAGGAAGATGGATAGAAATTTATAAAGCACTATGCTGACACCAGCGGAATGATCGGAGTATTAAGATGGGAAGCAAACAGACCACTTTTCATGATGCAGACTGAGACAGACTCAATTGCTCTATATCAGTCCATGGCTCTGTCAGAAGAACCAGCCAGCCCATGTTAGAGCCACGAACTCAAGACCTGATATTTGAAGTTCAGTCTTAGCCTGCAACACACACAAAAAAAATGTCTGTTCACTGCCCATCTTAACATGTCCATCATTCTGGTAGTCTTAATGTTTTGTAGGCCACTTTCCTCTCCTACCCATTTCAAAACTTTGCCAGTGCACGGTTTTCACAAGCTCAGTAAATCTGCCAGATAATTGATGGTATATTTGGATTGAGTTCATATATGGAATTGTTCCAGTGTGATGAATCCCTCTTGAACAGGCTCCAGACTTGAAATGAGTTCTGTTTATATGAATTAAATACTATCAGTTAATTGAACAAATTATGTTTTTACACTGATTATTGTAATACAAATTCAGGAACGGAGAAACCTGGTCGCTCCATTGATGAAGAACGAACAGTCCAAGGAGAGACCAGTGGAACAACTGTAGCATTCAATCCATATCGTAACCTGTCCATTGAGCAGCAGAGGCAAAGGCTCCCTGTGTTTAAGGTGAGACTTTTTTTTAATTACTTGTTAGTTGTAAATTAAAAATCATTCTTGTATTGTGCTATTCCACAAACTTTATTTGGACTCTGTGAGCATTAATTATAATTCACTTATATCGTGTTTTGCTATCCACAAACTTATTTGGACTCTCTGAGTATCAGTTATAAATCATTCATGTATTGTGCTATTTCACAAACTTGTTTTGGCTTACTGCACATTGTACATAATCAGATGTTTTAAAGGAGTACAGAAAACTCAATCTATTGAGTGAGCTGACCACATGCCACTGTATTGTTGCACAGTCTTGTCTCCTGAGGGCATGTATGTTGGGTGTTTCCATGTTTCCATAAGCCAGCCACTGACATGACTTACAGGATCTCTAGCATGCATAGTTGACATTCTGCAGGCATAGTATACTTATGAATGGGAGTTCAGTACTGGCAGGTCTGCACACTTGTTAACCTGGGAGATCAGAAAAAATCTGTACTCGTTTTAAGCATAGGTGTCTAGGTGGATTGAATCCAAGACATTCTGATTGGAAGACTGATGTTTACCCACTTGACTGCCGTGCCTGTCAAAGTTGATTAGTTATTTTGTCAGTTCCTTGTGTGCATGTGTGTGTGTGTGCATGGTTTTTTTGTGTTTTTTTTTTTTTTGGGGGGGGGGGTGCATTAACTCTATCATCACTACTCCCATGCAGCGCATTTTGCTTCTTACACACCTTGAGACTCACAGAAATTGGCATCATCATGAGAGCAGGACTTGAAGTGCCATTTGGGATAAGTGCCATTTGGGATAAGTGCCATTTGGGATGATAGGGACGATACTATGGAGTTCCGTTTCAGATTGAAACTAGGTGACCTTCTCTCAGGCTTCTGTTGTTATAGACCCTGGCATAGCCGGGCTTGAGAGAGTGTTCCTCAGAAACTTTGAGCAACATCCTCATGACACATCCATGAGGCAGATGTGGTCCCAGTCTTTCTAATGAGCCAATAGCTACTTTATGGTCCCAATCTTCCCAGTGAGCCTATAGGTACCTTGTGTCCCAGTCTTTCCCAACAAGCCTATACTGACCTTGTGATCGCAGTTTTCCCAGTGAACCTGAGTGACTTTTGGTCCCAGTCTTCCCAGTGAGCCTGTATTGTCTTTGTGGTCTCAGTAATATGTGAGACTGTTCCTTTTCTTTTTCTTTTTGTGTGTGTGTGTGTGTCAGTTTTCATTTTCAGTTTAACATTCATTCTGTTTAATTATGCATTCATTCATTCATGTATTCAATCACTATTTTAGTATTTATTAATTTCTGTTGTTTCATCATTTTCACAGTATCGGACTCACATTCTGTATTTGGTGGAACGATATCAAACTGTCATCATTATTGGTGAAACTGGCTGTGGCAAAAGCACACAAATTCCACAGGTAACTCCATGGCTCTGTGTGTGTGTGTGCTTGTGTGTATGTGTATGTGTGTGTGTTGTGTGTGTGTGTGTGTGTGTGTGTGTGTGTGTGTGTGTGTGTGTGTGTATGTGTGTGTGTTTTTGTGTGTGTGTGTGTGTGTGTGTGTGGTGTGTGGTGTGTGTGTGTGTGTGTTTGTGTGTGTGTGTACTTTGTTTTATTGCATTTTGCTTTGTGAGTATCATATGTACTTATAAAAAGTTTGATTAGTAGTTTATTGTTGTTGTAATTTTTTAATTTGTAGTAGTAGCAGTGATAATAGTGGTAAAAATAGACCATACATCCATCCTTTCATGCTGAGAAACAAATTTCTACCTCTGTTTAGCAGAGTGTTTCTGCCTTCCCCCCTCCCCCTTCCCATTTCATGACCTTAACACACAGAGTTTTGTGCAGGCTTAAGGAGTCTACTGTGGAATTGCTTGCACTGGATGGAGCTAGTATGAATCCCTCTTGAGCACACCCTAAACTCCAGACTCAAAAAGACCATCAAAAGGTTTAGTGGGGGGGACTCGGACCGCAGTAATATACTACTCAATTAGCCAACAAAACAAACAAGCAAACAAATAAAAATCCAGTTGATCAACCATTCAATCAAACAGAAATTGGGGACATTTACAACCAAGTCATTTGTCAAGAATATCGAAGTCATCCAAAACAAATACTTGACATTTTAATATATTAGTAGTTTTCTCCACTGCGAAATGTCATTCCTGATTCATTTGCCAACGGTTTTAAGGACATTTAAGGCAGACTTATGTCATTTTCATAGCTGTTCATTCAAGTTGAAAAGATAGTCCAAAGTCATTTGTGAAGAATTTTAAGAACAATAAAACAGATGTGTGACATTTTGATTTTGAGTTTACTAAAGTGGGAAAGCTTATTTGGTGTTTCAGTATTTACTGGAAGCTGGCTGGGCTGCAGAGAATCATGTCATCGGGGTAACACAGCCTCGCAGAGTGGCAGCCATTACAGTAAGTTGGTACATTAGACTAGACTTCTAGCTTATAAGTTTGAACACACTGCAAATAGAAATTGCACTTGTTTTCATAATTAACTCCTAACCAGTGTAGATTTATATACAATGTAAAAGATGCCATGGACAGCATACACATGTCAAATGCACCTGCTTACTTGTATTGTCTTTTTTCAAATAGTTTGATAATTTCAAACAGTTTGATACCATGAAATTGTTTTCTGAATCTGATGATGATGATGATGATGATGATGATGATGATGATGATAGTAATGATAATGACAATGCTAACTAGAGAAATTGAAATTGACTAAAAAGCATTAGATACATTTATGAAATCCATATGTACATTCAGAATCATTAACTAATATCAAAGAAATAAGATGGAAGCAGGGAGAATTTTTATAATATCAACCAAAGGACATAACTCTTGAGAGTCACATAGGAATTATCTCCCATCTTATGAAACTTCTCAAATCTAACATAGTTTGTGCTATGAATATCAATACATTTGCGTACATAATCTAAGGAGATGCCTCTGGAGTTGACCACTCCGTCTAATTTATCACGCAGGGGATTTAAAAAACATACCTGAATACAAATTTAAACATAACTAGGGAGAGTTCTGAGCTTACAGTTTTTGTGCTTTGTATCTGCTTCTATGCTAGCTGAATGGGTAGCGCAAACTATGTTTGATTTGAAAAGTTTCACAACATGGGAGATGATTCCTACGTGACTCTCAAGAGTTATGTCCTTTGGTTGACATTAACTAATATGTGTACATTCCTCCTGTTCAGTGTCTTGCTGGTTGTGTTCCTTCTACCTGTTATCTTTTGTTATAAATAAGCAAATCCACATATGTGTGTAGCCCTCAAAAGAAAGAACACCAGCAAAAGGGGAAGGGGAGATGGAGACAAACTTCCCATGAAGATTGTGAGCATGTCTGAACAATGCACCATTACTGTTACTGTTAATAGTGCTTGGAGCCCAGCAGACTGCTCAGTCACATCAAACAAACACAAACTTTCCATCATCATTTACTTCAGAATCGCAATAGACTGTTAAGATGTGACAGCATCAAAGTCCTCAAGAAACAATGGAGAGGTACAGCAAAGCATAGGAGAAATACTATTGTTGAGCAGTATAAATGGCTCAGAACCTTGGAATATTCTGAATACATCCATTATGTCTGTGTTGTTATGTTTTTTGGGGGGTATACTTTTTCTACCATTTGTTTATATTCTTCTATTGTGTATTTCTATGTAAGATGGTACATGTGTATGTGAAGGTACACTATTTTGTCAGTTGTTGCATTTGATTACATAGTTTGAAGGTACGCTATTTCTTCAGTTGTTGCATTTGGTTATGTCGTTTGAAGGTATCAGAGCCTGGAATTCGTCGCGGAAATCAAAATCGAAAATCGCGCAAAAAAATAAAATAAAATAAAAATATTTTTCGTGTTAAAAAAAATCGACGACCATACTTAAAAAAAAAAGAAAAGAAAAAAACAGCTGATCGGTGGAGCAGACTGATATTCATTGTGATTTTCAGTGTGTTAGATGCCTTTAAATTTGTCTCCAGAATGCCTCAGAATGCACAGATTTTAGTCTTGATTTTAAAAATTTTCCGGGGGAGCATGCCCCCGGACCCCCGTAGAAGTTTCCTCTTTTTTTTTTCTTAGCAATTCCAGGCTCTGGGTATAGTATTTCTTCATTTGATGTATTTGATTGCATGTTTACAGGTCTCTTCACGTATCGCAGATGAACGTGGCAGCATTTTGGGGGAGGAGGTGGGCTACCTTATTCGCTTTGACAACTGCTGTGATCCTGCCAACACAAAAGTCATGGTCAGTTAAAGTCCCTCCCCCCATGGGGATGCCAGGGGCTCTTTCAGTATAAATAGTATCCCTGCCTTCTGGAAATTCTGTGCTGGAAATGTCCTCTTTTCTTTCACTCTATTTCCACCTTGTTCCTTTGCTTTCTGTCATTTCTTCCTATTATTTTCTGCCTTGCTGGTCCAGTCACCTGTATGTGTTGATAATGTCTTACATACTTTCTCTGTAGGAGTGATAACTGGATACATGTATTAAGTGCATTTTGGGCTCTAAGGAAATGAGATATGTGGAAGCAATTTTAGGTAATTTAGGCCTGTTTTTTATATATGTTTTAGTGTCCTTAGTTATGTTTAAATTTGTCTTCAGGTTTGTTTTTTAAATCCCCTGTGCAATAAATTGGACGGAGTGGTCAACTCCAGAGGCATCTCCTTAGATTATGTGCGCGAATGTATTGATATGTGTTCTTGATTTTTTGTTCCTTTTTTTGCCTGTTGAAGTATGGTGTATGTTTTGAAATGGTTATAGCCCTGATATGGCTGTACCAGTCGGCTGGGCTTTAAACAAATATAACAATAACACTGGTCAGAGTCCCTTTCAAGAAAGTTAAAGTCCCTGTCAAGTCCCTGTCACAGACACACACACATACATGCATGCACACACACACATATGCATGCATTCACACATACACACACACACACACACACACATACACACACAACACACACACACACACACACACACACACACACACACACACACACACACATCACACACACACACGCATGCATGCATTCACACACACACAAACACACACACACACACACACACACATATGCATGCATTCACACACACACACACACACACACACACACACACACACACACACACACACACACACACACACACACATACACACACACACACCACACACACACACACGCATGCATGCATTCACACACACACACACACACACACACACACACACACACACTCTCTCTCCTCTCTCTCTCTCTCTCTCTCTCTCTCTCTCTCTCTCTCTCTCACTCACTCCTCCAGCTTTTGTTTTGTTTTGTTTTGTTTTTTTCTTTCTCTTTTTCTTTATAGGGAGATTTCTAAAGGGAATAGTTAATGGCTTGCCTTCAAAATGAGGGTTTGACAGTTTCAGTTTGTTTTGTTTCAGTTTATGACCGATGGCATGATGATCAAAGAGATCATGCAGGATCCACTGCTGTCTAAATACAGGTACTTACATCTCAGAGATTAGTAAAACGTGTGTGAGTGTGTGTGTGTGTGTGTGTGTGTGTTGTGTGTGTGTGTGAGTGTGTGTGTGTGTATGAGTGTGTTTGTGTGTGTGTGTGTGTGGGGAGGGGGATGTGACTTGTATTTATCAAATGACTTGGACATTTTATTTTCTTTTTAAGGATTATTGCACTCAGACAGTTCGTTTGTGCTCCCCCCCCCCCCCTTTTTTTTTTCCTTTTTTTTTTTTTTTTGAGAGTGGGGGAGGCCTATTTTCAATGCCATCTTAATGGCCACAGAAACTGGGAAAGTTTTTGCAATGCCATGGTAATGATGGCCATGAGGATGATAATCATGAAGCTGTAGAGTTCTTTCTAGAATTAAGACTTCATGACAGGGCTGTACTTTACGCTTACTCTCATAATATATCCTTGTGTCAACCAGGCCCGAGAGATACAGACTGGTCAGAAGAATTGAGCATCTCCTCAATGACACATCGGTGAAGTGGATGAGATTCAACTGTGTAGTCCCTGTCTTCCTAATGAGCCCAAAGCACGCCCAACTCTGGGTAGGAGCCGATTAGAGCCAAAAAATCCCACAATGATTTTTGAAGGGACTGATGGGGATTCGAACCACAACCTTCCAGTCGGTAGTCCACTAACCACTACACCACGGCGACTGGATGAGACTCAACTTTGTGGTCATACTCTTTTCAACAAACCCATATGTATTCTTGACTGTGGGTAGGAGCTTGATGGGGCCAAAAAAATCCACAGTGATTTTTAAAATACTGATGGGGATTTGAACACACAACCTTCCAGTTAGTAGTCCATCGCACTATCCACTACATCATGGTGACCAGTCAACTTATACATTTGTTTAGTATTCTTTGTGGACTAGCGGTACTATTACCTACTTGCATTATTTCTTATTTACAATTAGTAAAATTTTATCATTATATGTACATATAAATAGGTAGATAGACAACCAGACAGATAGACAGAGACAGACAGACAGACAGACAGACAGACAGATAGATAGATAGATAGATAGGTAGTTAGATAAATAGATAGACAGACAGACAGATAGATAGATAATATATTTAGATATAGACTTATGTATGTATATTTCTATATGTGTGTGTATGTATATGTATACATATAGATAGATGGATGGATGGATGGATGGATAAATGGATAGATAGATAGATAGATAGGTTTATAGATAGATAGATAGACAGATAGATAGATAGATAGATAGACAGACAGATAGATAGATAGATAGATAAATGGATAGATGGATAGATAGATAGATAGATAGATAGATAGGTTTATAGATAGATAGATAGATATGTATATGTATGTATGTTTGGTTATTTCCAGTGTGATCATGTTGGATGAAGCCCATGAGAGAGCTGTGAACACAGACATCATTCTTGGCCTGCTTAGGAAGGTAAGTTGAAATGAAGTGAGCCTAGACATTGCAAGTAACTAATTTGATTCCAGGTAGATCTTGTGTTAAAGTGATTACACAAGAACACTCTTGAATCAAATTAGTTACATTACGCAGTTGTGATTGTGTATTGAATGAAGATGGAATGAAAACTTGGTTTCATCTGAAAATTGAAAATTTTAGGACATGTGTCCTAACTCAAGGAAAGTCTCAGAATGACATTTTCAAAATCTGTATTATAGAGTGTTAGGATGCTTAGGAAAAATGTTTACATTCTTTCTCACTGCTGAGGTACAAAATGATACCACAGCAGGTGCTGCATTAGTGTGTGCGTGGGGTGAGTTTTAGTGTGTGTGTATATATATATATTTCTGTGTGTGTATACAATGTTTCGCATTGACTATTGCAATTCACTCCTGTCTGGTCTTCCTGCCTCCACCACTCACATCCTACAGCGCATTCAAAACAATGCTGTACGCCTTGTACTCAAAAAGAAAAAAGCTGACCACATATCTCCTCTCCTGGCACAACTTCACTGGCTCCCTGTATCAAAGCGCATACAGTACAAACTAGACACCATGTGCTACAAAAGCCTCAATAACGCGGCCCCCGATTACCTGTCAAGCCTACTTGAGATCTATGTTCCTTCACGTACCCTCCGCTCTGCCTCCAATCCTCTGACTTTTCGCTTTCCACGCACTAAGCTCAATACCTATGGTCCACGAGCCTTCTCTGTTTCTGGTCCACTCTCCTGGAACAAACTTCCTCTCTCAGTCCGTCAGCAACCTACTTTTGCCTCCTTCAAGTCCGCTCTCAAAACTCACCTTTTCTCCTCTGCATAAAATCCTAACCTCACTCAACCCCCCTCTGCAGCCTGTCTCCGCTCGGAGGGGAATCACTTTGTTTTAATATATAATTGTATATGATGTGCTCTCTGTGGTTTTCCATTGGTTTTATTCTTGCTTTTATTGCTTTTATTCTTTTCTCCCCATTTGTGGCCATGCATGTGTGTGTTGTGTGTGTGTGTGCGTGTGTGCGTGGCGTGCGTCGCGTGCGTGCGTGCGTGCGTGCGTGCGGCGCGCGTGCGTGCGTGTGTGCGTGCGTGTGTGTCTTTTCGGCGCTTGGATTTGATTTTGTCGAGATTTGCGCTATATAAATATTGTAATTATTATGTATGCATATGCGTACGTATGTATGTATGTATGTATGTATGTATGTATACGCTTAGATTTATGTATGTATGTATGTATGCATGTATACGCTCAGCTTAGATTTATGTATGTAAGTATGTAAGCATGTATGTATGCATGTATACGCTCATATGTATGTAGGTATGTATGCATGTATACGCTCAGCGCTTAGATTTGATTTTATCAAGATTTTGCGCGTGTATTGTGTATGTGTGTATGCATTGTGTGTGTGCGTGTGTGTGTGCGCACGCACACATGTGTTTGCATGTTTGTGTGTGCATGCCTGTGTGTACGTATATTTGAATGTTAGATTAAAAATGTGTGTTCATGAGGATGTTTTCTTATGTTCTGAACAGATTCAGAAGAAGAGAAGTGATCTGAAGCTGATTGTGGCATCAGCAACTTTAGATGCTGAGGTGAGTGTGTGTATGCGTGTGTGTGCGTGCGTGCGTGTGTATGTGTGTGTGTGTTTGTATGTATGTGTATATGGGGGTGGGAGGACATATTTTCACACAGTCCCAATTCAAAATGGAACTCCACAGCATCATGATTGTCATCCCCATTGCCATGCATCTTATAAAAGTTCTGTGAAAAGTTATGCCAGACTCTGGAAGATCAGACAGTTAAAAAAATTAAAAAAACAAAATGACTGAAACAAAAAGCAAAAAATAAGCTCTCTGGACATTCTGTTGCATGAGTTTTTGATAATGTTGCGTTAATGTTTGAAATTGCTGAAAGTTGACTTCACAGTCCTATTAATCATCTACTTATGGTTGTTTGCAAATTACTTCATTGCCAGTTGGCAAATTACTTCATTGCCAGTTAGCATTTCCCATCTTTGAATTTTTTTAATTTTTTTCATGCTTTTTTTTTAAACTTATATATGTATATTTGTGTGTGTGTGTTTTGTTTTGCCTAATATCCCTTATGTGAAGAGATACGGAACTGAAATACACACAGACTTAATCTTTATATCATGCAGATAGATCTGTTAACCCTTTCATTGCCACGCCATTATCCACCAACAGCAGAAACTTAACCCTTTGATTCCCTCACCCTGTCCACCAGCTTCCTGCAAAAAGCTGGTGGATAGGGTGAGGGAGTCAGAGGGTTAAGTTTTTGTTTTGCTGGCATGGTTGACAATGCAGAATGCTAGTAGACAGGGTGCAGGAGTCAAAGGGTTAATAATGGAACGTGAGACGTGTTCTTTTGAAATATGATTGGTTTGATTTGCTTGTGATTGCTTGCTTGCTTGCTTTGCTTGACTTGACTTGATTGATTGATTGATTGATTGTTCATTAATTTTATTCATTCATTCATTGAATATTCATTTGTTTGCAGGAGATGAAGAACTTCTTCAACTACAATGAAACTGGGGATCCTGAGTGAGTATAGGGAATATGGATGACAGAATTAGTCAGTAGCATTAAGTGCTGAATGGATGGATGGTTAACTTTGACTAGTTTAGTAATTAGCGTTGTTCTTTTTTTTTTCATCGTCTGCATGGTCAGGCTACATCTGGTGACGAATGTGACCGTTTCTTCTCTCAAGTTCCTGCCAGTTGCCATGGAGCATGGTGGTCAGAGGCGTATATCAGCTGTTCTCCTGTCTCTCCACTTGATCCTGATCTTCTCCGTCACATGGCATCAGTGGTGGCAGAGCTATGGAATTCATTGAGAGCGCGGAGACATTATCTTAAAAAAACTGAACTGAAACTGAAACTGAACTGATCCTGTCAAGGTGCGAGACTTGCTGCTCCGTGCTGAAGGGACCTCAGTGGACGAATGTCATTCACTGTCTGATGTGATGATCATGAAGACACTCGCGTTATATTTCATGGAACCATAGTTTGTTGGAAGGCTTCCTGTGTCTGTTCAAACAGTCCATACATCAGAGAATGCTTGTGCACTTTACAAAAAAAAGAAAAAAGAAAAAATTTGGGAAGGAGGTGGGAGGTTTACTCTCCAACATACATTAACGCAGTACTAATACAAATGTATACACCAATACATCAATACAGCATGAACATAGTTCATCCAGAAAATAATAACACAAAAAAATGATAACACAGGAGGGCTGTTTATATGTGTGAACCATTTTTCATTAGCCTTCTTGCAGTAAGGTTTCTTTGTTTAAATATTTGTTTATCTCAGCTGGTGGTCTTGTTGTGTGATTTTATAGTGGTTTGGAAATCTTGTCTCTGTATGGTGTATGTAATTATGTTGATAGGTATCAGTTAACCCATTAGGTTCATTTTATTCTCATGGGCTGATTGGTTCTTTTGATAGAGCTGTGTACTCCAGATCTGGTGTCTCGAGTTCAGACCCAGCCCACTATTTTGAAAACTGGGCCTGTTCCCTGCCCATCTTAATGTTTTCATCATCCTGGTGGTGTTAGCTATTTCATAGATCCCTGCCCCCCCCCCCCCCCCCCCTTCCCTTCTTTACTCCAAGACCTAGCCAGCACATAAGATTTTGTACAAGCTTAGGGAGTCTGTCAAATAACCTCTGGTAGATTTGAATGGAGCTCACATGTTATTGTCTGAATACAGTGAATCCCTCTTGAACAAACAACAAACTTCATATGTATGATTTTGCAAGGGTTCTTGAAAATACTGTATGTTTTTGTTTTTTCCCTAGGAAAGACACAGCAGCTATGATGACTATTGAAGGCAGAGAGTACCCTGTGGACATCCACTACTCATTGGAGTAAGTGCCAGAGTTCCTGTTATTTATTGAGTCTGTTTGATCCATTTCAAGTCACTTATATATTTTAGGGCACTTTTCTGTTCTTTTCATCATAAATTTGCAACAGCGATGCTTTCAGTGTTTTAAAAAAATACATTTGCTCATGAACGTGCTTTTGTACATGTGTCTTGATTTTCATAGTTTTGTCTTTGTATTTAGATAAAAGTCCACTGAAAAATATGTTTTGTTGAATTTGTTTTAATTATTGTTACTCTATGGCTCATTTTGAAAAAAGAAACATTTGGTAAAGAAATTCAATATAGGTGTCGATGATTTTTGCATTATACTCTTTAATTTTGTTTTGTATTTCAGTTCTGTTTTGAAAAAAAGAAATATTTGGTAAAGAAAATTGATATAATTACCTGTGATTTTTGCATTATACTCTATGATTTTGTACTGTATTTCAGCTCTGTTTGAAAGCAGACATATTTGGTAAAATGATCTCTAACTTACATTGAAAAACTTTATAAATGATATTAACAAGTCTAAAGTAGTGTGATCTCTTTTGACAGTCCTCTTCCAGATTATGTGAAAGGTACAGTTGAGACAGTGTTGAAGATCCACTTCAGTGAGGGTGCAGGAGACGTGCTTGTCTTTCTTACAGGGATGGTGAGTATTGTGATATTGATGTAGTTTTTTTGTTTGGTTGGGTTTTGTTGTTGTTGTTGTTGTTTTTGTTGTTATTGTTCACTATCATAAACAAGCATTTAAAGCAAAGAAGTTGAACATGCACACACACTCATACACACGCACGCACTCATGAATGCATGTACACACGCATGGATGCACGCATACACGCACATACACACACACACTCTCTCTCTCTCTCAGGGAGTGATTACGTTAAGTGATTGTTACTGAAGTGATATCGATTGTACAGTTGGATGATGCATCTGACCCAGTCAATTGAAAGCTGATTTGTCAGTTGAATCACGGGCTGAATGGCGGATTATTTGATTGATCAACTGGTAAATCAGTTGATTGATTGGTTAATTGATTGGTTGACTGTTTGATTGATTGGTTGTTTGGTTGATCGATTGATGGATTGAGTGTTTATGTCAAGTACCTGTGGTTGAATATATTGATCAACTGTATGATCTCCGAAGGGTACAAGAAATGTCAGATCTGTGCACTAATTGAATGGTTTGTTTGTCTGATAGCCAGTTATTGTAAAATTGACAATTGGACGAATGATATAGATGCGGTTAATGACAAATATTCTTAGCTGGCCAGTTAAGGAATATGGACTAGAATACAAATGAAAAGACCACTGTAAATGCAAAGATGAATGTATCCCAGCTTATGTGACGGTAAACGATAGAAGGGGACAATGTGACAGAGTTCACTGCAGTTTGATAGTATAACTTGTATGAATGTATAAGAAAACCTGATCTCCTCCCCTCCCCTTTCCCATGCATGTATTGTGGCCTAAGGCCGATGTACAATAAACATTTCTGAGTTCTGAGTTCTCTCTCTCTCTCTCTCTCTCTCTCTCTCCTAGTCTCTCTCTCTCTCTCTCTCTCTCTCTCTCTCTCCTCCCTCTTCTCTCTCTTCTCTCTCTCTCTCTCTCTCTCTCTCTCTCTCTCTCTCTCTCTCTCTCTCTCTCTCTCTCTCTCTCTCTCTCTCTCTCTCTCCTCTCTCTTCTCTCTCTCTCTCTCTCCCGCAATTGAACAACGAAACAAACAAAATAATCATTCAGAGTTGTGTTGTCATTTTGATAGGTTTTGAAAATGCCTGCAAATTCTTTTAACAGGAGAATTTTATGTCATTGTTTATGCAGTGATGAACAGAAAAGAAAAGTGAAAATGATGTTAAATATTTGGTTTTTGTTACACAGGAAGAGGTTGACACAGTTGTTCGCAGGTTGATGTAAGTACTACATAGACATGGAAGAGAGCGTGAGAGAGTGCGAGTGTGTGTGTGTGTGTGTGCGTGTGTGTGTGTGTGTGTATGTGTGTGTTGTGTGTGTGTGTGTGTGTGTGTGTGTGTGTGTGTGTGTGTGTGTGTGTGTGTGTGTGTGTGTGGTGTGTGTGTCTGTGTGTGTGTGTCTGTGTGTGTGTGTGTGTGTGCATGTGTGTGTGTGTGTGTGTCTGTGCATGTGTGTGTGGAATGGGTGTGTGGGTATGCACGAATGCATGCTCATGTGTGAGAGTCTTGGTCTGTCTGTCCAACTGTGTTTTTGCCTTTTTGATAGATAGAGAGAGATTGTTTTTAATGACACAGAAAAAATGTTTGGTCTGTGGCAGTCTTTAGACAAAACACATTCTTTATTGCATACAGATAGATCCTTACCGAAGAGGGATTCATCAGTTAGTACTTACTTATTGCCTATTACACAATTGATGTAAGGCAGAAACAAAAATCCACTATTTACTTCTGTTTTAGGCCAACTTCTGTGTGGTACCCCAAGTGTGATTCAAGGCCTTGAATTCTCTCACTACTGTCAGTCACTGTGTGTTTTTGGGTCTTCCTGTCTTGCATCTTACTTCTGGTGACTAGTGAAGGACGACTTCCTGATGTTATCCTGCTGCCTTTGGATGCTCTGCCCAATCCACCTCCATCATCTTCTACCGATGATAGTGCACATACTTTCTTGATTGCATCAGGCAAAGTGTTGTTCGAAGATCATGCCTAAACCCTCTTCATGTGAATGTCATCATCATCATTATCATGTGCGCTGCCACATGGCGTTGGCGATCATGGCCCTCCACACGAATCTATCCCCTATCGCTGCAAGTACATCGCCAACCCTCTCTGTCCTCAGCCACCCTGCATTTCCGTCCAATATTTTCTCCCTGGGTCTACCTAGTGTTCTCTTTCCCTCCAGCTTTCCTGTTATGACCAGGTGCTCTAATTCCCCTTTCCCCGTGTGAATGTACATACAGGATTTCAAATATGCATGCTAAAGATCCTGTTAACCATGCCAGTGTCTGGCTTATGGAAACATGAAAACACCCAGCTTGCAATTCCCCCCAGACGATGGAGTATGCAGACTGTGCAAAGTGTGCAGCAACACACTACTTGCTAAATGTGTGTACACTGATGTACGTGCTCTCATCCAAGAAAAAATTGGAATACTAAAACAATGAATTATTAAGAAACTGAGTACCTTGTTTCAGAGACGAAGCCAAAAAGTTGAAGAAGGAAGACATGAAGATGACTGTGCTAACCCATGCATGGCAGTTTGCCTGCCTCGGAACAGGTATGATTTAATGGTTATTCCATTTTTTCTCCTGATCAAAAAAATACCTTCTTTCACCATCTATGTGGTCAGGCCACATGTGGCAGTGAATGTGGTCCTTGTTTTCCAGTCCCTACTGGCTGCCATGGAGCTTGGTGGTCAGAGGAGTTGTGTGGGCCTTTTGACTACTGGTCAGCTTTTGAAGACTGGTCAGCTTTTGAATTTGGGATTGATGTGTGCATTGAGCCAGTTGTGGCGGGTGCAGATCTACCTCGGGATCACTTGCTGCTTTATAGACTGAAAGTGGTTGTTGTTTCTTTCTATCTGTGCTCAATGAGTGATTTTTTTTTTATCATATTTTTATTTTGTTTTTCTTTGACTTTCAGATCTCCTATTGGCGAATTGTTATGAATTTTTATTTCATGAGTGGATAGAGGTCTTGACTTTTCTTTTTTGCTTTCCCCTCCCACCTCCCACCCCTTTCTTTATTTTTCTCCCTTTTTGTTGTTGTTGTTGTTGTTGTTGTCATTGTCATCTAAAGTCACACTTGTGAACAGACACAAAGTAAAATCTTCATTCTTTCGACTCCCCAGATGCGAGTGTTCCAGAAACCTCCCCACAATTCCCGGAAGGTGGTGGTTGCCACAAACATTGCAGAGGCCTCCATCACCATCAACGGCATTGTTTATGGTAAGTGTTTTTCTGTCTTCCTTTTTATGACGATTGGGATGGTGGTGGGGATGTGTGTGTGTGGTGTGTGTGTGGTGTGTGTGTGTGTGTGTGTGTGTGTGTGTGTGGTGTGTGCGTGCGTGGTGCGTGCGTGCGTGGTGTGTGTGTGTGTGTGAGAATGCATCCTGCACTGTCAACCATGTTTGCAAAGGAAAAACTTAACCTTTTGATTCCCTCACCCTGTCCACCAGTTTCCTGCAGGAAGCTGATGGATGGTGAGGGAGTCAAAGGGTTAAGTTTTGCTTTGCTAGCATGGTTGACAGTGCAGGATGCTGGTTGACAGGTGCTGGAGTCAAAGGGTTAATTTGAGGAAAGCTCAAAGAAGGGGTCAGAACTGCTTTGCCAGTGACCAACAGAAGACTATTACAGGTGAAAGTAGTTTTAATATTTTAGATGATGCAGTCATGAAAAAAAAACTATGTGTTTGTACATTTTGATCGTATCAGTATCTTATCTGGTTTATTTTCCAGTTGTGGACTGTGGTTTCGTGAAACTAAAAGCCTACAACCCTACCTCTGGCCTTGGTAAGTGAACTTAGACATACTGGTTGTTGTGGCCTAGTGGCTATTATATGAACTGATGGTTAGAAGTTTTCAGTGTTCAAATTTCCCCCAGTTCTTTTTTATCCTGTTTGGTTTGATCATTCTTGTTTTTGAACATTCTTGCTTGTAGAACAGGTGGTAAAGTGCCTCAAGGAAAATGCAGGAAAAAGTTAATTTTAGCCTTGTTTATTAATCTTTTTTCTGGCGTTTTAATCACAAAGCACATAATTTGTCATCTTTTTTCCTTACATTTTGATATTTTGAAAATTTCTTAAATTACGTAAAGTTGTCAAGTCATGGCTCAAGAAGCAATTTTTTGTGCAAAGGGAAATAAGTGCTAGTTTAGAAAGAAAAAAAAGAAAGAAAGAGAAAAAGAGACGGTGGAACAAAAGTTGTATTCCATGTACTAGTACCAGAGTGTAAGTATGAATGAAGTAACCGTCCATAACCAATGCTACCACAATTGTGTAAATCCCATAACTTCCTGGCCCTGTCCATCACCTTTCTGCAGGAAACTAGTAGGGTGATGGTGTCAACAAGTTTCAACAGGGAAAGAATGGTTGTGCTGTACCTTTCACTGTGGTCAGTCTTCAGATGAGTTTATTCAAAATTTCATCATGCCTGGACAGTTTTATATGTGCTCCATCCCCTATGGACATGCCAGGGATTATTTCAGTATAAATAATATCTCCACCTTCTGGAAATTCTGTGCTAGAACTTTCATCTTTTCTGTCACTCTCTTTGTTTCTTCCTTCCTCCTTTGCTTCTGTTATTTCTTCCTATCATTTTCTGCCTTACTGGTCCATTCACCTGTATGTGTTCTATGAAGTCTTATATACTTTCTTTTAGGAATGATAATTGGGTACATGCATTTTTGGCTTTAGGAAAGTGGGATTTGCGGAAGCACTTTTAGGTAATTTAGACCCATTTTTAAATATATTTTAGTGTCCTTGGTTATGTCTATAGTTGTATTCAGGTTTGAATTTTTAAATTCTCTGATGATTAATTGGACAGAGTGTCAATGCCAGGGGCATATCCTTGGATTATGTGCATGAATGCATTGTGTGTGCTTGGTTTTCTTTTCCATGTTTTTTTTTTTTTATCCCAGTGATGTACGTGTGTACGTTTTGAGATAGTTTTAGCCCTGATGTGCCCATGTGCAGTTAGCTGCGGTTTAAAAACAGTAACAATGACCATTTATTCTGGCCCTTGTTTATTACAGAGTCCTTGGTGGTCATCCCTGTATCACAAGCATCAGCTAATCAGAGGGCGGGCAGAGCAGGCCGAGTACGTGCAGGCAAAGCGTTCAGGCTGTACACAGGTGGGTTTGTGGACTTCTTTTTGACTCTCATTTAGTAGTGGTAGTATTGGTGATGATGATGATAATAACTATAATGGTAATCCGCTTCTCCTCTTCCACACCATCATCGGTTGGGGAACAAAGCAGGAACAGAAAGACAACATTATCAACCTTACAGAAATGAAAACCGTCATCAAGTCAGTTCAGAGCACCTCAGCTATGTGACAGTTACTACCAGCTGGTCTGGCAAGAGCACAGCAGATTTAATCACCACATGAACAAGTACCTTTGACTTGTACCATCCTCTTGGTGCCTCTGGGGAGAAGCTGGCCAGACAGTAGAATACATCCTCTAGGACTACAAGAGCTACTGGTTCTGAGGGAGGAGATCTGGCCAACATCCCTGAATAATAATAATAATAATATTACAATATTTATATAGCGCAAAATCTTGATAAAATCAAATCTAAGCGCTGAACCTATGTGAGCAGCTGTACAGGCCTGTGGATGCACTACAGAAGACGACCTGTTTCATTCTTGAGACTAAACTGCAAGTGTGAAATCACTATCATTATCATTATGTTGTATCTAGGTTTCTTTGTTGGTTTAGGTATGATTATGATAAATTCACATTCGTATTCAACTTATTGCAATGCAACCCAACCCAGAGCAACACAATGCAACACAACACAATGCGACACAAAATGCAATGAAACACAACTCAACACAACACAACACAACACAACACAACACAACACAACACAACACTGTCCGGTACAACATTAGCACAACTCAGTACAGTATTGTATAACAATAGACATAGTTACAGTAGACATAGTAAGAACAGTTAAACTACAAATGTTTTCTTTTATTGGGGTGTGGGGGTGTTTTTGTTTTTGTTTGTACATTTCTTTCTTTCTTTCTTTCTTCGCTACCACATCTTCTGTGTATAACTATCCCCACCCCCCTCATCTCAGCTGTCCAACACACATAAAACCCACTGACATTGAGGTCACTGTGTGAGCAGAGCATGAAGAGCCACAGAGTCTGGGATAATGTTTCACTGCTGTGTTGATGAGAATGGGGATGACAATGATGATGCTAAAGAGTCCCATTTTGGATGGACACTACTTAACAGGGGCTGTATTCTGCACTTGTTTTCATAATGTATCCTAGTGTCAGTCAGGCCTGAGAGATGCAAATACCTACTGTGATGGCTTAGGAACTTTAAACAACACCCTCAATGATGTATCTGTAAAGTGTATGAGGTAGGACTGTGTGTCCTAGTCTTCTCAGTAAACCCATAGCGCACTCAATTCAACCACAGCAAGCAAAGTATTCAGGTGGGTAAATGGAAGTCCTGGATTGAATCTGCATAGACATCACTGCCTTTGAGTAAAGGTTGGAGATTTTTCTGATCTCCCAGGTTATCATGTGTGTAGACCTGCCAATGCCTAAATATTTTGTGTTTATATGCATGCAGCATATCATATATATGATTATGTTAAAGATCCCATAAGTGATTTCAGTGTTTGGTAACATATGGAAACATCTAGCATGCACACCTGGTGAAGTTGCAGACTGTGTAACAACATTGTGGAGTGTGGTCAGCTCGCCTGACAGCTTGAGATCTATGTGTTGTGCTAAATTCTGATTATGTGTTATAAGCAGTGAGTCTAAATGATTCTGGTGAATACTGTTATACAAGGAGATTTAGATAACATTGTATGTTGGTGTGATTTATATAACATTGTATGTTTGTTCACACCAGAGGAGTCCTTTCACTGATTTATACAAAATGCATTTGTCTGTGTGTTTGTCCACACCAGAGGAGTCTTTTGACCAGCTGTCCCCAGCCACAGTGCCAGAGATGCAGAGAAGTGACCTGTCCCCTGTCATCCTGCAGTTGAAGGCTCTGGGCATCTCCAACATCCTGCGCTTCAACTTTCTGTCTGTGAGTTCTGTTGTTGGTTGTGGAATAAGTAAGAAACTGTAGCATCTTATTTCTGATGTTACATGAGCTAGCTTACCTGTTTCCTACATGGTTCTAACATTCCAGAATGTTATCCTAGTTTGCATCTAGTCTTAACAACAAGCTGAGACTATGCTAAAGCTGTGTCCTTTCCATCTTATTATACAGCTCAGAATGCTGGAGGATGACAGAGAGCGATGTTACCATCTATTGACCTTCCACACATTGAACGTCCAAAGAATCGCATGAATCTTCTGGCCCAGCATCATGTCCAAAAAACAACTACTGGCCCATGCAGTCAAAAGAGTATGGGCACTATCATCATGAAAACATAAGGATAAATTGGATGCATCATCTTACAAGCATTGATAGCATCTCCTGGACTGCCCTGAATTGGGCACATCATCCAAAGAGATCAGGATAACTGCCTGTGTCTGACCTGGAACCAGATCCAGGTTTCTCACAGCTGAGACGTGTGCTTTATCCTCTAGGCCACACACTCTATACAGATGTCGGATGTACTAATAGAAGGAAAGAAAATGATCTGTCTGCCGCCTATATGGTCAGTCCACATCTGGCGATGAATTTTGCGGTTTTTGTTGAGTTGCTACTAGCTGCCATGGTGCTTGGTGGTCAGAGAAGTTGTACCTCCTCTCACTTGATGGAGATAACATCACTGCAGTACATTTTCAGCTGTTCAATCCTCTTTACAACAGGGGCCTGCTGGTAATTTAAACTTGTGGCTCATGTGTGTTCTGAGCCAATCTTGGCCAGTGCAGAGCCTCACAGGATCACTTACTGCTCTCTGGACGTAGGGTGGAAGTCATCTCTTTCTTTTCATGGCTTAACTCATCTGTGACAGGACATGACTATAGTCATGAACGCCAAGCTTCACCTACTGCCGGGTCACGCTAAAAGTCGTTTCGGTGATATATGGTACAGAACTGGATGGCGGCTAAAAGCTATTTAAGTAATAGCTTTATAAATAGCACATCTAAACTCAGCATTCTTTTTTCATTAAATACACAAATTTTGGTGACAGTTGGACTTCATTCAGGCCTGCTAGAGAGTTCTTTTTACAACTACTAGAAACTTATAGGAGGCAGGCTCAGGCTGGTAGGAAGTTCAGGCAGAGGCAGGGCCAGTCACAATAGTGTTAAGGAGTGATCTAGTATGCTCTTCTTTTTGCTTTTTGCTGATGCTGTTAAATCCATAACAAGTGCGACTACCCACATTCAAGCAAACAGGAACCAGAAAACATGAAAATAGACAGAACACATATTTAATAAAACCACTGGATGAAGCAGCAGGGAAGTTTCAGTCTTTTTCTCCTAATTTTTGTATTTGGTGTTTGTTCGTTCATGATCTTACATTTACGCTTGACAAAGGCCAGTTGGCTGAAAATTTGCACCTGTCTTGTCTGGTTATATTAAATTTGCATTCTGATTCTATTTTCGTGTTTTTCTGGATGCTGTTAAATGTTTGGCCTGAAGTGCGTCTTGCTCATGTAACATTATCTGTTTATGTACTCACAGGCTCCTCCAGCGCAGAACATGGTGCGAGGATTGGAACTGTTGTACGCACTTGGAGGTATGATTTGTTGACTTTTATAGTATGGATGATTCAGTTTCATATGTTTATTTATCTGTTTGTGTATTCATTCATTCATTCATGTATTTATTTATCTTATTCATTTATATGTAACCAACATCAGTGGCCTAAATATTCAAGAAGTTACCCGCAAAAGTCAAGACAGAGCGGTTTGAAAGGGGGGTGGTGGTGTCAAAGAGTTCAGCGGTCTACACTGATTCCAGTGACGCTGACAGGTGAGATTCATTTATACAAATATCACAATGGATTTTCTGTGTGAATTTCTGAGTGCTTTCTCCTAAAGAAAAAAAAAGATCATTTTGTTCTGGAGAGAGATGTGTATGTGTAGTCTGTCTGTCTGTGACAGAAATATGTGGACAAGAATTTTTCACTTCGGTACTGCAGGATCTTTACCTGATTCTAGTCAAAGCTGTGGATTGTTGTGAAACTGCGTAAACATAGATCTGGAAAGTAAAGCTTTAAAATCAAGATCACCCAGACTAAAAAATAAAGGCCTGAAACCAGTTGTTTTTCTGAGGTACATGTTTGAACAACACTTTCTCAGTAACTACTGCCAACACATAAAGTCTGTTTTCATTTTTTCATCCGCCATTTTCCCTTCTCAACAAACAGTCAGGGAAGTCTTGCTGGGTTTTTTTTTACCAAGTTTTATGTATTTATTCTTTGCTGTCTTTCATGTACACTTGACAAAGGCCAGTTGACTGAAAATTTAATGTCTGCTTTGTTTTTGTATTGAATTCGTGTTCTTGTTGTTTTTGTATGTTTCTGTTTCCTGTTATGGTCATTTTTATAGCCACGATATGGCTCTACGCAGTTGGCTGGGCTTTAAACAAAAATAACAGTAACAATAACTGTGATTTTTTTTTTTCAATGAAATTTTGCCAAGGACAATTTATTTGTTGCTATGGGATCTTATAACATGCGTTAAGTGCAAGCTGCACATGGGACCATGATTTAAAACAAAAAATGAGAAAGAGGAAAAGAGAGAATGTGTGTGTGTGACAGAGGATGACAACTTGGTTTGATGTTCGTTTGTCAGTGTACTGTAGCTCAGCATCCTCTGTGTGTGTGTGTGTGTGTGTGTGTGTGTGTGTGTGTGTGTGCGCGCGCGCGTGTGTGTGTGTGTGTGTGTGTGTGTGTGTGTGTGTGTGTGTGTGTGTGTGTGTGTGTGTGTGTGTGTGTGTGTGTGTGTGTGTGTGTGGAGAGAGAGAGAGAGAGAAGGAGGAGGATGACAGCTTGGGTTGAGGGTCGCACGCCCTATTTCCCCTCCTGTCTTCCCTCTCCCAGTTGGCGTGTGCTTTGTACCCTGGAGAATTAGTCGTTGTGTAATGTGTTTTGGTGAATGATAAAGAGTGCATGCCTTGATTTGGTTATTGAATCAAGATTTGGCACCTTATAGATATCATAATAATAATAATATTTTTTTACTGTTGTTGTTGTTATCATTGTTGTTATTATTGGTAGTAGTAGTAGTAGTAGTACTGCTCTGCTAACTGTCAGCTCTTTCTCCCCATGACACCCATGATGGTACAATGGATTAGACAAAGAAGAAGAAGATAAGTCAGTGTGTATGGGTAGCTGTGTATGTTTCTATCTGTCTGTCTGTCTATCTGTCTGTCTGTCTCTGCCTGTCTCTGTCTGACAAGCAACAAAATGAGCCTGCAATGATGTGGCACAATTTTTGTATTATAGAATTCATGTTCATTTTTAAACGTCAAATATGTGTTGTCAAAGGTTTCATTCATTCATTCATTTATTTATTTGTTTGTATGTTTGCGTTTGTGTTTATCTGTTTAATTTATATCTATATATCTACTGATTTGTTTTGGGGTTTTTTTTTGGTTTTGAATCTATTTTATTCATTTATGTGTCTATGTATTTATATGTTTCATGCCCTGTGGAATGAGTTCACACACCTCTGGATTTTGTCTTACAACTGAACATAATAATTTACACCTATTCAGATTAGTGTATTCATTCAGTTATTGATATAAATAGTGGGTTTTTAGTTTTTGTTATATATGTATGTATGTATTTATGTATATATGTATGCATGCATGTATGTATGTAGTATGTATGCATGTGTGGGGTGTGGTGTGTGTGTGTGTGTGTGTGTGTGTGTGTGTGTGTGTGTGTGTAGGTAAATAGGTAGGTTGGTAGGAAGGTATTCATTCATTCATTCGTTCTTCATTCATTTATTTATTCATTCATCCACTCATTCATTCATTTATCTTTTTGTTTATCTGTCTGTTTTGTTCTTTCAGCACTGGATGAAAGTGGCAACCTAACATTCCCTTTGGGGCTACAGATGGTGGAATTCCCTCTCTCTCCTTGCTTTGCTAAAATGCTTCTGGTGTCAGGTCAGTTCATTCATTCAATCATTCATTCTTTTTTTTGTTTGTTTGTTATAGTATTTATTTTATTGTTTTATTTTGTTTTTTTTTTTATTATTATGTTTGTTTTATGCGTTTATTTTATTATTTATTTATTTATTTATTATTTTTATTTATTTATTATTTATTTGTTCTTTCATTTGTTTGTTTGCAGATTTGTTCATTAAATTATTTGTTTTGTTTATTTGGTCATTAAATTATTCTTTTTTCTTCATTCATATATACTTATTCATTTATTCACTATGTCATCTCTTTCTGTCTGTTCGTCTGTCTAGCTATATATTTAATTGTCTGTCTGTGTATATGTCAGCCTTTCAGTGTGTCTGTATATGTATAAAAGTATGTGCCAGACAAATACCTTGGCTGCCCTGGATAGATGGAGTGACACTATTTCTACAACATGACTACGTGACAGGCTTTCCAGCTTCTGAAGACTGTTCGCTTCATCTGTCCACCACATCTCGCCTTCTGGTACATCATGTCATTTCATCTACACCTCTTGCCGTGCCTTGGACATAGGCTGCCAGCAAATGCTGTCCAGCCATCATAGTCTTAGCCAGTCACTCTAATGGTCCTCATGTGGAGATTTTCCTCTTCATGTGTTTGTTAGATGTTCTGTCTTCCATTTCCCTCTGTTGGTTCCATGTAAGGCTTGGCCATGTGGTTCTGGATGCAGACTTGTATAGCGTGTGGCCAAACCATGTCCAGCATCTTTGGAGGATCTTCTGTTCTACAGGCTGCTGTCTTGTTTGTTGCCACAATTCTTCATTACTGATCCTGTCTAGTTCTCCTGGTACAAGTAGATGGATAAAGTAAAAATAAAGTCATCAATATTATCATCATGTGCCCTGCCGCATAGCATTGGTGATCATGGCCCTCCACACGAATCTATCCCTTGTCGCTGTAAGCATATCTCCCACCCTCTCTGTCCTCAGCCACTCTGCAAGAACGTCCAAAGAAAAACAAAGTTAAACTATTTATCCCAAAACACAGAATCAATGCTAACTGAAGAGTTCTGTTGCCTAGACAACATAACACATGACAGAGGAGCAGATGGTGATATCGAGAACCATGTCAGCAAAGCCAGAAACACGTTCAGAATGTTGGACAACATGTGGGGGTCCCCCCATTACAGCATCAGTATCAGGCTGAGACTGTATCAGAGCCGTGTCCTTTCCACTCTGTTTTGTGTCTCGTTAGAGGATGACAGAAAGTGATCTTACCAAGCAGCAACTATACACACAAAAAGATCTTTGAAAAGTCATGCAGATCTGGCCCAATGCCATATGCCATATCCAACCAACAGAAGCAGTCAGGAGAGTACAGGCACGATCATCATGAAAAGACAGTGGAGATGGATTGGGCACATCATCAAAAGATAGCAAGCAAGAATAACATCACATGGACTGTCCTTCGCTGGTCACCACAAGGAAGATGTCAGTGAGGAAGAGCCTAGAACACTTAACGACAAACAATAGAAGAAGGCCTCAAGACCCTGAAACACTACAGTCTGGTTCACAACAGACACCAGTGGATAATCTGTGTTGCTGCCCTACATGCCAGTGGCATAATGGGCTATAAGTAAATGACTGACTGAGACAGGCAAGAAGCTACATGATTCTAAACATTGTCAACTGTTGGGTTGGTTGGTTGTGTAACAGGAGATTATGAGTGTTCTCAAGAGGCGCTGACTGTGGCGGCCATGACTCAGATCCAGAACATCTTCATCACTCCATCAGGAAAACGCACCACCGCTGTAAGTGTTGACTGTTCGGTTTGAAAGGGATGTGTTACTTTTGCTGAAAAAGTGTGTGTGTGTTGTGTGTGTGAGATGTATCTGAGAATTTTGATGATCATTTGTGTGAATGCGCTGATACATGCATTTGTTTTTCTTTTCCAGTTTTTGTGTTTTTACCAGAGTCATTGATGTGTTTAGATGTGTGTTTTGTTTGAGGTGTTTATAGCCCTGATAGGGGTTACAGCAGTCAGCTAGGTTTTACATGCTAGTAATGATAATAATACATAATATTATCCTATATGAGGTGGTTGGAACATTTGACTGGGACATTCTTTTACCTGGATTATGTCAACATGCAAAACACCCATGCATGATATCTCAAATATTAATGGATTAGTAAGCTATTCTTTACTGTATAGTAGTGGTGCTTCAGTTCAGACGGTTAGAGTGCCATGTTGAGAAAGAAAGTAGGGGTTGTGGGTTCGATTCCTTTTATGGGGCACAGTTTCTGTCAGGTGGGCTGGCTCAGGTGACACAGCCATGAACTCAGTATCTTGGAGTTCAGTCCCAGCCTTCAGCACAAAACATGGCCTGTTTGCTGCCCGTCTTGATGTTCCAGTCGTTCTGGTGGTATCAGCATAGTATTTTACAGGTCCCTGCTCCTTTTCCTTGCATTAAATTCTGTAATGTTTAACGTGATGATTTCAGTAATACTGACAGACGTAAGCTCATGGCATCTGCCGTAAAGAAGAAATGTTCTCATGACGCTGTTATGCAATGTTGTACGTGTGATTGCTTTCCTGAGCTAGCTGAAGTTGGTATTTATCAAAACTGTGTTGCTCCAGGACAAGGAGAAGAGAAAGTTTGCTGTGGAAGAAGGTGACCACATCTCTCTGGTCAACGTCTACAATGCCTTCATCAAGGTGGGTAGTGTGGATAGTAGTTGTTTATCCTCTCCCCCCTATCTCCTTTCTGTTTTTGTATGTTTGGTTGTTGTTTTTTTGTTGTTGTTGTTGATGTTGTCTTTTGATTCTCCATCTTTTGCACTACTTCAGTAGGCTTGGTCCCAGCACTGCTCATTCTAGCTCTTCAACACACCACCAATCCTAGGTTTGTTCAGTTGAAGTCACAGTGCCAAGAAATCCATCGGAACCAGAGATGTCACACTGCCTTGAGGTCACCCACTAGAGGAGACAGTGCACTGTTGCTGGATGACTTCGATGGAATCCAGCAGTGCCCTTTTTGATCCTGCTTACTAAAGACACTGTGTACCAAGCCCCTTGTTAATGGCATAATCAATTGGTCACTGAGTCAGACTGAGTGAGTGGCCTCTGACATGGTTTTCCAGATGTTCAGCATGTGTATTTGACGTTCCACATACATATATGCACACAGAGCTGGTTCATGTGTAACCCGGTCTGCACATATGTTGACCTGGATATCAGAAAACTTTTCATCCTTTACCCAGCAAGCGGGCATGTACCCAGACCTTCCAATTGGAAGACCAAACCTAATTGCCCAAATCTACCAGTTGCTGTGATAAACAACATTCAGTATGCAGAAGACACCGTGCTAATTGCAGAAAGTGAAAGGGACCTACAAAACCTTGTGAATATACTTGAAATAGAAAGCAAAGGTAAGGGGTTGGAACTAAACAGCAGGAAGACTGAAGTCATGGTGATCAGTAAAAAACATGAAATCCCCTCGTGCAAAATAACAGCAAACGGCACAACCTTGAGACAGGTGGATAAGTTTAAATACCTGGGAACGATGATTTCACCAGATGGCAGATGCACATCAGAAATAGCCAGCAGAATCGTCCAAGCCAAAACAACATTCAAGAAGATGAAAAGCATTCTTACCAACAAATGCCTATCAATTAACATCAGGAAGAGAGTTCTTGAATGTTGTATAGAACCAATACTGTTGTACAGTTGTGAGGCGTGGACAGTCAACAAGCAAAGCCAGAACAAGATTGAGGCAGCCGAGATGTGGTTTCTAAGAAGGATGTTGAGAGTTCCATGGACAGCAAAGAAAACAAAGAGACAGTCTTGATAGAGGCAGACACAAGTACATCATTCATAAGGAAGATTAGAAAGGACGGGCAACATTTATAGGCCATTTTATGAGAAAGGGGAATTGGAACACCTGGTCACAACGGGAAAGCTGGAGGGAAAGAGAGCACTGGGTAGACCGAGGGAGAAGATGCTAGACGGACTTGCAGAGTGGCTGGGGACAAGGAGGGTGGAAGAGATGCTTGAGGCAACAAGTGATAAAGACGGATGGAAGTCCTTAATCGCCAATGCCATGCGGCAAGGCACCTGATGATGATGAGTGGTTAGCACAATGAACTGCTGACTGAATCTTATGGGTTTGAATTCACATCAGTCCCTTCAAAAATTGTTCTGGGATTTTTGGCCTACAACCCAGATTTGAGTGTGTTATGGGCTTATTGGGAAGACTGGGACCACACAGTCGAGTCTCATCCATTTCACAGAGCGTTGCTCAACTCTTCTGACCATCACCACAGGTGTCTGTATCTCTCGGCCTGATTGTGGCCAGGATATATTATGATAGTAAGCTTAGAGTACAGCCCTGTCATGCAGTCTCAGTCCTGGATGGAAGTCCATAGCATCATGATTATCATCCTTATCATTATTGTATTGTAAGAACTGTCCCAGCTTCTGTGGCCATTAAGGTTGCATAGAAAATGGGACAAAAAACAAAAACAAAAAACAAAAAGGTGAACATGAAGGTAATCTTTCTAACTGCAATGATCCTTTAAAAAAAAATGCCCCACCGTGATCATTTTGCACTGTTTCTGTAGACAAGCTTAAGTGCAATAATAGCATTATGTATTAATCTTTTATATCAGTACTGCCTGTTTGAAGTTTGTCCAAGAGGGATTCAATGCGCTCAAACAATTCCCTGTGTGCTCCACCCAAATCTGCCAGCAGTTGTCTGGCAGACTCCCTGAGTTTGTGTCAGAACTTTATGTGCTGGCAAGGTCTTGAAATGGGGAGGAGGGGGAGAAGGGACCTGTGGAACACTAAGCTGAGACCACCAGAATGATGGGTGCATGGTTAGACGGGCAGCGAATGAAGCTGAAATTAAACTTGAGATGTCAGATCTTGAGACCATGGCTGTATGAGAAGAATCAGTCAGCCCACTTGTGGTCAGTACAAAATAAGTTGATTGATATGACAGTAAATGGTTGTACATTTTCTTGTGAGGGAGATGTCAGCATGTATTTCTTTTTATTATTATTTCTTTGATTTTATTCATATGTTCTATTTTATTGTATTGTGTTTACATTTTTTCATTTTATGTCATATGAAAAAAATATTATTCATGTATTTATTTTTAAGATGTATTTATTTATTCATTCATTCATTCATTCATTCATTCATTTATTTATTCGTTATGTTAGTTTGGTGTTTCAATTAGCTAAGCTCATGTACTTGAAAGATATGGTAAATATATTTATTTAGAGGGAATTTGAAATAAAATCCCCCATTTTTTTAAAAAATTTATTTATTATTTATTTATTTATTTATCAATGTTATGTATTTATTTTTGATGTTCTTATGCAGAATGGGAAAAACTCTCGATGGTGCAGTGATCACTTTTTGAACTACAAGGGCCTGTCAAGAGCAGTAGAAATTCGAGAACAGCTCAAGAAACTGCTGCAGAGATTTAAAGTTCCTCTTGTCTCTTGTGAAGGTAGGCCCATATTACTGTTTTCATGCTGCTGTTTGTTTATGTTTGGATCAGTGGAGATGTGCGTGTGTATGGGGGTGTTAGGGAGGGGAGATGCGTGCATGTACTTTACGAAACTACTGCTAGCTTCAGGTAAGTTTAAAACATTTTTTTCTGATTTTGAGTTTTTAGGCTTGTCTGTCTCTGTCTCAGTTAGCTCATAGTTTTACTTTGGTTGTCTCCGTATCTGGCTCTTGAATTACATACATTTGTTTTAAAATTCTGCCCATTTCCTCTACCACTCATGTGTCACTACACCTACATGCTCATTTAGCTCTCCAGAACACCTCTAAACTCATCAAAACTTACCATGAGAGCAGAGCATGAAGGACCGCAGAATGTGGGCCGGTTGCTTACAGTGCTGTGATGATGAGAATGGGGATGAATGTGATGAAGCCTTGCAGTTTGATATCTGATGTGAGAAGTACATGAATTGCTTATTTCTTACCATTGGAATTAAACATTGATCTTATCGTTCAGATGGTGATTGTGTGACAGGGCTGTACTCTACGCTTACGTTTATCAAATATCCTGGTTTGTTAACCAGGTCCAAGATATGCAGACACCTGTGGTGGTGGTCTGGAAATTTGGGCAACACTTTCAGTGACGTATTTGTAAAGTGAATGAGGCTTGCCTCTGTGGTCCCAGTTTCCTGACAAGCCCAAAGCACTTGTTCTTGGCATGTTGAAAAATCTCTTAACAATTTTTTTTAAATGGTAGGGGTTTGAACCCACAACCTTCCAGTCAATGTACCATGGCTACCTACAATTTTGTCTCTGTCTGTCTGTCTGTCTATCTGTCTGTCTGTCTGTCTGTGTCTGTCTGCTTGCATGCCATCTGTCTGCTTCTGATTTGTCTGCCATTTTCTGATTTTCTGATTCGCATGCCAGTCTGTCTGCTCCCAAATCCACAGTTCTGTCTACCTGCCTGCCTGTCTTCCTACCTGCCTGTTTTTCTGTCTGTTTGTCTGTCTGCCTACCTATCTGTTTGTCTGTCTGCCTACCTATCTGTTTGTCTGTCTGTTTGCCTGCCTGCCTGCCTGCCTACCTGTGTGATAACAAAGGAAAAACCTAACCCTTTGACTGCCTCACCCTGTCCATCAGCTCCCTGCAAGGAATTGATGGATAAGGTGAGGGAGTCAGAGGGTGACTTTTTTGCGGCTGGTAGGCAGGGTGAGGGAGTCAGATGGTTAAAACAACATCCATGTGATCTAGTGCCTACCTCGTCCCATCTATCTACCACTTTTTTCATGTTTTCCTCCCATCTGTCCCTTTTACCTGTCGTCTTTAGCTCTCTTTTCTGTCTTTTTGGTCTGTCTATCTGTCTCTCTCTCTCTCTCTCTCTCGCTCTCTCTTTCTCTCTCTTTTTCTCGCTCTCGCTCTACCTTCTTTCTTCTCACTTATTGTCCGCTTTTTATATTCTTCCTGTCTTTCATGATAAATTTAGAATTATATTTATTGGAAATATATTGATCACTGACGACAGCCAAAATGTCAAGGCGATGGAAAGGGATTGAGTGCTGTTTTAGAAATAATTAAGGGGGAAAAAGTGGAAATGGGTGCTGCACGTTCTTGTCTCCTTTAATTGATTTGTTCTGCGTGGATTTTTTTCTTTCTTTCTTTTTTCTTTTTTTTTTATATTTTTGTTTTTATATTCGTGAAATTGCATCCCTGTTTTTTTTTGAAAATGCTGAGATCATTAAGACAACAGCTTTGGTCTGGTTAGGACTCGGGATTTGCAATCAGATTCAGTTTCAGTTTCAGTTTCTCAAGATGATGTTCCACGCTTGGAATGAATCCCATTTGCACTAAACATCACAGGTGCATGTGTTTAAGGTCGAGAATGATCAAAGCAAAAGCCTTAAGCATGCACACAAACTCATGACCTGACCAGGTCCTGAGATCCGAGTTGAGCTCTGCCTGGCTGGTGCCTGATATGGAAAGGGTGGAGAGTTTTTCCTATCTTTCATGTCAAGATATGTGCAGACCCTCTGGTATCTGAACTACTTCATGTGTGTGTGTACATTTGTGGAGCCTTAAATATGTGCTTTGAGGATCATGTTAGCCTTGTGTGGTCAGTGGGCGGTGGCTTTGTGGAAACATCAAAATATCCAGAATGTTTCTGTCTTTCTATTCCCTCCTCTCTCTCTCTCTCTCTCTCTCCTCTCTCTCTCTCTCTCTCCTCTCTCTCTCTCTCTCTCTCTCTCTCTCTCTCTCTCTCTCTTTTCTCTTTCTTTTTTCTGTTCTCTCTCCCTGTCTCTCTCTCTCTCTTTCTCTCTCTTTTTCTCACTCTCACTCTCTGTCTCTCTCTGTCTCTCTCTGTGTCTCTTTCTCTTTCATGATCCTTCTACCACTTTTCTGTTTGTCTGTCTCTGTTTCTCTCTCTGTTTCTCTCTCTGTCTCTG
>JAPXFY010000020.1:32689630-32754630 GCA_030674185.1 Monoplex corrugatus | reverse complement strand
TTTGCTGCATATCTCTTATCTCCCAGTCTTTACCTCTCCATTGCTCTCTCTGTATGTTTGTCTGTCTGAAGACAGACCTCAAAATGCCTGCACACTTTTGTTTTTCACAACAGCCACCAATTTTATTCAGTTTTTGTTGTTGTTGTTTTTTGCCTGTACACACAGACGCGCGCGCGCCACGCACACACACACACCCCGCACGCACGCACGCGCGCCGCGCGAGAGCACACATGCACATACACACACACCTCCGAGTTGGTAGTCACAATCTTCCATTGGTGATGATTAATAATTGCTTGAAGGCCATCTTGTCCTCCTGGACAGTTTATGTTGGGGAAAAGTATTTTTTTGTTTGTTTTGTTTTTGTTTTGTTTGTTTTGTTTTTCAGAGCTCTTGTTGTAGTCTGTTGCCCACAATGTTGGCTTTCACACACAACACACACACACACACACACACACACACACACACACACACACACACACACACACACACACACACCACACACACACACACACACACTACACACACACACACTACACACACACACACTAACACACACACACTACACACACACATATACACTACACACACACACACACACTACACTACCACACACACTACACTACACACACACACACTTCACACACACACACACTACGCACACTCTCTCACACACACACACAGACACACACACACTCTACACACACACACACACACACACACACACACACACACACACACATACACATACACATGCACACGCACATGCACACACACATACACACTGCACACACATACGAAAATAAAGCATAAATACAAACCAGTAATATACTGAAAAGGTAACTCGAAATCATTTGTGCAACTAAAACAGCATCTTCTAAATAGAACGACAGTTAAAAATGTGTATGTATATAATTGTGTATGTGTAGATTTATGTGTGTATGTATTATGTATGTAGTGTGTTTCTTATGTGTGTGTGTATGCAGCTAGGTAGTGTGTATACACCATATCATGTTATATGTATATATATGTGTGTGTATGCATGTTTATGTGCCTAGGTATGCGTGCATGTATGAATTAGTATATATATAGATATAATGTGTGTGTATGCATTATGTGTGTATGTATGTATGTATGTATGCATGTATGTATGCATGTATGTATGTATGTATGCATGTATGTGTGTATGTACGTATGTATGTATGTTTGTATGTATGTACGTATGTACGTACTATGTATGTATGAATGTATGTATGTATGTATGTATGTACGTACGTACGTATGTATGTATGTATGTGTGTATGTATGTATATGGTGTATGTATGTATATACGTATGTATGTATGTATATGTGTATGTATGTATGTATGTATGTACGTATGTATGTATGTGTGTATGTATGTATGTATGTGTATTAAAAACCCTGCAGGACAAATCAATAAAGGAAGACAAAGAACGTGCAGCACTCATTTCAAACCATAATCGTCCATTTTTTATTTGTTTGTTTTTGTCATGTTTGTTTGTTCATTTCTAAAACAGTTCCCTGTGCTTTTCAATCGCCTTGACAGTTTGCTGTCGTCAGTGATGTATTAAATACTAACTTTTGTTCTGAATTTGTCATGACAGAGGAGTGGAAGAGAAGAGAAGATGAAGGCTATGAGGGATGGGGGTTGAAAACTGTAGGGAGGCAAAACTGTAGGGAGGCAGAGAGAGAGAGAGAGAGAGAGAGAGAGAGAGAGAGAGAGAGTTTAAACTGAAGAACACTTTATTACTCGAGAATTGTCAAGTGCTCTCTCTCTCTCTCTCTCTCTCTCTCTCTCTCTCTCTCTCTCTCTCTCTCTCTCTCTCTCTCTCTCTCTCTCTCTCTCTCTCTCTCTCTCTCTCTCTCTCTCTCTTCTCTCCTCTCTCTCTCTCCTCTCTCTCTTTCTCCGTCTTCTCTTCCTCCCATCCCTCCCTCTCTCTCTCACATACATACACACACTCACACATACAATACATATAAGCACGCATTACACTCGCATGCTTCCATAATCATCCACACATAGCACACCACACACACACCCACTACACACACACACACACCACACACACAACACACACACACACACACACACACCACACCACACACACACACACACAACACACACACACCACACACACACCACACACACCACACACACACACACACACACACACACACACACACACACACACACACACACACACCACACACACACACACACACAACACACACACATACACACACACACACACACACACACACACACCACACCACACACACCACACATCACCACACACACACATACACACACACCTCACACACCATCACACACACCCATACACACACACCCATACACACATACCCAACACACACACACACACCACTCACCACCACACACCACACACACATCACACACCACATCACACACACCACACACACACCCATCCCACATACACACACACGCCCCCATACACACACCACACACACCACACACACACACACACACCATACACACACACCCATACACACACACACACACACACACACACACACACCACCGCACACACACACGCACACACACCACACACACTGCACACATGCACAATACATACGTGCGAACCCTTGTGTGTATCTGTGTGTAATTGTGAGCGTATGTCTGTGCCCATATGTTAGTGTTTCTGTTCGTGTGTGTGTGTATGTGAGTAAGTTGGTATCTCAGAAATTTTTTAACATAATTAATGTAAGACAGAATTATTCAGTTTCAGCTGAAACATAGCAGAGTAGGGCCCAGTGGATACAGTGCCTGACTTGAAAGTGGAGTGTTGGGCCAAGTGGTGCAAACACCTTCTTAGGATCTCCCGTTGGGTTGCCAGGGGCTCTTTTGGTATAAACAGTATTCCCACCATCTCGAAATTGTGTGCTAGAAATTTCCTTGTTTTGCTCTCTTTTTTTCTGTCCTGTCCTGTAAAGCCTTACATACTTTCTATCAGGAATGATAACTGGGTACATGTATTAACTGTTTATTTGGCTCCAAAGAAATGTGATGCGCAGAACCAATTTTAGGCAGTTTTTGGGCCAGTGTTTATATATTGTTTGGTGTATTTAGTTCATGTTTGTTCATTTGTATCAATTTTACCTCCCCCTCCCCCTCCCCCGGTGTAAATTTGGCGGAATAGTCAACGCCAAGGGCATATCGTTAGATTATGTGCGCTAGTGCATTGATAGGCGTGTTTAATTTTCTTTTCCTGGTGTTTTACGAGATGTTGTGTGCGTGTTGGGGTGGTTATAGCCTTGATATGGCTGTGCACAATCGGCTGGGAGTTGGACATTATAAATGATTAATCACCACCTGTTTTGGACGTTAGAAACCAAGGTTTAAATCACGGATCTGGCAGGGAGTTGTCGCCTCTCTGCATTTAGTGGGTGTTCAAAGGAGGTGATAAAACTGAATCCTGTGTGCAGCACGCATTCCGTGCACATTAAAGATCCCATGGCAACAGAGGTTTTTGTTCCTCGCAGATTTCTTAAGAAAAACCTATTTTCATGGTTGAACCGAAGTGCAAGCATACAGGGGGGAAAATGGGTGGCGCTGCACTGTGGCGACGCGAGCTCCTTAGAACAACCTGAATTTCACATGGTAGACCCAGGGAGAAGATACTAGACGGACTTGCATAGTGGCTGAAGACATGGAAGGTGGAAGAGATGCTTGAGGCAACGAGAGATAGAGACAGATGGAAGTCCATGATCGCCAACGCCATGCGGCAAGGCACCTGATGATGATGATGATGATGATGATGAGATATATTGTGTGTTCTGAGGTTATACTCTGCTACTTTTGACCATGTAACCCATGGCACCCATGTGGGGAGTGTACCCAACCAAAAAAAAAAAATCTGACATAGATAGAGATGGACTCCGCCAAGTCAAACTCGACCAAGACACGCCGTATGACAAGAACCATTTGCAGAGGTCCTGACTTTGACACACAACCAGCAAAGCTGGAGGAATCTGATTAACAGTTCTTCAGTGCAGTGCTCCAGTGACTCTTCACGGAGCTGATGGAAGTAGGAAAAAAGGAATACATCGTGACTGGAAAGAAACAATACGTAATATAAGTACAAGCTACGTAGAAACAAATACAAGCAAGAGAAGCGAAAGGTACAAGGTTTGAGTTCCACTTGGACAGATGAATTTCCCCATCTAGATCCTAGTCTTTCACTATTTTCGGGTCAGATAGTAAACTGACTTTCCATGTGCAAATACTTTGGAGGTAGTTCAAGAGGGATTGATCGTACTTGGGCAGTTCCATAAGCACTCCACCCAAATCTTCCAGAATTTATCTGGCAGATTCACTAAGCGTTGGCAAGGTCTTGAAACGGGGAAAGGGGAGAAGGGACCTATGAAACAGTAAGCTGACATCATCAGAATGATGGAAACATTAAGATGGGCAGCGAACAGGCCAGTATTTGATGTTGTAGGCTGGGGTTCAATCCGAGAAATCAGATCTTGAGTCCACTGCTCTCTGAAATGACCCAACCAGTCTGCATGCGCTTAGTACACATAAATGAAGCACGGCACAGTATTCCGTAGAAATCCACTACTATAGAAACGAAAATACATGCATTAAAAAAAGGAAGAGGGGGATGATGCCATACTTTTTTGTCTTTAGACGTCCCGTTTTCTACGCCACCTTAATGGCCATAGAAGCTGGCACAGCTTTTTTAAATGCGATAATGATGATGTCGATGAGGACGACAATCGTAATGCTTTGGAATTCCATCTAGGATTAAGACTCCGTGACAGGGCTGTCCTCTACGCTTACTATCATAATATATCCTGGCGCCAACCAGGTCCGAGAGATACAGACACCTGCGGTGCTGGTCAGAAGATTTGAGCAACACCCTCAATGATGCATCCGTGAAGTGGACGACATTCGACTGTGATCCCAGTCTTTCCAATGAGCGCACAGCACGCCCAACTCTGGGTATGAGCCAGTTAGAGCTGAAAAATCCCACAGTGATTTTTGAAGGGACTGATGGGGATTCGAACCCACAACCTTCCAGTCAGTAGTCCGTTGCATTAACCACTACACCCCAGCGACTGGTTTATGATGCCATACTTTGTCAACGTGTCCTCATGGACAGCAGCCTGCATTTCATGGAAGTGCCTGCCGCATGGCGTTGGCGATCATGGACTTCCATCTGTCTCTATCTCTTGTTGCCTCAAGCATCTCTTCCACGCTCCCTGTCTTCAGCCACTCTGCAAGTCCGTCTAGTATCTTCTCCCTGGATCTACCTGGTGCTCTCTTTCCCTCCAGCTTTCCCATTGTGACCAGATACTCCAATTCCCCTTTCCTCATAAAATGGCCTATACATATTGCCTGGTTTTTTTTTCTTAATCTTCTTTATGAATGATGTGCTTGTGTCTGCTTCCATCAAGACTGTCTCGTTTGTTTTCTTTGCTGTCCATGGAACTCTCAACATTCTTCTAAAAAACCACATCTCGGCTGCCTCAATCTTGTTCTGGCTTTGCTAAGTGTTAGTTTACTGAAGTGAAAGTCATCACGTTAAGCCCAGTTCCATACGCTCTCCACCCAAATTTACCAGTGATAAAGTGATAATGTGGCAGACTCCTTGGGCTTGCGTAAAACCCTATGCGCTGGCAAAATTTTGAACTGAAAGCAGACAGGTGGGGATGGGGATCTGAGAAACGGTAAGCTGTCACCATCAAATGATTGGAGCATCAAGATGGGCAGTGAACAGACCAGTTGTGTGATGTGTCAAGATTGAACTCAAGACATTAGATCTTGAGTCCACAGCTCTGTCAACACAGTTAGACATCCAGTGTGGAAAAAAATCTATTTCTGATTTAAAAAATGGTGGTGAAAAACATGTTGAAACTGTCCAATCCAATTCAAATCATATCTTTGCCTCGGAACACTTCTGATCAGCCAAAAGTGAGCTGCTGATTAATTTTTTGGAAAAAAAAATTAAACAAAATAATTCTTGTAATCATTTCTTGTTTATAGCCGTAAATTATTTTTGAAGACTATAAAATAAAATAATTCTTGTAATCCGTTCCTGTTAATAGCCATAAACTGTTACAACAAGGAGAATGTGTGTGTGTAAGTGTGTGTGTGTGTGTGTGTGTGTTTGCGCGCACGCCTCTGTGTATATATGTGTATATCTGTGTGTAGGAATGAGAGAGAAAGAGAGAGCTAAATGATATGTGCTTTTATGTATATGAGTGTGTGTCTGCATATATTTTTACATACACATGTCTTTGTCGTAGGAACAAGAGGTATTTCACACACAAGCATGTACTTTTCATCACTCCTTTCAGCCTCAAAAGATTCTGCAGATGTGAGAGTGAATACGCTTGTAGTGTGAACCTAGTATATATACATATTTTAATTGCCAAATCTGAATTAGTAAACACACGTACACGCCTACACAATCTCTCTCTCTCTCTCTCTCTCTCTCTCTCTCTCTCTCTCTCTCTCTCTCTCTCTCTCTCTCTCTCTCTCTCTCTCTCTCTCTGTGTTCTCCATCTAGTAAATATATTTGTATATGTATATGTGTGTGTGTGTGCGCACGCGCATGTATGTGTATGTGTAGGTGTGCTGTGCGTTTAGATAGGTAGACACAGATAGGTAAGTAGGTAGATAGACAGATAGGTAGACAGACAGACAGACAGATAGCTAGACAGACAGACAGATAGATAGAGAGATAGATAGATAGATAGAAAGATAGATAGGTAGATAGATAGATAGATAGATAGATAGATAGATAGTAGATGGATTGATGGATAAATGGATAGATAGATTAATGGATAGACAGATAGATAGACAGACAGATAGATAGATAGATAGATAATTAGGTAGGTAGATAAGTAGGTAGGTAGATAGATAAATAGATAGATATATAAGATAAGATAAGGTAAGATACAAAATGAAGTATGAATTGAAATTATTTCAAAGACGTCAGAGAACAGACATGATGAATTGTTTTCTTTTCGTTATGAAGATGGCCTGAGGTGTTCTCTTTGTGTGTGCTTTGTTTTTCACTCAAGTCCTTGTTAAAAAATATAAACCCAGGAAAAAAGAATTTTTTTTTGAAAAATACTTTCTTATAGCTGTATAGTCCTCTCTCTCTCTCTCTCTCTCTCTCTCTCTCTCTCTCTCTCTCTCTCTCTCTCTCTCTCTCTCTCTCTCTCTCTCTCATCTTCCTTTCTCGCTCTCGCTCCCGCTGTTCCAGCGTCCTTCTCAGGCACTGCCACAGATTCGTGTAATCACGATATTGCCCGATATTCATTGGTGAAAAAAGGGCGGAAGGACACATAGAGAGAAATATCCCACAGCATGGTCGGGCCATTCTAACAATCTCCCTTTTAATACAACAGTTATCACAAAATATATTGATTTTATTCTTCTCAAGGTCAGTGGCACTTCCTACAAGTAACAAGTATACTAAACCTGACGCGAAGTGAGGATGATTGTTAACTATAACAACAATGAAAATTTAATGAAGATATTGTCAGCAGTTTTCTTGAGGAATTGCTGGTCACACACATTCCTCAGATAGTCCTGATTTTAGGCACTTTTTGTTGGTTCTCTGTGACCTTGACCATATTATCTGGTTCTCCAAAAATGTGCATTCGTTATTCCTCATTGGTGTATAACTTTGAACCATATTTGGTACAGAACCGTCGAGAAACAGCTGAGAAAATCTTGCAAACACGTTTGTGTGACAGAAACACACACACACACACACACACACACACACACACACACACACACACACACACACACACACACACACACACACACACACACACACACACACACACACACACACACACACACACACACACACACACACACACACACACACACACACACACACACACAGAGGCACACTTCTCTGGTCAGTATGAAACAGTCTCCGTTTTTATTACTTCTTCAAGAAAAAAATGGTTGAAAAAGAAGAACAATGACAGCATTATTGATACTTTAAATTTCTGTTGTAGACACTTGAAGTTATTGGCGAAGAGCCATGTTTAAATCTTGCCGTTGCTAAATTCTACAGATTTATCTGAAACTAAATGATATATAAAATGATAAGTCAATATAACACATGATACTTACAGAAATAAAAGAAAATAGTATCATTTGCTGTCGTTTGAGATTGACAGAAAGGAGAGGCAGATGCAAGAAAATAGTAATTGATTAATATGCATGCGATTGTGTGTCTATTTGTATGTGTGTCTGTGGGTTAATTTGTAATTTCTTTCAACATCTATTTATGTATTTATGTACTTGCTTTAAGACAAGCGTCTTCCCCCGTGGGGATGCCAGGGGCACTTTCAGTATAAAAAGTACCCCCCCCCCACCACCACCACCACCACCACTTCTGGAAATTCTGTGCTTGAAATGTCCTCTTTTCTGTCACTCTCTTTGTTTCTGCCTTGCTTCTTTGCTCTCTTGTCACTTTTGCATATCATTTTCTGCTTTGCTGGTCCATTCACCTGTATGTGTTTTATAAAGCTTTACGTACTTTCTGTCAGAGGTGATAATTTGATACATAATTAAGTGCATTTCTGGCACCAAGAAAACGTGATGTGCAGAAGCAATTTTAGGTCATTTAGGCCCGTTTTTGTGTGTCTGATTCAGTGTCCTTAATTATGTTTGTAATTGTATTCAGGTGGGTGTTTGTAAATCCCCTGGTGATACATTGGACAAAGTGGTCAGCTCCAGGGGCATATCCGTAGGTTATGTAGGTGAATGCATTGATGTGTGTACATAGGTTTCTTTTCCAGGTCTTTGTTACCTCCAGTGTGGTATGGTGTGCTTTTCTTTAAGATGGTTATAGTCCTGTTCAGACAAGTGTTGGTGGCTGTGTGTTTGTGTCTGTGTGTGTATGTTAGAGAGAGAGAGAGCAAAAAGAAGAAATAAAGGAGTCCGGTGGGGTAGGGTGAGGGTGAGGAAGCTCTTTAGCAATCCAGCTTGTGAAATTTGTGGCTTGATTGCAGCCTTTAGAGATGTGTGACTAACCATTAGAACAAATCTGTTGTGCACGAACGGCATCATCCTTCATGTAGCTGGAGGGCCCAAGGAGAAAGTGATATCTGGTGAGGCCCTTGTTGCTTGTGAAAGAAACCTCTGTGGTCCAGTTAGCGTCTTTACGTCACTGTTCTTTAACCGTCAGCATTATTATTATTATTGCAAAGACGTCAACAGAAGGAGTGAATCCTGTTCTTTTTGTTGCAAAAAAATTACACAAACTCTCTCTCTCATCTCTCTCTCTCTCTCTCTCTCTCTCTCTCTCTCTCTCTCTCTCTCTCTCTCTCTCTCTCTCTCTCTCTCTCTCTCTTCTCTCTCTCTCTCTCTCTCTCTCACTCTCTCTCTCTCTCTCTCTGGTCTCTCTCTCTCTCTCTTCCTCCCTCCCTCCCTCTCTCTGGTTCTCTCGCTCTCTTCTCTCTCTCTCTCTCTCTTAGTCTCCAAAACACATCTGTTTTTCTCTTAAAATGAACAAAGGATTATGTGGGTATAACATACAGTGAGAGAGCCCCAGTGGGTAGTGAAATCGGAATAAAAGTAAGAGGAAGACCGTGAAAGTGCCACAGTATTTCCCTACATCAGGCCTTTCAGCTACTGCTGACTTTCAGCTCTTCCTCCCCCACAATTATCATTACTGTTAAAAAACCCAAGAAATCTTTGTCGAAATTAACAGAAAAGGGAAGGGGGGGGGGGGGGCGAGGGCAGTTAATTTAGGCAAAGAAAAAGAAAGCGTACCTCATGAAAATTTGCAGCTGTTACTGCAGAATTTAGAGAGGTGTAAAATACCATTATCACTAAATGTGTTGTGCACGAACAGCAGCATTATGTAGCTGGGTGTGGGTTGTTGTGGGGGGGGGGGGAGGGGGCAAGGAGAAAGCGATGTTTGGTGAGGCTGTTGTCAGAGAAGCTCTGATATGTGTGACCCAGGAACTAGAAAAATAAAAACACGAAGAAAGATTAAGAACGCGTATTTAATAGAACCAGACAAGACAGGTGCAAAATTTCGGCCAACTGGCCTTTGTTAAGCGTAAGATCACACAAACAAACACCGTGTACACAAATTAGGAGAAAAAGACTGAAACTTCCCTGCTGCTCCAGTCTTTTTCTCCTAACTTGTGTATCTGGTGTTTGTTTGTGTTATCTTACGCTTGACAAAGACCAGTTGGCCGAAATTTTGCGCCTGTCTTGTCTGGTTGTATTAAATACGCGTTCTTAATCTTTGTTCGTGGTTTTTTGTTGTTTGTTTTCCCTGGTTCCTGTTCACTTGAACGTGGACAGTCACACTTGTTTTGGACTATGTGTGATCCGGTTTGCGCCTTTTACTTCACAGTTCTTCAACGTCAGAGTGGTGTGAATTACGTGAGCGTATGGGGCGAATTTCGTACTTTTTGGTGTAAAGATTGTTTCAAGTGTTCTTTGTCTCTGTATACCTGCTTGTCTGTGTGTGTCTTTAGTGTCAGTTTCACTTTCACTTTCAGTATCTCAAGATGAATGAATTTTGTATGCATTAACGTCACAGGCGCCATGGGATGGAGATGGTCCTACTCTTGAGATCATTGTCAGATAACTTCTCTGTCTCTGTATATCTATGTGTCTGTCTCTCTGCTGAGGCTGTTGTTAAAAGAACATGGATATGATCCATGGAAAAGAAAAACTTGTATTCCATTTAGCGTCTACGTCACACTACTTTAACGTCAGAATCTGTACAAAGTGTGTCAGTGTACGTGTTCCCCCCGTTGGGTTGCTGGGGGCTCTTTCAGTAAAAATAGTATCCCCACCTTTTGGAAATTCTGTGCTAGAAACTTCCTCTTTTCTGTCACTCTCTTTGTTTCTGCCTTGTTGCCTTCTTTGTTTCTGCCTTGTTGCCTTGCTTTCTGTCATTTCTACTTGTTTGCTGCCTTAATGGTCCATTCACCTGTATTTTTTCGATAAAGTCTTACATACTTTTTCTTCGGATTGATAATTGGGTACATGTATTAAGTGCATTTTTGGCTCTAAGGAGGTGAGATATGCGGAAGCAATTTTAGGTAATTTATGCCTGTTTTTATATATGTTTTGGTGTTTTATGTCTGCTCATATTTGAATTCAGGTGTGTTTTTTAGATTTCCCCTGTGCGATAAATCGGACGGAATGGTCCAACGCTGAGGCATGTCCTTAGATTATGTGTGCGAATGCATTAATATGTGTACTTAATTTTCTTTTCTTTTTCTTCTTTTTTTTTTTTTTCTTGTTGAGGTTTTGTGTGTTTTGAAGCGATTATAGCCCTGATATGGCTCTGTGCAGTCGGCTGGGCTTTAAACAACAATAAAAGAAAGAAAAAGTGTACGTGTGTGGGATGAATTTCATTCTTTTTGTTGTGGTGATTATATGTTTTTCTGTCTGTCTGTCTGTCTGTCTGCCTGTCTCTCTCTCTCTCTCTCTCTCTCTCTCTCTCTCTCTCTCTCTCTCTCTCTCTCTCTCTCTCTCGCGATGTTTTACAAGAAAATGAATTATTTTTTCTTTAAATCCACAGCCCCATCGAAACCTATTCTTGGCGTGGTGATGGGGACTGCTGGCCTAACTCATTGAAGTCCTTTGACTCCTTTGTATTTGTTGCAGAATTGTTTAGCTTACATTGATAAAGAATGCTTGTGTTGTACGAAATACTTCTGGTTGAAACTTGATTCGTTTTTTGTTTTGTTTTGTTTGTTGTGTTGTTGTTGTTGTTGTTGTTGTTGTTGTTGTTGTTGTTTAATTTACCCCTGTTCATGAGGGACTGTGACGTAAATGAATAGACCATCTGACTCTGAATCTGTGTGTGTGTGTGTGTGTGTGTGTGTGTGTGTGTGTGTGTGTGTGTGTCTGTCTGTCTGTCTGTCTGTCTGTCTGTCAATCTCTCTCTCTCTCTCTCTCTCTCTCTCTCTCTCTCTCTCTCAGTCTTTCTCTCCTTTCTCTCCCTCCTCGCTCCCTTCCCCTCTTTCTCCAGGTTCAGTTTCTCACTAAGGCCCTCTCACTTTATGTTGTCTCTGTATTATCATGTGTTTATTTGAGGGGGAAAAATCAGTGACAGTAGAGGCAGAGAGAGACAATCAAAATCAATTGTTTCATTAACCTACAACTTTGTGAATTACAAAACACACCAACTTTTAGCCAAGAAAGAACTGGAAACCCTTTATTTAACACAATTCAATATTGCAAGTCAATTAATTTTGCTGCAAACAAGTCATACGACTCATGATAAAACTGCTGCATACTTGTGAAAGCTGAGAGAAACACAGAGAGAGAGAGAGAGAGAGAGAGAGAGAGAGAAAGAGAGAGAGAGAGAGAGAATATTTTTGGATGAAAATCTTTTCTTGAAAATAGGAGGAAGGAGGAAAAAGGGGAAAGATAACTTGAGCAGGAAGAGAAGTTAGCATTCGCGGTTTTGGTTGCAACCTTCAGAGACGTGTAAAATACCTTGGGCACAAAAAACTAATCTGCTTTTCACGAACTGCATCCTTCTATAGATTGCTGGAGGGGCGAGGAGAAAGTGATACATGGTGAGACTGTTGTCGAAGACAAAACTGGATGTGCTCCTTTTAGTTTCCAGTTATAATAATTTTCAGTTTGATTCCTTCTTTGTTCGTAAAGTAGTGATCACACTGACAGCGTAAGGGATCAGGTGGATAACTGTCTGTTTTTGATCTTGGTTTTGTGTGTGTGTTTGTGTGTGTGTGTGTGTGTGTGTGTGTGTATGTATGTTTGTGTGTGTGTGTATGTGTGTGTGTGTATGTGTGTGTGTATGTTAATGTGGTGTGTGGGTGTGTGTTTGTGTGTGTGTGTGTGTTGTGTAGATGTTGGTGTGGGTGTATGTATGTATCTTTGTGTATGGATGGGTGGGTGTGAGTGGACGGATGTGTGTGTGTACGTGTGTGTGTTTGTGTGTGTCTGTGTGTGAATCTCTGTGAGTATTGTTGTTGTTGCTTTGTTGTGTGTGGTGGTGGCGGTGATGGTATCGAGGTTATTTCATATCGACTGGAGAGAAGTAGATGTCTGTATTTCTGTCAGTGTGTTTGTCTGTCTGTACGTCTGTAACAAAATTTCCATAGCAAACCAGTCACCGTGGTGTACTGGTTAACGCAACGGACTACCGACTGGAAGGTTGTCGGTTCGAATCCCCATCAGAACCTTCAAAAATCACGTGGAATTTTTCGGCTCTAACCTGCTGCTACCCAGAGTTAGCGTGCTATGGGCTCATTGGGAAGATTGGGACCACACAGTCGAGTCTCATCCACTTCACGGGTGCGTCATTGAGGGTGTTGCTCAAATCTTCTGACCAACACCGCAGGTGTCTGTATTTCTCGGGCCTGGTTGACGCCAGGATATGTTATGATAGTAAGTGTAGAGTACAACCCTGTCACGCAGTCTCATCCTAGATGGAACTCTATAGCATCATGATTATCGTCCTCATCGACATCATCATCAACGCATTGTAAAAACTGTTCCGGCTTCTGTGGCCATTAAAGTGGCGTAGAAAATGGGACAAACAAAAAAAGAAGAAAAAAAAAGGTGAGCACAAAGGTAACCCTGTGCGAAATGATCTTTAATTAAAAAAAATATGGAATAATCATTAGCAAGATTTTCTCAGCTAGTTATTTCACCAGATTGGGATGGAAGTTGTGGACCGTTGAAGAGTCTCGAAAACATCACTTTGAATATCATAGCACCAAGGCTAAAGTCACATGGATCCCAAAAGCAGAAGTGCCTCAAATGTTAGTGCTGTTGCTTGCTTTTCTTTCCTTCCTTCCTTCCTTTTCTGCGGGTTGTTCTTGCTCTTCTTCTTCTTCATTCTCCTCCTCCTCCCGCCTACGTTCTCCTCTTCTTCTTCTTCTTTTTCCTCTTCTTCTTTTGTTTCTCTCTCTCTCTCCTGTCTCTCTCTCTGTCTCTCTCTCACTGTCTCTCTTTCCTCTCTCCATCTTTTTCGCTCTTCTCTCTCTCTCTCCATCGCTCACTCTCTCTCTCGGTCTGTCTCTCTGTCTGTGTTCTCTCTCTATCTTGTTTCCCCCCCCCCCCCCCCCAGGCAAATAAAATAAAGCATTATTCTGCTTCACACTATCCCTCCAGAATACAAAATGCCCATGTTCTTTCTCTTTATTTCTCTGTCTCTCTGTGTCCTTCTCCTTCCCCCACCCCCACCCCCAGCCCTTTCTCTCTCTCTCTCTCTCTCTCTCTCTCTCTCTCTCTCTCTCTCTCTCTCTCTCTCTCTCTCTCTCTCTCTCTCTCAATTCTATGTGAATGTATCTATTTTGATTGAGCAGATTCTGTCGTTTTTATGAGAGAGAGAAAGGTACATGCTGAGGAAAATCAGAGAGTTCAGCGAGAGGTAACGAGTAATTCAACGAAGAAGAGAGGCAGACTCTCATGTACACATACACACACACACACACACACACACCAACACACACACACACACAACACACTCATACACACACACACACACACCACACACACACACACAACACACACACACACACACACACACACACACACACACCACGCACGCACAGAGAGACAGAGAGATGAAAAGAAGAAGAGAGGAAGAAAAACGAAACACGCGCGCACACATACACGCGGCGCGCACACACACACACACACACACACACACACACACACACACACACACACACACACACACACACACACACACACACACACACACACACACACAAACACAAACACACACCAGAGAGAGAGAGGACGAGGAGGAGAGAGAGAGACTAACTAATACAAGAAGACAGACAGATTTCTCACACGCTAGCGAAACAAAGAAAGACAAAGCAATCCACTTTATTTCCGACACAAAAGGTTTATTTCTGCACTGGACGTGACTTGAAGAACAATAAAGCAAGGACAAAGTCTAGACACATACCTTTGTACAGGATAGGGTCTATAACTAAACTAAACCATCAAGCCAGCGTCTTAATGTTCAGCCACACACGCATACAAATAGTTTGTGAACAAATTCTGTACATGAATAGAGGAGCAGCATCAGAAGGGATGTGTTTACATCACAATGTACACGTTCTAGAAACACTACAGAAACTACCTAACAGCATGTAAACAAACGTACCTAGAGGATGTATGGTGATGGTTGTGGTGTTTAACCCTTTGACTCCCGCACCCTATCCACCAACTGCAAAAACTACCCTTTGACTCCCTCACCCTATCCACCAGGTTCATGTAGGAAGCTGGTGGATAGGGAGAGGGAGTCAAAGGGTTAAGTTTTTGCTTTACTAGCATGGTTGACAATGCAGGATGCTGGTAGACAGGGTGCGGGAGTCAAAAGGGTTAACATACAGTACTAAGGGAATGTATGAATTTAGTGTTTCAGAACACTTTGAACGAAGATTGTTCGTTAGAGTTGTTTGCCTCTGTTTTCTGCGTGTGTGTGTGTGTGTGTGTTTGTGTGTGTGTGGTGTATGTGGATGTATCTGTGTGTATGTGTGCGTGCGCGCACGCTTGTGTGTGTGTGGTGTGTGTGTGTGTGTGTGGTGTGTATTTCTTCTTCTCTCTCTTTCTTTTCCCTTTTTTTTTTTCTTTTTTTTTATCTATTTTTTAGTGATACCGTCAGGTCGGTTGGTCAAAGGGCCACACTGGTGACTTAGGAGTCGTGGGTTTCACACTCAGGGAGGGAAGTTAGGGGGGAGGTGGCACAGTTGCATCCAGGTGGACTGGCTGTATCGATAGATCCATGCATTTCCGACACGAAGTCTTGAGTTTATTACCAGGTACAGCAAACAAACTCTATTTCCATGTCCAGAGTCTTTCTGAGTGTTGTAGCCTGTTCATGTGACTATGCGGTGTGGTGTGTGTGTGTGTGTGTGTGTGTGTGTGTGTGTGTGTGTGGTGTGTGTGTGTGTGTGTGTGAGAGAGAGAGAGGATGTTTTTGTTAGCGCTTAGATCCATAGGTAAGGTGCTATATACATAAAAGTTTGTTGTTATTATTCTTATTGTTATTATTATTATTATTATTATTATTATTATTATTATTATTATTATTATTATTATTATTATTATTTTGTTGTTGTTGTTGTTGCTGTTGTTGTTGCTGCTGTTGTTGTCGTTACTATTATTATTATATTATCATCATTTTCATCTTCGTCCATCATCATCATCACCATCATCATTACTATCGCTATCACTACTATTGTTTTATTTTTATCATTATTATTATTATTATTATTGTTATTATTATCATCATAATTTTTTTAATGATCATCATCATCATCATTACTATGATTAGTAGTAGTAGTAGTAGTATCATCATCATGATCATGTATTGTTATTGTTTTTAGTAGTAGTAGTAGTATTGTTGTTTGTTTTAGTTATTATTGTTGTTGTTATTGTTGTTGTTGTTTCCCCCCATGGGTATGCCAGGGGCCCTTTCAGTATAAGTAGTATCCCAACCCTCTGGAAATTGTGAAGTTCCTGAGTGTGATGAATCTCTTGAACAAACGCCGAACTTCTCTTGATGAATACAGAAGAACTTGAATTCCTCGTACATGTCATGATCCTCTAGTTTTTTTTTTTGTTTTGTTGTTGTTGTTGTTTTGTGTGACCTGTCTTAACCCTTTGACTCCTAAACCCTGTCCACCAGCAACCTCCATTGTCAACCATGCTAGCAACGCAAAAATTTAACCCTTTGACTCCTCATCCTATCCGCCAGCTTCCTGCAGGAAGAAATTAAATCAACCTTCCCATGCCACTTGTTGAGTAAAGGACCCCAGACCGATAGAAGACAGACAGACAAGATCAAGATCTCAGACAGATGGACGTAAATGTCTTTGGTGTTGGTGTGTTACTAGACTGAGACATCAAAAGATCTTTTGTTTTCAGTTGGCGCGCGCACACACGCACACGCACACTCACACACACACACTCTTACACACAAATATGCATACACACATAATATACATACATACACACACACTCACAAAAACGCACATACACATTAAAATATGTACGCATATGTACATGTACACAACAGCAACAACAGTGGGAATATTTTTTCCATAAAAATAGACACATTCTTTAAAAGGAAAAGAAAACATCACCAGTTTTTTTTTCTACGAACAAAACGGCAAATACAAGGATTATTTTGTGCGAATTAAAAGATGTAACAGTTGATTGCCACGAGCTTTTCAAACAGTTCACAGCTGCAAGCAGTTGAAGCATTTCAGAGCCACAGGTGATTTTAACAGTTCAGACAAAAACAGCTTATACACGGATTAATCCAGTTTGTGTGAATTGAAAAGTGTAGCTGTTTACTGCCACAAGTAATCGAAACAGTTCATAACTGCAAGCAATTGAATCAATTCAGAGCCACCACAAGTGATTATAAGAATTCAGCGCTACAAAATTTTGTAACAGTTTAGTAGCAATTTTATCCGTTCAGAGCCATAAGCAGTTCAAATAACCAATCCACAGTCAGCGAAAATAGTTCATATCAACAAGCAGTTGAAACAGTTCATATCAACAAACAGTTGAAACAGTTCATTTCAACAAACAGTTGAAGCAGTTCAGATCAACAAGCAATTGAAACAGTTCAGATCAAAAAGCAGTTGAAGCAGTTCAGATCAACAAGCAATTGAAACAGTTCAGATCAACAAACAGTTGAAGCAGTTCAGATCAACAAGCAATTGAAACAGTTCAGATCAACAAGCAATTGAAGCAGTTCAGATCAACAAGCAATTGAAACAGTTCAGATCAAAAAGCAGTTGAAGCAGTTCAGATCAACAAGCAATTGAAACAGTTCATTTCAACAAACAGTTGAAGCAGTTCAGATCAACAAGCAATTGAAACAGTTCAGATCAACAAGCAATTGAAGCAGTTCAGATCAACAAGCAATTGAAACAGTTCATTTCAACAAGCAGTTGAAACAGTTCAGATCAACAAGCAATTGAAGCAGTTCAGATCAACAAGCAATTGAAACAGTTCAGATCAACAAGCAGTTGAAACAGTTCAGATCAACAAGCAATTGAAGCAGTTCAGATCAACAAGCAATTGAAGCAGTTCAGATCAACAAGCAGTTGAAGCAGTTCAGATCAACAAGCAATTGAAGCAGTTCAGATCAACAAGCAATTGAAACAGTTCAGATCAACAAGCAGTTGAAGCAGTTCAGATCAACAAGCAATTGAAACAGTTCATTTCAACAAGCAATTGAAACAGTTCAGATCAACAAGCAGTTGAAGCAGTTCAGATCAACAAGCAATTGAAGCAGTTCAGATCAACAAGCAATTGAAACAGTTCATTTCAACAAGCAATTGAAACAGTTCAGATCAACAAGCAATTGAAGCAGTTCATTTCAACAAGCAATTGAAACAGTTCAGATCAACAAGCAATTGAAACAGTTCATTTCAACAAGCAATTGAAACAGTTCAGATCAACAAGCAATTGAAACAGTTCATTTCAACAAGCAGTTGAAACAGTTCAGATCAACAAGCAATTGAAACAGTTCAGATCAATAAGCAGCTGAAACAGTTCAAAACCGCGATTGCTTACAACAGTTGAGAGTCACATACAAATGTAACAATTTTGAGCCACAAGCAGTTGTAACAGCTCAGACCCACAAGTAATTCAGACTATAGGGATCCACTGGTGACGGAAGCTGGTCAGATCCGCGAACAGTTCAAACAGTTCAGATTAACAAACAATTGAAGAAAGAGTTTAGAACCGCAGTTACTTACAATAGTTCAGAGCCACAAACAGTTGTAACATTTCAGAGCCACAGGCAATTTAAATAATTGAGAGCCACAAGCAGCGAAAACTGTTCAGAACCACATTCATCAATAAAACTTTAGAGCCATGGCTGTAACAGTTCAGAGCCACAAACAAGCGTAACAGTTCAGAGTATAAACAAGTGTAACGATTTACAGACACAAACAAGTGTAACAGTTTACAGCCACAAACAAGCGTAACAGTTCAGAGTCATAAACAAGTGTAACGGTTTACAGACACAAACAAGTGTAACAGTTTACAGCCACAAACAAATGTAACAGTTCATAGCCACAACAACTGTAACAGTTTCACAGCCACAAACAACTGTAACAGTTCACATCCACAAACAACTGTAACAGTTCACAGCCACAAACAGTTAACAGTTCACAGCCACAAACATGTAACAGTTCACAGTCACAAACAAGTGTAACGTTCACAGCCACAAACAATGTAACAGTTCAACCACAAACAATTGTAACGTTCAAGACACAAACAATGTAACAGTTTCACAGCCACAAACAAGTGTAACATCAGATCATACACAATGTAACAGTTCACAGCCACAACAAATGTAACAGTTCACAGCACACAAATAAGTTAACAGTTCACAGCCACAACAAATGTAACAGTTCAGGCCACAGACATTACAGACAGACCTATGTCACAGTTCAGATCCACAGTTAACAGTTCAAGCCCCACAAAATTGTAACAATTCAGACCACAAGCGATGAGACAGTTCAAAGCCACAAACAGGAAAGGTTCAGAATGGCCAAGCATTGAACAGGTCACCGCATGAACAGTCACCAGCATTGTAACAGGTCACCATTTCAAGAAATTCAACAGTGACAAGCCCCGAAATGTAACAGTTATGGCACGAGCGATTACAGCAGCAGTGAAAACGTTCACAACCACAACATGTTTGAAACAGTTCACAACCACAAGCAGTTTGTAACAGTTCACACACAGCATTTGAACAGTCACAACCCAAGCAGTTGGAACAGTTCACAGCCACATCAAAATTTCAGACAGGACAGTTCACAGCCACAAGCAGTTTGGAACAGGTTCACAGCCACAAGCAGTTTGAAACAGTTCACAAACCACAAGCAGTTTGAAACAGTTCACAACCACAAGCAGTTTGAAACAGTTCACAGCCACAAGCAGTTTGAAACAGTTCACAACCACAAGCAGTTTGAAACAGTTCACAACCACAAGCAGTTTGAAACAGTTCACAACCACAAGCAGTTTGAAACAGTTCACAACCACAAGCAGTTTGAAACAGTTCACAGCCACAAGCAGTTTGAAACAGTTCACAGCCACAAGCAGTTTGAAACAGTTCACAACCACAAGCAGTTGAAACAGTTCACAACCACAAGCAGTTGAAACAGTTCACAGCCACAAGCAGTTTGAAACAGTTCACAACCACAAGCAGTTTGAAACAGTTCACAGCCACAAGCAGTTTGAAACAGTTCACAACCACAAGCAGTTTGAAACAGTTCACAACCACAAGCAGTTTGAAACAGTTCACAACCACAAGCAGTTTGAAACAGTTCACAACCACAAGCAGTTTGAAACAGTTCACAACCACAAGCAGTTTGAAACAGTTCACAACCACAAGCAGTTTGAAACAGTTCACAACCACCAAAGCAGTTTGAAACAGTTCACAACCACAAGCAGTTTGAAACAGTTCACAACCACAAGCAGTTTGATAAACAGTTCACAACCACAAGCAGTTTGAAACAGTTCACAACCACAAGCAGTTGCAAAAACCAGTTCACACACCACAAGCAGTTTGAAACAGTTCACAACCACAACAATGCACAAGCAGTGAAACAGTTCACAACCACAAGCAACAGTTACAAAACAGTTAACAGCAACCACAAGCAGTTTGAAACAGTTCACAGCCACAAGCAGTTTGAAACAATTCAGAACCACAAGCAGTTTGAAACAGTTCACAGCCACAAGCAGTTTGAAACAGTTCACAACCACAAGCAAGTGAAACAGTTCACAACCACAAGCAAGTGAAACAGTTCACAGCCACAAGCAGTTTGAAACAGTTCACAGCCACAAGCAGTTTGAAACAGTTCACAACACCAAGCAGTTTGAAACAGTTCACAGCCACAAGCAGTTTGAAACAGTTCACAACCACAAGCAGTTTGAAACAGTTCACAACCACAAGCAGTTTGAAACAGTTCACAACCACAAGCAAGTGAAACAGTTCACAACCACAAGCAGTTTGAAAACGTTCACAACCACAAGCAGTTTGAAACAGTTCACAGCCACAAGCAGTTTGAAACAGTTCAGAACCACAAGCAGTTTGAAACAGTTCACAGCCACAAGCAGTTTGAAACAGTTCACAGCCACAAGCAGTTTGAAACAGTTCACAACCACAAGCAGTTTGAAACAGTTCACAACCACAAGCAAGTGAAACAGTTCACAACCACAAGCAGTTTGAAAACGTTCACAACCACAAGCAGTTTGAAACAATTCAGAACCACAAGCAAGTGAAACAGTTCACAACCACAAGCAAGTGAAACAGTTCACAACCACAAGCAGTTTGAAACAGTTCAGAACCACAAGCAGTTTGAAACAATTCAGAACCACAAGCAAGTGAAACAGTTCACAACCACAAGCAAGTGAAACAGTTCAGAACCACAAGCAGTTTGAAAACGTTCACAACCACAAGCAAGTGAAACAGTTCAGAACCACAAGCAAGTGAAACAGTTCAGAACCACAAGCAAGTGAAACAGTTCAGAACCACAAGCAAGTGAAACAGTTCAGAACACAAGCAAGTGAAACAGTTCAGAACCACAAGCAAGTGAAACAGTTCAGAACCACAAGCAAGTGAAACAGTTCAGAACCACAAGCAGTGGAAACGGTTTAGAGCCACAAGTAAGTGAAACATATCAGAGCTGAAAGCCGTTGTAACGATAGACATTTTAACGGTTTAGGTCCACAAGTAATTGTAATTGAAATTGGAATTGAAAGCGTTTGGAATCCGAGCAGTCATATCAGTTCAGGCAATCGTCACTGGTTTAATGGGGCTTATTTATAGTGTTCAGTATGGTGTGATTTCACTGATGTAACAGGGCTTATTGACAGTGTTCAGTATGGTATAATTTCACTGATGTAACAGGGTTTATTTACAGTGTTCGGTATGGTATGATTTCACTGATGTAACAAGGTTTATTTACAGTGTTCAGTATGGTATGATTTCACTGATGTAACAGGGCTTATTTACAGTGTTTAGTATGGTATGTTTTCACTCATGTAACAGGGCTTATTGACAATGTTCAGTATGGTATGTTTTCACTCATGTAACAGGGATTATTTACAGTGTTCAGTATGGTATGATTTCACTGATGTAACAGGGTTTATTTACAGTGTTCGGTATGGTATGATTTCACTGATGTAACAAGGTTTATTTACAGTGTTTAGTATGGTATGACTTCACTGATGTAACAGGGTTTATTTACAGTGTTCAGTATGGTATGATTTCACTGATGTAACAGGGTTTATTGACAGTGTTCAGTATGGTATGACTTCACTGATGTAACAGGGTTTATTTACAGTGTTCAGTATGATATGATTTCACTGATGTAACAGGGTTTATTGACAGTGTTCAGTATGGTATGACTTCACTGATGTAACAGGGTTTATTTACAGTGTTCAGTATGGTATGACTTCAGTGATGTAACAGGGTTTATTTACAGTGTTCAGTATGGTATGACTTCACTGATGTAACAGGGTTTATTTACAGTGTTCAGTATGGTATGACTTCACTGATGTAACAGGGTTTATTGACAGTGTTCAGTATGGTATGACTTCACTGATGTAACAGGGTTTATTTACAGTGTTCGGTATGGTATGACTTCACTGATGTAACAGGGTTTATTTACAGTGTTCAGTATGGTATGACTTCAGTGATGTAACAGGGTTTATTTACAGTGTTCAGTATGGTATGATTTCACTGATGTAACGGGGTTATTTACAGTGTTCACTGTGGTATGACTTCACTGATGTAACAGGGTTTATTTACAGTGTTCAGTATGGTATGACTTCACTGATGTAACAAGGTTTATTTACAGTGTTCACTGTGGTATGACTTCACTGATGTAACAGGGTATATTTACAATGTTCAGTGTGGTATGACTTCATGATGTAACAGGGTTTATTGACAGTGTTCAGTATGGTATAACAGGGTTTATTTACAGTGTTCAGTATGGTATAACAGGGTTTATTTACAGTGTTCAGTATGATATAACAGGGTTTATTTACAGTGTTCAGTATGGTATGATTTCATTGATGTAACATTGGGATCCCACTTTCCACGTTATTGACGTGATCCAAAGGAATTCACAGCTGTATACTGGGGATGAGCTTGATTTCAGGACCTGCAGCAAGGTGGTATAATATGCCTTTCAACCGTCTTAGGGGCTCCGCTCCAGATTTATGTAGGGTTTCCCTCCTTAGCCTTCTCTTCTCCTGAAGATGCCCACAAGGCAGTGGATTTCAACGTTGTCTGTCCATCGTCATCCGCCTTCACAGCCTTTGAGAATGTATCCTCATTTACTTGAGCCGCCGTTGTGATGTCCAGTCCCTGCGTGGGGGTCGGTTAGTAGGTGTGAGGATTTATCCATGCAGTGGTGGGTCATGTATGCCGCACGTTTAGGGGGCCAAGAACAGTGTGGCATATATCAGTATACCAACAACAGTAAAGCACATGTCGGTATACCAACAACAGAATAGCACATATCAGTATACCAGCATCAACACGACATATATCGGTACACCGACAACATTATAGACATATCAGAATACCAACCACTATACAACATACATCGGTATGCCCACAACAATATAGCATGTATCAATATACCAAGAACAATACAACACATACCAATATACCAACAAGACAACAGAGCATAACAGTATACCAACAACAGTAAGCATATATCAATATGCTATCAACAGCACAGCATATCAGTATACGAACATGGCACATACCAATATACGAACATGGCACATATCAGTATATCAGCGACAGCGCAGTATACATCAGTATACCAACAATAGTACAAAACAGTATACCAACACGGAATATATCAGTAGATACCATCAACAATGCAACACTTATCAGTATACCAACAACAATGCAGCACGTGTCAGTATACCAACAACAGTACAGCACATACCACTATACCAATACGACACATACTAGTATACCAATACAGCACATATCAGTATACCAACAATAGTACAGCATATACCAGTATCCCTATAATCTCATCAGTATACCAACAACATTACTGCACATATCAGTATACCAGCAGCAGTCAGTTTCATGGCTGTTCGACCAGTCAGTCCGAAGGTAAAACAAAAAGAAAAACAGCACTAGACACTCCTTCACCCATCCAAATGTCAACATGTTAGCTTTTATCCGTCTATGAACAGCAGTTTGTGTGTGTATGTGTGGTGGGTGTGTGTGTGTTAGCGTGGCCTGGTTTGCTGGTCCATTCACCTGTATGTGTTCGATTAGGTCTTAAGTCTGGCAGGATTGATAATTGGGTACATGTATTAAGTGCATTTTTGGCTCTAGGGAAATGAGACATGCGGAAGCAATTTAGGTAATTTAAGCCCGTTTTGATATGTGTTTTAGTGTCCTTAGTTATGTTTATATTTGTATTCAGGTATGTTTTTTTAAACCCCCAGTGTGATGAATTGGACGGAGTGGTCAACGCCAGGGGCATCTCCTTAGGTTATGTGCGCAAACGCATTGATATGTGTACTTAATTTTCTTTTCCCTTTGTCCCTGTTGAAGTATTGTGTATTTTTGAAACGGTAAAAGCCCTGATATGGCTCTAGGCAGTAGCTGGGCTTTAAACAAAAATAACTAACAGTAATGGTATACGTACATGTGTGGTCATCTCATGGCCGTCTATCTAGTCCAACGGGCACGCAGACAGCACGGACACTCGTCCACCCGTTCAGTTACCGATTGGTCAGCACTTTTTAAGTACATCAACAACAGTCAATATCTTAGCGGTTTCACCAGTTAGTACGAAGGCATATGAACATTGAATTCAATGTTATACATGTACGTACGTCTGTGGTCATCTGATGGTCGTTAATATGTTAGTCCAGCTGACGTACAAACAGCGTGGGACACTCGTTTGCCCGTTCAACTGCCAGGTGATCAGAATGGATCACTATATACAAACAAAAATCTGTTTTAGGGTGGTTTGAGCAGTTTAGGCCCAACCAAAAGCATGCAAACGGCACGGTACGCTCGTTCGCCTGTTCAACTGCCAAATAGTCAGCACATCAGTGTATCAACAACCATCAGTTTCACGGCGATTTGACCGTCAGTCCAAAGGGCATATGAACACTGTCATTGTATCTTATTCTTGTGATTAACATACCGTCATTCCAAAGGGCATATGAACATATCATTGTTATATCAATTTTGTGATTATCATATGGCCGTCACACTGTCTACTCCAAACAACCTGTTTTATGGCGGTTTGACCAGTTAATCCAAAGGTATACAAGCACTAACATTTGACCAGTTAATCCAAAGGCATACGATCGCTAACGTTTGACCAGTCAATCCAAAGGTATACAAGCACTAACATTTGACCAGTTAATCCAAAGGCATACGACCACTCATGACCAGTTAATCCAAAGGCATACGAGCACTCATAACCAGTTAATCCAAAGGTGTTAGCACTAAGATTGACCAGTTAATGCAAAGGCATACAAGCACCTATGACCAGTTAATGCAAAGGCATACAGCACTCATGACCAGTTAATCCAAAGGCATACGAGCACTCATGACCAGTTAATCCAAAGGCATACAAGCACTCATGACCAGTTAATCCAAAGGCATACAAGCACTCATGACCAGTTAATCCAAAGGCATACAAGCACCTATGACCAGTTAATCCAAAGGCATACAAGCACCTATGACCAGTTAATCCAAAGGCATACGAGCACTCATGACCAGTTAATCCAAAGGCATACAGCACCTATGACTGTTAATCCAAAGCATACGACACTCATGACCAGTTAATCCAAAGGTATACGAGCACTCATGACCAGTTAATCCAAAGGTATACGAGCACTCATGACCAGTTAATCCAAAGGTATACGAGCACTCATGACCAGTTAATCCAAAGGTATACGAGCACTCATGACCAGTTAATCCAAAGGCATACGAGCACTCATGACCAGTTAATTAATCCAAAGGATACGAGCACTCATGACCAGTTAATCCAAAGGCATACGAGCGCTAACATTTGACCAGTTAATGCAAAGGCATACGAGCACTAATGTTTGACCGGTCAATCCAAAGGCATGTGAGCACTAACATTTGACCAGTCAATCCAAAGGCATGTGAGCACTAATGTTTGACCAGTCAGTCCAAAAGCGTGTGAGCACTAACATTTGACCAGTTAATGCAAAGGCATACAAGCACTCATGACCAGTTAATCCAAAGGCATACAAGCACCTATGACCAGTTAATCCAAAGGCTTATGAACACTAACGTTTATGTTGTACATACACCTGTGGTTATCTCATGGCAGCCAGTTTAGCCAGTAGAAAGCAGTTCTGGACAATCGTCTTCCTGTTCAACTGCCAGTCTCCAGCAGGGACCTCTTTGTCTGCGAGGTATCTTTGCTGCTTGACATGGAATTGTTGGAAGGCCTCAGCTGCACCTTGTTGTTGTTATTGTTTTTATTGTTGTTGTTGTTGTTATTGCTGCTGCCACTGATAATCTCCACCCCTCCTCCTCTGCCCCCTGCCCGACCCCTCCGCACAGCATCTAGACGCCGGATGGTACGACCACCACGCTTCCCGTTAACCAGCCTCCGGGCGCGTTCCGACCAGCGACGCACCATTTGCTTGAAGACGGCCAGGAACTTGTCATTGAAGGCGGAGAAGAGCACAAAGTTGAACCCCAGCTGGATGTAGACAAGCATGTTTGTGACCATCTGCATGAGCTTGTAGAAGCGGGACTTGCTGAACTCCTCCCGGCTCTGGCCGCCGCCAAAGAAGGCGAAGGCGACGTGGAGGTCACTGAAAGCTGACGGCATGGTGCAGACGAGGAAGAAGAAGACGATGGCGATGAGGGTGATGGTCAGGCGGGTCTGCTCGCGGCTCCACTCTGCCTCCATGTTGTTGCGGATGTGCAGCTGCTTGCGCAGGCGTCGGGCACGATGCACGGCATAGACTAAGTAAGAGTTGAATGCGCATAGGATGGTCATCGGAATCATCTGGCAGACAGAAAATATGCAGATGAATAATTACTATAATAGGAAGATAGAAAATAAGCAGATGAATTAACATGAAGATAGAAAATAAGCAGATGAATTAACACGAAGATAGAAAATAAGCAGATGAATTAATAAGAAGACAGAAAATAAGCAAATGAATTAATAAGAAACAGAAAATAAGCAGATGAATTAATAAGAAGATAGAAAATAAGAAAATAAGCAGATGAATTAATAAGAAATAGAAAATAAGCAGATGAATTAATAAGAAGACAGAAAATAAGCAGATGAATTAATAAGAAGACAGAAAATAAGCAGATGAATTAATAAGAAGACAGAAAATAAGCAGATGAATTAATAAGAAGACAGAAAATAAGCAGATGAATTAATAAGAAGATGAAAAATAAGCAGATGAATTAATAAGAAGAAGAAAATAAGAAAATAAGCAGATGAATTAACACGAAGATAGAAAAATTAGCAGATGAATTATTAAGAAGATAGAAAATAAGCAGATGAATTAACACGAAGATAGAAAATAAGCACATGAATTAACACGAAGACAGAAAATAAGCAGATTAATTGATAGGAACAAGGAATACAAAACAGTCTAACCAGAATGCATATTTGATAAAACAAAACAAGACAGGCGCAGATTTTTGGTTCTTGGCCTTCGTCAAGCGTATACAAACGAAAACAGGAAATAAGTTCACAAAACTTCGGGGACAACAATAGAACACCTTCCTTACATTTCGTTGAGCATAGGAGAAGATGGCAGATAATTGATGAAATATGAAAAAGACATAAACAAATTGTAAATTAACGTCAACCGTTTGACTTCCGCACTCTATCCATCAACTGCAAAAACTTATCCCTTTGACTTCTTCACCCTGTGTGGATAGGGGTGAGGGAGTCAGAAGGTTAAGTTTTTGCTTTGCTGGCATGGTTGACAGTGCAGGATGCTGGTGGCCAAGTGCGAGAGTCACAGGGCTAAAGAAAATCAGATCTTGTAATTAGAACCTGAAGATCTCATTGACACATCAGAACCTGAAGACCTCATCGACACATCAGAACCTGAGACTTCATGACACATCAGAACTGAAGACCTCATTGACACATCAGAACCTGAAGACCTCATTGACACATCAGAACCTGAAGACCTCATCGACACATCAGAACCTGAAGACCTCATTGACACATCAGAACCTGAAGACCTCATCGACACATCAAGCCTGAAGACCTCATTGACACATCAGAACCTGAAGACCTCATTGACACATCAGAACCTGAAGACCTCATTGACACATCAACTGAAGACCTCATGACACATCAGAACCTGAAGACCTCATCGACACATCAGAACCTGACAAATTCAGAACTGTCCACAGACTCATCTCATAGCTGAAGTGGTTTTAGTTATAGCGTGTAAAAGGGACATGTGAATTAAGTAGATGAATAAATATGTCGTCTCATTTAGCTTTAAGCAGCCCCTCTCCTGCCTGTTAGTAAGCATATTGATAAGAGGAAGCAAGAAATTTTTGTTTGTGTTTTGGGGAGGAGTTATCTTGTGTCTGTGGTTTATTTCATATTTGCGCATGTAATTTTGTTGTTGTTGTGGTTGTTTTTTACTACATGCTTTATGCGATATTGATCACAAAAAATAACAAAATGAAACAACAACAGCAACACACAACACACACATACAGTTAGACTATTGATGGTAGTGAATATGTTTTCAACGCTTACTTTTGTTGCCATTTCGAACACTCGCTTTTTGTTTGTTTCTTGTTTTGTTGTTGTTTGTTTTTTGTTGGTTTTTGTTTTGTTTTTGTTTGTTTGTTTGTTTTCTTTTCTTTTCAACACTTACTTTTGAGGCCGTTTTCAACACTTACTTTTCCTGTCATTTCGAACACTCCGTTTTTTTGCCATTTCAAACACACGTTTTTTGCCATTTTCAACGTTTACTTTTTTGCCATTTTCGACACTTCCTTTTGTTGCCATTTGGAATGCTCACTTTTGTTGCCATTTTCAACTCTCATTTCTGTTGAAGGTTTTCAGAACGGATCATGATGTTAGATAAATGGAAAGGAAATGAAAAAGGGAAGGAACGAAGAAACAGACCAAAAAGAAAAACAAACTTAATAACACGTCTCCCGTTTTCATGACGTGAACGTGTGCTATTGCATTTGAGACTTGTTCACAGATTTCATTAAATGAACGATAAATAAATGAATGAATAAATAAATAGACAAATAAATAAATAAATAGACAAATAAATAAATGAATGAATAAATAAAAATATTTTCAGTTACATCCTGTAATTTAGAAGATACATTGGCAACCCACCCCCACCCCCATCCCTCTCTGCCCTCCTCGTTGTGTCTTATGGCTGAATGACTGTGTCAGTCTCCAAGAAAAAGAGAAAGAATCAAAGAAAAGAAGAAATCTCTTTTTTTTTTTTTTTTTTAAAGAAAAAAAGAGAAGTTAAATGTCCGCAATTTTCACCGCGCTCGTGCCTTTTGTTTGTTGTTGTTTTTTAAGTTTTCGTACTGGGTCATTGTGCTCCTAAACTGTTTAAGTTTTTTTTCTGTTTTTCACCATCACCGCATTGTCACCTTCTAGTTGGGTGGGAATGGGTGAATGGGTGACAGGGGTGGTGGTGGTGGATAGGAGACGTGTTGGTGTCGATGTCAATGCCCTTACACGGAAGACCTCCGAGCTCTTTCTCGTCGTACAGGGGGTCCACCACCTATTTGTCATTCCCACAGATTCTTTTCTGATAGATAGATATTGATTTGGGGTTCGAAGAAAGTCGTTTTGGTGTAGCAAGCCTCTCAAAGAATGAGCGAAACACGACTTTTTTTTTCCTTCTTTTTTTTTTCTCGTAAAACCTCCTCTCGTCTCGATAAGGCTTTTAAGTGGCTATCAGTTAGTTGAAAGTGTAACCAAGGACTGTCTTTGATACGTAAACACACACACACACACACACGCACACACACACACACCACACACACACACACACACACACACACACACACACACACATCCATCCACACACACACACAACACACACACACCGCGCGCGCGCGCGCACACACACACACACACACACACACACACCACACCACACCCACACCACACACACACACACACACACACACACACACACACACACAACGAGATACAAAACAAAACAGAAACGCTCTACAAATGGATGAAATGAAATAAAACACGTAAAAAAAGCAATAAAAACAAAAGCAAACGACGAAATAAATTTAAACAACAAATAAAAACAAAACAAAAGCTAAAGAAAAAAGTTTTAAAAAAGCAAAATCAGCTGTAACAACAACAAAAAAAACGACATTTGAATAGACGAGCAAACAAAACGAACAAAATGAAACAAGCATTACACTTTGCCCACAAAGCTAAATAACATAAAAAAAAATGCAATAGACTGCTGCTCAACAATGGTACTCCAATGGAGCTACAGAATAATTGATCCCCTTAAGAAAAGAAGGGAAAAAAGAAAAGAAAGACTATTTTACTGTTACTGTTATTGTTGCTTAAGGCCCAATCGACTTTGTATAGCCATATCAGGGCCATAACTGTTTAAAAAATATACGGTACTTCAACAGGGGGAAAAAAGGGAAAAGAAAATTAAGTACACATATTAATGCATTTGTGCACATGATCTAAGGAGATGCCCCCAGCTTTGACCAATTTATCACACAGGGGATTTAAAAAAACGTACCTGAATACAAATTTAAACATGAATAAGGACACTAAAACATATATAAGAACGGCCTAAATTACCTAAAATTGCTTACGCATATCTCATTTCTCTAGAGCCAGAAACGCACTTAACACATGTACCCAAATATCAATCCTAAGAGAAAGTACGTAAGACACTGATATTGCACAGAATTAGTCCTCGGCATCCCCGGGGGGGGGGGGGGGGGGGGGAGACGGGGTGGAGAAACACTGGTTTTGAAATTAAACTGAATTAGTGAGTCAGTCCACAGATAAGTAGAAACCAGTTGAAACAAGCAGTGAATGGACAGATAAACAGATAAATAAATTAGCCTAGACCTTCAATTGAAAGCCTATTATTTTTAAGACATAGACACGTACACATCCCACTTTTTAGACTGGGTCATGGTTTTAAAGAAAAGAAAGAGAAACGATGGAAGAAAGAAAGAAAAAAAGAAACCTTTTCAAAAAATTAAAAGTGTGCTTTTTCGGTAAATATTTCTTTTTCGCAGACGGAGGGGGAAAGGGAGAGTGTGGGGTGAGGAGGAGGATGCGGGTTTTAATGTTGCCATCAGTGTTCTCTTACGAAAGATCCTTAAGTTCTTGTCTGTCGGTCAGTGAGTGCAGCTGTTTGCAATTCCACCTTTTTTTTTTTTTTTTTTTTTTTTTTTTTTATAAATCCTGATAGAGCGTTGATTTGTATTTCGAAGTAAAACGTTTCAGCTTTCCAACGACTCAGCCGAACGGGAGTTTGCTTACAAAGATCCCCTGGCAGAATTTTAAGCGGGTATCATCTAGTTTAAAGTATAAGTTAGGACTGGCTGTGAATTTAAAACGAATAAGTGAAATAGTCAGCAGGTGATTACAAATCATTTAAGATCAAAAAGCGAATGACCGAATGAGAAGTATAAATGAATAAATAGTTTTCTTCCGTAATACAAATCACTTAAAGAGTGCAAGACTAAATAAGAAGATAAGTAAAGAAATAAGTTTCTTCCATTACAAACCTGCCATTTACATCAAGTCATGATCTGAAAGAACGAACGAACAAATGAAATAAGGAAAGAAAGAAAGAAAGAAGGCATAAAACAAAAGAAAGAAACATCAAAACATTGCAAAGTCTACTATTTTCAGTGTGTCCTCTTACTAACAGCTTTTCACATTTGAATCATAGTGCTCTTAGATCCTTAGACTTTTCCAAGTGTCATTTATTTCCATTTTTTACCCTGTGGGGGTAGGTAGAAAGAGAGAGAGAGAGAAAGAGGGGGGGTGGGAGCCGACGTGGTGTTAATATCAGTGTCGTCGGTAGAAGACTTACGAATTATTTTCTGTCTGCCAGAGAGTCTCGCAATTTGCGGCTTCCACAGGTTTTCACTGATAGAGTATTGATTTCGGATTTCGAAGGAAGTTATTTTGGTGTAGGAGGTCTTTCAAGGATTGAGTGAAGCATGATTTATTTATTTGCTTGCTTATTTATTTATTTGTTTGTTTGTTTATTTACTGGCAAACATATCTCAACAAGAGTGGGTATCAGTTTGTTTAACGTTGGAACATGAGCCGGTTTTGAAATAAAGTTAATCAGTGAACACGTCAGCAAATAACTACAAATTAGCAAAAAAGAAAATACTAAGAATAAATGATGAATGAAACTGATACATGAAAAATAAATCAGTGACTAATTTTTTTCCAGTTTCAGACCTGTCATTCACAAAACATATACACATACATTTTGCATGATTTTTACCTGAGATCATCGTTTTAAAGAACGAACAAATAGAAGATATCAATGGATAAAAAAAAAAATAGCAGAAAGAAAGAAAGTTTCAAACAAACAAACAAAAAACTTCTCAAAAAGTTGCAGTGTCTACAGTTTTAAACATGTACTTTTGCTAAAAGTTTTTTTTTGAGTAGACCAAGGTCCACCTAGATTCTTAGGCCTTTTCACTTTTTGTTTGTTCCTTCTTTACACACGCCCCTAGTAGAGAGTGATCAGGAAAATGGGGAGAGATGATATGGTGTTGATGTCATTGTTCTTATGTCGAAGACCTACGAGTTGTTTTCCGTCGATCAATGAGAGCAGCAATCTGCGGCTCCTGCTTGTCTGTTTCTGATAGATTATTGGTCTGGATTTTGATGGAAGTCATTTCAGTGCAGTGTGTTTTTCAGTAAAAGTTTGGGAGGTCTTTTTCTTGTTCTCTTCATTCACTTCCTCCCGTAGACATATACACACATGCGCAAGCATGTAAGCTGGTATGCATGTATATGTGGTTCGTGTAAATATGACTGTTCTAATGCATGATGTACACACACACACACACACACACACACACACACACACACACACACACACACACACACACACACACACACACACACACACACACACACACACACACACACACACAAAACACAACACACACACACAAAACACACACACACACACACACACACACACACACACACACACACACACACACACGTGCATGCACATACGCATACACATATTCCTGTCATTTAGATGATGTAAACTGGGTGCTGAAGAGGCCTTGTCTTCTATTCCATTTCAAGACATTGCCAGAACACACGGTATTGTACAAGCTCTGGAGGTCTCTCAGATAAAAGCTGGCAGATTCAAATGGAGCGCATGTAGTAAAACGTCAGAATGCAATGAAATCCTCTTAAACAGATTCCAGTCCCAATTCTACTAACAGTATGCCCGGTGACTGATTCTTTTCATAGAGACGTGGACTCAAGATCTCATGTTTTGAGTTCCTTCTCACCCAGCAAGGTAAGTAGTTGGCTGGGCTATAAGCAGTATGAACCCTAACCCGGCAAGGTAAGACTTGGTGCCCATCTTAATGTCCCAAGTATTCTGGTGTGTCAAGTGGTTCATGTATTCCATTCTGCTGTCCATTTCAAGACCTTGTCAACGCAGAGGGTTTTTTTGCAGACCTAGGAAGATGCTGAATAGTTGCTGGCAAACTGTGTGAAGCGCATATGGAATTGTCCGAGTGCAGTGAATCCTTGAACAAACTCGAGACTCCAGATTCCTAGCAGTGGTTATTGATAGCAAAGTCTCAGGGCTGGAAATTGAGGGTACCTGCATGGTAGCGCTATACATCCAGGAGATGACGTGTAACACCTGGCTGAGGCGGAAGTCCTTGTAGGCATAGCGGTAGGAGCCAGGACCCTTCTGTCTGTGGGGGACCACCTTGTACATCAGGAACCGAGGAATGTTCAGTAGCACCATCAGCAATATCACCACGCAGATCTTGATCTGAAGACAGGACAATAGTTCATCAAGCAGTACAGCACAGCACAATACAATACAGTATCATACCATACAGTGTGATACCATACCATACAATATCATACAGATAATACCATACGTTACCATAAAACTAATGTCATAGAATACATCACAACACAAAAAAGTAACAAAACAAAACACAATGATATATGGATAAAGTACAGTTTAATACAATACAATACGTGCAATACAGTACAAAACCAGTATCAGCTGATTTACCTTGTAGATCTTTACCTGAAGACGGGACAGTAATTCATCAAGCGATCCAATACAGTGCAATCACAACACAATGTCATACAACACATCTCAACCCAACACAACAGAACTTATTAGAACGCAGCATAATTTTTTGTCATTGTGATGTGTTACTCCAGGCGTCTCGCTGAAAGATTTGCGAGATGATTCTGTTAACGATATGGTTGTATTGTGTCAAACTGTAATGTACAAAGGTATTGTACTGTATCAGATTGTAAGCCTACTGTATTGGGTTGTACAATGAATTAGTCTCCTGTTTCAAATGTAGTCATTCTGCTAATAGTGGTTTTGTATTGCAGTGCATTGTGCTGCGTTTTTATTAAATTGCATGTTATCATATCTCATTATGTTGTGTTCTAATAAGTTCGTTGTGTTGGGTTGTGATGTGTGTACTTTTCTGTTGTTTTGGACAAACAGGTGTCTGTACTTTTCTGTTGTTCGTGAAGAATAGTGTCTTTTTTGTACTTTTTGTTGTTTTGGACAAACAGATGTCTGTGCTTTTCTGTTGTTGGTGAAGAATAGTGTGGGGGGTTTTTGTTTGTTTGTTTGTTTGTTTTTTATTTTTTTGTACTTTTTGTTGTTTTCGACAACAAGACGAATCTGACTTGGCGTGTTAGTACCTTTCTGTTGAGTCTGAGAATTAAACAAAGACTTTGAGTCTATAAGACTCGCTTTCTTTAGTGCCTCCTTCCCCCTCCTATTCTCCCACACATACACGCACATACTAGCGCACCCTTCCTGTCTCCCTCCTGCCTTCCCCATACACACTGATTTTTACCTTAGCAGAGCGGCGGTCACATTTGGCGCGTGCCCACAGCGGGTGTTTGACAAAGAGAAAACGCTCAATGGTCAGTGTAGCGGTCAGCCACATTGTCGAATTGACACAGATGTTCACACAAGGAAAGTACACATGATAAGTGTACGCCTGTTGTAGGAAAAAAAAAAACATGTGTCACTTGTATATTGACATTTTAAAGAACCACAAACAAATTATACTACAGACTTGACAGTATTAAATATGGAGTTTGGAGCTTGTTCAAGAGGGACACAGTGCACTCGGACTTTCATATGTGTTGCATCCAAATCTGCGAGCAGTTATCTGACAGACTCCTTGAGCCTACGCAAAACCCTTTGAGCTTGTAAAGTCTTGACATGGGTAGGGCACAGGCTCTATGAGACACTGATACCACCAGATTGATTGAAGCATTAAGATGGTTAGTAAGTACGCATAGTGTTTTTCTATTGTTGTTGTTGTTGTTGTCGTCGTCGTTGTTGTTCAAGAGGGATTCATTGCACTCAGACTGTTCCATATGCGCCCACTCAAATCTGCCAGCAATTATTTGACAGACTCCTTGAGCCTGCACAAAAACCCTACGCGTGTGCAAGGTCTTGAAGGGGGGTGGGGAAACAGGACCTGTGAAACAATGACACCACCAGGATGATTTCAGCGTTAAGATGTGCTGCGAAAAGGCCAGTTGTTTATGATGTTGGGTGGGACTGATCTTGAGACATCAGGTCTGTGGTATAATAGGGGAGTTTCTTCAGTTTCAGTTCCTCTAGAAGACATATCTGTGCTCAAAATGAATTCCATATGCACTGACGCCTTTGATGCCATGTGATGGAGAAGATCGAAGAATGATCATGGCACAAGCCTTAAGCTTGCACATAAACCCATGAGCAGGTTAGGTCCTGAAAGAGACGAAAGAAAAGAAATCCAGTGGTTGACCTCACAACGCCTGCACGATCAGCATGGAGCTTTTATTCCAGGGCTAATGGTCCTGTTAGCTCAGTTGATCGGAGCACCATGCTGATAAATCAGAGGTGTGGGTTCGATCCTCAAGTTGGCCAGTTTTTTGGTTTGGTCTGATGACCTCCCAAAGGATCAGAATTGGGGCAAACGAAAAATTAGGAATAAAGATACAGGACAACTCATAATGTAATGTAAAGATGATTGGATAAAGAAGCGGAAAAAAATTCCGTTGTTGAGGCGAAGTGATTAGTGCAACAGACTTCTGACCAGGAGATTGTCTGTTCGATCCCCCATCACTAACAAAACATTGCTGTTGGATTTTCAGCTCAGACTGGCTTCAAAGTTTACCGCACTGTGGACCCGATGGGAAGACTAGGACAACGCAGTCGAGTCCCATCAAGTTTGCAGCTGCTTCATTCGGAATGTTTTTCAAATTTCCTGACCAACCACTGCAGGTGACAGTTTTTTCTCAGGCCTGGTTAGTGCCAAGATATATAATGAAAGCAAGTGTAGATTACAGCCCTAACGGTCTCAATCCGAAGTGAAATATGTTATAGCTTATCATCCCTGTTATCCCCCATTCTCAAAATCAAAGCATTGTGAAACATTGTTCCAGATTCTGTTGTGGCCCGTGATGTCCTGCTGTCGTTGTGATCTGAGTTTTAGTGAGTTTAGTAGTTGTGTTGGAGAGCTGAAATGGTTGGCTGGGGTAGTGGCACAGGCTTGGTGCAGAAATCAGAAAAGCAAGAAAAAAATTATATATAAAAAAGTTAAAAGATAACCAAACAAAAAAGAAGCAAAGATGGTTGAAGGTTCACAAAGTACATGTAAAGTAGAGATTGCCAAACAAACAGCAAGAGTACAAAACGACTCACAAAGCAGTAGTAGTTGTACGGGAAGGTGTACATGCAGACCATCTGCAGGAGGCTCATGGTCAGACTGGCCAGACACAGGACAGCCATGGCCGTCAGGTAGGTGTAGGGGCTCTCCTTCAGGCACCTCTCCGTCAGCACCAGCAGGTTCACCACGTTCAGCACGATGCCCATCACACACACGGCAGGCACCACGAACTTCTGCATGGGCGAGTAGGCAGGGTTCATCAGCTTCATGTTACCTTGGATGGCCGAGGAGGCTTCTTCACTGGGATCGTCCTCGTCGTCTTCAAAGCTGGTGGAGTTGAAGGACCAGAGGCTATCGTTGAGGTCTGAGTTGGTGATGTTGGTGGAGGTGTTGGAGGACCAGAGGCTGTTGTTGAGGAGGAGCTCTTCGGCTAGGGTGGTGGCCAGGTTTTGGAGGAGGAGGTCTGTCGTGTTGGTGGTAGTGGTGGCGGCGGTGTCATTGAGGTTGTCGTTGTGGATGGTGATGTTGTGGTTCAGGACGGTGTCCGTGTCGTTGAAGGAGGGAAGGAGCAGGAGGTTGATGGAGGCCGTCACGTTCATCTTTTCCTGTTGGGTGTGAAATGGGAATGGTGATGTGGTCCTGCAGCTTACCTGTAACAGAAAATATACTTGAATTGTGGTGACAGTGAACTTTAAACTGGTAACGCGTTCGTGACCTGTGAGACTCACCTGTGTGGTTTTAGGCTCCCAGAGAGCTCATGGCACGCTTAACTCTGAGTACAATCTGGTCAGGGCTGAAAAAATCCCACAAGTTAACAAGAAAGACCACGAGGTGCGGATGGCTTTTGTTTTGTTGCTTTAACCGCACCCTACCCCCCTCTTTCTTCTTGTTCTTTCTTTCTTTCGTCCTTTCTTTTTTTGTCTGTTTGTGTGTCTGTCTTTTCTTCTTCTTTGTCTTCTTCGTCGTTGTCTTCGTCTTCTTCTTTTTCTTCTTCTTCTTCTTCTTCGCCTTCTTCTTCTTCTGCTGCTGCTGCTGCTGCTTGCTGCTGCTTCTTCTTCTTCTTCTTCTTCTTCTTCTTCTTCTTCTTCTTCTCTGTCTTCTTCTTCTTCTTTTCTTCTTCTTCTTCTTCTTCTTCTTCTTCTTCTTCTTCTTTTCTTCTTCTTCTTCTTCTTCTTCTTCTTCTTCTTCTTCTTCTTCTTCTTCTTCTTCTTCTTCTTCTTCTTCTCTTCTTCTTCTTCTTCTTCGCTTCTTCTTCTTCCCTTTCTTCTTCTTCTTTTCCTTCTTCTTCTCTTCTTCTTCATTCTTCTCTTCTTCATTCTTCGCATTCCTCTTCTTCTTCCAATTCTTCTTCTTCCTTCTTCTTCTTCTTCTTCTTCTTCATTCTTTTTCTTCTTCTTCTTCTTCTTCTTCTTCTTCTTCTTTCTTCTTCTTCTTCGCAATTCTTTCATTCTTCTTCTTCTTCTTCTTCTTCGTCATTCTTCTTCTTCTTCTTCGCATTTCTTCTTCTTCTTCTTCCATTCTTCTTCTCTTCTTCGCATTCTTCGATTCTTGCATTCTTCTTCTTCTTCGCATTTCTCTCTTCTTCTTCTCTCATTCTTCTTCTTCTTCTTCGCATTCTTCTTCTTCTTCTTCTGCATTCTTTTTCTTCTTCTCCTTCTTCTTCTTCTTCTTCTTCTTCTTCTTCTTCTTCTTCTTCTTCTTCTTCTTCTTCTTCTTCGCATTCTTCTTCTTCTTCGCATTCTTCGCATTCTTCTTCTTCTTCGCATTCTTCTTCTTCTTCGCATTCTTCTTCGCATTATTCTTCTTCTTCGCATTCTTCTTCTTCTTCGCATTCTTCTTCTTCTTCGCATTCTTCGCATTCTTTTTCTTCTTCTTCTTCTTCTTCTTCTTCTTCTTCTTCTTCTTCTTCTTCTTCTTCTTCTTCTTCTTCTTTTTTTTCGCATTCTTCTTCGCATTCTTCTTCGCATTCTTCTTCTTCGCATTCTTCTTCTTCGCATTCTTCTTCTTCTTCTTCGCGTTCTTCTTCTTCTTCGCATTCTTCTTCTTCTTCGCATTCTTCTTCTTCTTCGCATTCTTCTTCTTCTTCGCATTCTTCTTCTTCTTTTTCTTCGCATTCTTCTTCGCATTCTTCTTCTTCTTCGCATTCTTCTTCTTCTCATTCTTCTTCTTCTTCTTCGCATTTCTTCTTCTTCTTCTTCGTATTCTTCTTCGCATTCTTCGCATTCTTCTTCGCATTCTTCTTCTTCTTCTTCTTCTTCGCATTCTTCTTCTTCGCATTCTTCTTCTTCGCATTCTTCGCATTCTTCTTCTTCTTCGCATTCTTCTTCTTCTTCGCATTCTTCTTCTTCGCATTCTTCTTCTTCTTCTTCTTCTTCTTCTTCTTCTTCTTCTTCTTCTTCTTCTTCTTCTTCTTCTTCTTCTTCTTCTTCTTCTTCTTCTTCTTCTTCGCATTCTTCTTCGCATTCTTCTTCTTCTTCTTCTTCTTCGCATTCTTCTTCTTCTTCTTCTTCTTCTTCTTCGCATTCTTCTTCTTCTTCTTCTTCTTCGCATTCTTCTTCTTCGCATTCTTCTTCTTCTTCGCATTCTTCTTCTTCGCATTCTTCTTCTTCTTCTTCGCATTCTTCTTCTTCTTCTTCTTCTTCGCATTCTTCTTCTTCGCATTCTTCTTTTTCTTCTTCTTCTTCTTCTTCTTCTTCTTCTTCTTCTTCTTCTTCTTCTTCGCATTCTTCTTCTTCACATTCTTCTTCTTCGCATTCTTCTTCTTCTTCGCATTCTTCTTCTTCTTCTTCTTCTTCTTCTTCTTCTTCTTCTTCTTCTTCTTCTTCTTCTTCTTCTTCTTCTTCTTCTTCTACTTCTTCTTTTTCTTCCTCGCATTCTTCTTTTCTTCGCATTCTTCTTCTTCTTCGCATTCTTCTTCTTCTTCGCATTCTTCGCATTCTTCTTCGCATTCTTCGCATTCTTCTTCGCATTCTTCTTCTTCTTCGCATTCTTCTTCTTCTTCTTCTTCTTCGCATTCTTCTTCTACGCATTCTTCTTCTTCTTCGCATTCTTCTTCGCATTCTTCTTCGCATTCTTCTTCGCATTCTTCTTCGCATTCTTCTTCTTCTTCGCATTCTTCTTCGCATTCTTCGCATTCTTCTTCTTCGCATTCTTCTTCTTCGCATTCTTCTTCTTCTTCTTCGCATTCTTCTTCTTCTTCTTCTTCGCATTCTTCTTCTTCGTATTCTTCTTCTTCGCATTCTTCGCATTCTTCTTCTTCGCATTCTTCTTCTTCTTCGCATTCTTCTTCTTCTTCGCATTCTTCTTCTTCTTCGCATTCTTCTTCTTCGCATTCTTCTTCGCATTCTTCTTCGCATTCTTCTTCGCATTCTTCGCATTCTTCTTCTTCTTCTCCTCCTCCTCCTCCTCCTCCTCCTCCTTCTCCTCCTCCTCCTTCTTCTTCTTCTCCTTCTCCTTCTTCTCCTTCTAACTGTTATGGCTGTGGGCAGTGGGATGGGCTTTAGACACTTATAAAAGATAATTATTCTAGTATGGTATTTGTTTTGTTTTGTTTTGTTTTTTTAATTGATCTTCAGCCTATTTTTCTCTAGTATATAGCTTTAAAATATCGAAGAAATGTTCCACCTGGTGTCTCTATGAAACTGGGGTGAGATTTGTCGTCGTCGCCACCACAGATGTATAACGTGATGCAACAAGGCCTTGACACTTATTGACGTGTGGATGAAACAGCTTCCCCGACCACGTGCAAACTCTGAAATTTCTTCTATGTCTTGCGACATACTTGTATATACACGCAACCCACACACACCCACACACACACACACACACACACACAACACACAACACACAACACACAACACACACACACACACACACACACAACCTATACAACACACTCACACACAAAACACACCACGCACACACAAAAACACACACACACACATCCTCTCTCACATACACACACACACACACACACACACACACACACATATATATATAATATATATATATATTATATAAATATATATATATATATATATATAATATAATAACACATTTTATATATATATATACACAACACACAGAGATTTTATCATATATATGTGCGACCAAGACTACACATTTCCTCCTTCGCTTGAAAGCAAAACAATCCTATCATCTTATAACTAATTTTTGGAAAAGTCACAATTGACTCTTATCTTTTTTAGTACATGAAAAGCATGACAATCTGAATTTTCTAAATATTGTTTGTGTAGAAAGGGAAATTGTTAGAATAGCTGGACCATCTTGTTTTTCTGTTATTTATGATATTGCTTTTATAGTTGTTGTTGTTGTGGTACTGGTAAAGTAATGTTGTTGTTCTCGTTATTATTATCATCCTTATTATTATTGTCATTAGTATAGTAGAAGTAGTACTGTTATTACTACTACTACTATGATTATTAATTATCATTATCATTATCGTCATTATTATTATCATCGTCATTATTATTATTGTTATTTATTATTTTGTTGTTGTTGTTATGATCATCGTTATTATCATTATTATTGATATGATAGTGAAATTGTAGAGGATGGTCTTTTAAAGGAAAAGAAAGAAGAGAGCGTGAGAGAGACATTCACATGCAAACAGATTGTATGTATGCATATTATGGTATATATTAAAGTAGGCCTATAAATGAATGAATGTACGTATCTATGAACGTGTGTATACAGAACACAGAGAGAGAGAGAGAGAGAGAGAGAGAGAGAGAGAGAGAGAGAGAGAATGTATATGATTGTATGTGCATGCCTGTATGTATGAAGGAATGAGGGCACGTATTCATGTAAGCATGTGTGCAGGCCTATGTAATTACATATGAAACCTTTCGCGGACATTCCCCCGTGGGGATGCCGGGGGCTCTGTCAGTATAAACAGTATCCCCACCTTCTGGAAGTTCTGTGCTAGGAATTTCCCCTTTTCTGTCACTGTCTTTGTTTCTACGTTGTTCCTTTGCTTTCTGTCATTTCTTCCTATCATTTTCTGTCTTGCTGGTCCATTCATCTGTATGTGTTCGATAAAATCTTACATACTTTTTCTTAGGATTGATAATTGCGTACATGTGTTAAGTGCATTTTTGGCTCTAGGGAGGCGAGATATGCGGAAGCAGTTTTAGGTAATTTATGCCTGTTTTTATATTTTTTGGTGTCCTTAGGTGTGCGTAAATTTGTATTCAGATGTGTTTTTTAAATCCTTCTCCCATCCCCTGCCATTTTGAAGTTCTCTCTTCATATCAACACTTAAGTTGGGGAGGAAGAGAGTATACAACAGCTTGAGGTAGTTTATTTTATTCCAGTTATATTCGGGAAATGCTTTAACTGAAATCCCCTGTGGGGATGATGGGGGCTCTTTCATATAAATAGTATACCCACCTTCTCGAAATGCTGTGCTAGAAAAATTTCCTCTTTTCTGTCACTCATTTTGTTGCTTTCTTCCGCCTTTGCTTTCTGTCATTTCTTTCTATCATTTTCTGCTCTTCTGATTCATTCACCTGTATGTGTTTGATAAAAGTCTGAGGTACTTTCTCTTAAGATTGACAATTGGGTACAAGTATTAAGTGCATTTTTAGCTCTAGGGAAAGGAGATATACAGAAGCAATTTTACGTAATTTAAGGCCCATTTTTTATACAGATGTTTTAGTGTCCTTATGTTTAAATTTGTATTCAGGTGTGTTTTTAGATTATGTGCGCGACTGCATTGATATGTTTAGGCCTACTTTTTATTTTTTTTTTTTCTGTTGAAGTTTTCTTGTTTTGAAGCGGTTATAGCCCAGATGTGGCTCTACGCAGTCGGCTGGGCTTGTAACAAAAACAACAGTAAGAGATTCGCGGACAGCCTGCCGGGAGTTTCGGATGTCTTTCAGCATGGAAAGCAACGGTTATTTTGGCAGCATCTTACCGGAGAGAACATAGCATGATATCCTGTCTGTGAGACTTAATAGATATGTCCCAAAAATGACCAAGCCATTGCTCGTTCTCTCTGTCTCTCTGTTTCTCTGTCTCTGTCTCTCATTTTTCTTTCTTTGTCTCTCCTCTCTCTCTCTCTCTTTTCTCTCTCTCTCTCTCTCTCTCTCTCTCTCTCTCTCTCTCTCTCTCTCTCTCTCTCTCTCTCTCTATCTATCTCTGTCTCTCGTTAGTGTGTGTGCTAATATCAAAACCACTGGAAAAAATGTTTTGTTTTTTTATTCTTCTCTCTCATTCTCCTCTCTCTCTCTCTCTCTCTCTCTCTCTCTCTCTCTCTCATTCTCGCTCTCTCGCTCTCTCGCTCTCTCTCTCTCTCCTCTCTCATTCTCTCGCTCTCTCCTCTCTCTCTCTCTCTCTCTCTCCTCTCTCTCGCTCTCTCTCTCTCTCTCTCTCTCTCTTCTCTCTCTCTCTCTCTCTCTCTCTCTCCTCTCTCATTCTCTCTCTCTCTCTCTCTCTCTTCTCTCTCTCTCTCTCTCTCTCGTCTTCTCTCTCTCTCTCTCTCTCTCTCTCTCTCTCCTTCTCCTCTCTCTCTCTCTCTCTTCTCTCTCTTCTCTTCTCTCTCTCTCTCTCTTCTCTTCCTCTCTCATTCTCGCTCTCTGCTCTCTCTCTCTCTTTCTTCTCTCTCATCTCTCTCTCTCTCTCTTCTCTTCTCTCTCTCTCTCTCTCTCTCTCTCTCCTCTCTCGCTCTCTCTCTCTCTCTCTCTTCTCTCTCTCTCTCCTCCCTCTCTCTCAAATCAAAGCGTACATTATCAACATTCGCTCATTCCACCTATTTACTTTTATCAGATTTTGGCTAAATAAAGTACATATAATTGCATTCACTACAATGACAAAAGCAACTTAAGGTCACAAAACACGTGCATACTGGGAGGGGAGGACAAGAAGGGATGGACATGATGGGGTGGCTGCCTAGAGGGGGAGATCACTGCTGGACAAAAAAAGGTCTGTCGTGAAGGACTTGGTGTTACATGACCGTGTTGCCTTTTATAGAGTTTGAGTTTGTTCAAAACAGATTCATGGAACTCGGACAATTCCAGACACGCTGCACCCAAATCTGACGCTAGTTATCTCACAGACTCCCTGTGCCTGCGCAAACCCTATGCACTGACTCCTTTATTTTGTATTCATTTATTCACCTACTTACTTACTTCTTATGCACTTACCTACTCACTCACTCACTCACTTGCTTGCTTGCTTTACTTGCTTGCTTGCTTGCTTACTCACTCACTTAATTAATTAGCCTACCTATCTATGATTAAGAAAGTATTGCTTCACCTAGTTGATAGACAGCTGAGAGGAGGGTGGGGTTCTGTCATGTGAGACGAGTTTGTACGGAATAGCTAGTTGTGTTGTGATTCGATTCAGGCCTTTAATTGTTTATTTATTTACTTTACATATATGTTCCGTTTTTGAAGGTAAGATACACACATACACATGTCATTTACATGTAACCAAGATTATTCCAGTGGTAGGCTGATAAAATACCAGTATAAAATATAGACTAGGCAAAACATAGTCTAGGTGGGCCGCAGGACCTGGCCGGCTCATGGATTTATGTGCAGGCTTAAGGCTTGTGTCACGGTCACCATACACGTGGCACTTGTGACGTTAGTGCATATGGAATTCGTTCCGAGTGCGGAGACTTCATCTTGAGAAACTGAAACAAACTGTGCACTGACAAGCTGTTGAAATGAGAAGTGGGGAGAGGGACCTACGAAACACTAAGCTGACACTATCAGAATGATGGATATATTAAGATGGGCAGCGAACAGGCCAATTTTTTTAATGTCTTGGGCTGGGATTAAACTGGAGATATCATTTCTTGAATCCACGATGGCACAGACAGCCAACGAAAAAAGTAGAAGTTCTCCACCAGTAGTATATCATCTTCTGTCTTCTGTCAACGCCCACGTGCGTTCTTTGTACGCCTATTATACTACGCATGATAGACATGTAAAATATGGTTATACGGGGGTGGTGAAGGGGGGGTGGAGAGGCTAGACCTTGGTGTGATGCCACAGGTGTCTTCAGCAGGTTGATGGGCAAAGGTCTCCCTTGTATGGTTTACAACCCTTTCAGCTGTTGCCAGCCCACCATCGCAGTTTGCGCTTGTCAAGGAAAGAAAGAGTTTGAGGGGTGCCTGTTTAGATCTACCTGTGGCGGACGTGCTTCTGTGTGTGTGTGTGTGTGTGTGTGTGTGTGTGTGTGTGTGTGTGTGTGTGTGTGTGTGTGTGTGTGTGTGTGTGTGAATGCGCGTGCTTGCGTGCGTGTTTTACAGTACAGGTGACCCATATCGTCTTCTACGCCTTTCGCCATTTACATGATCACACCACATCTGGCGATGATTGTAAGTTATCCCTCCTCCCCCACCCACACTCCCACCCCGCAGTTTCTTCTGGCTGCCATAGAGCTTGGTGTTGACATGAGTGACTTTTGCGTTGTTTTACATGGTGCCATGGTTGGAGGCGCCTGCAGACCTTGTACCTCTTGTCTTCAGCCCTGTAGATTTTTTGAAGGGGCGTACCTCGCTCTTAGCTCATAGCCAACAAACATACCTTGTAAGGGTTGGGGGGGTGGGGGGGCTTTAGGCGCGGTCCTTATCCACCAGCTGGCTCCGTCATAGGACCTGCATGGTGTTTTGCGGTTGTGACCTGGCCAAGTGCCACCCCGTCTCGGCCTGATAGAAGTGTCGCCCAAGTAAATGGAACGATCGGTTTCCCTCACCTGTGTCTGAATGGATCTTGTCCAAATTTTGGTTCCCCTTTGAGGATACCGAGGGCTCTTTCAGCATGAATAGAATCCCCACTTTCTGGAAATTCTGTGCTAAAAAGTTCCTCTTTTCTACCATTCTTTGTTGTTCCTATCATTTTCTGCCTTTCAGGTCCATTCACCTCTCTGTGTGTTCTATAAAGTCTTACATACTGTGTGTTAGGATTTATTATTGTGTACATATACTAACTGCAGTTTTGGCTCTAAGGAAATATGATCTGCAGAACCAATTTTAGGTAATTCAGTCCAGCTTATATGTGTGTATGTTTATATATACATATATGTATATATATATTATATATATATTGTGTGTGTGTTGTGTGTGTGTGTGTGTGTGTGTGTGTGTGTGTGTGTGTGTGTATGTGTGTAGAGACATACATATATGCATGTAGATAGAGAGATAGAGAGAGGTAGAGAGAGAGAGAGAGATATATATATATAGATAGATAGATAGATAGATAGATATGTTTCATTGTCCTTAGTCATGTTTAACTTTGTATTCATGTTTTTTTAGCCTCCCTGGTGATGAATTGGACGGAATGGCCAATGCCAGGGGCATGTCATTTGTTACCTTACTTTTCTTTCCCAGTTTGATGTCTGTTTTTTGTTTTGTTTTTAAAGGATCAACGAAATGTGTACATTTTGCAGTTGTTATTGCCCTGATGTCGTTCTGTGTGGTCGGCTGGGCTTTGATTAAAAAAATGATAAATAATAGTAATAATAATATGTGGACCGTTAGATGATGATAATTCGCGAATGCATGATTTCTGAGGACAAGGTATCAAGGTCAGGTCACAGAGACCGAAAAAAGTGTCAGAAATGTGTGGTTTTTGTTTGGGTTTTTGGTACAAAAATTTAGATTGCCATTGTTGTTGTTGCTGCTGCTGCTATTGACGTGATGTGGTTTGTCTCCGTCTTCTTTGTTTTAGTGGGTAAAACAGGTTCTGTAGCTAGCATGCTTTGACCGTTTTATTGTATCTTTATAAGACATCCGATGGAGCCCACGTTTACGTTCAAAGGTCGAAGTACTGTGTGCAAAGAGAACCTTGACACGTAGAGAGAGAGAGTGACTTCGAACTTGTGATATAAATGGGATGTCGTCTTCATTTTTTCGATATTTTAGCGTGGGTGGGTGAGTGGGAGGGGGGGGGGCTCTCTTTGGCTCTCTGTCTGTCTGTCTGTCTGTCTCTCTCTCTCTTTCTCTCTCTCTCTCTCTCTCTCTCTCTCTCTCTCTCTCTCTCTCTCTGTCTGACTCTGAGTATCTCTGTCTCTCTCTCTGTCTCTCTCTCTCTCTCTCTCTCTCTCTCTCTCTCTCTCTTGTCTCTCTATCTCTCTCTCTCTTTCTCTTTCTTCCTCCCCCCTCTCTCTCCCCTTCTCTCTCACTCTCAGACACACGCACTGACACGCTGACATACACGAAATTTCACTGATGCACATACGTGTACACACATGCACACACGCACTCATACACGCACGCACACACACGCACGTACGCACACATTTGCGTGCGCGCGCGCACACACACACTCGTACACACACGGACAGACTAGCGTTTTGACCGCTTGTTCCATTTCTAAAGTTCAAAGTAGGTCAGACCATTGAAGGATTATAAGATTAAGAAGAAAAAGGAAAAAAAGGAAGAAAGTAAGCGTATTAGAGTTCTATTTCTAGACTACTTAATGCACTGTGCATTACCGCTGTCTAAAAACTGTTACATCGATAGCCGCATATGTGCACGCACGCACGTACACACACACGCATATACGTGCGCACACGCGCGCACATACGCGCGCACAGTCACATACATACACGCAAACATACACACACACACTCATCCAGTCAGACGCACACAGGGGAGTTTAAACGAACGAGCGAACTTATACAGACACAGACACACACACAGACACACACACACACACACACACACACACACACACACACACACACACACACACACACACACACACACACAACACACACACACACACACAGAGACTCCTCTCTCTCTCTTCTCACACACACACAATCACACACACACTCACAACCTCTCTGTCTCTCTCTATCTCTATCTATCTATCTATCTATCTATCTATCTATCTATCTATCTATCTATCTGTCTGTCTATCTGTCTACCTCCCTAACTATTTAACATCTCATCAGGTTATTTCGAGCATGCCGAGTCTGCTGCCTACTGTCTAACTACCAGCCTATCTATCTATCTATCTATCTATCTATCTATCATATCTTCCTACCTATCTATCTATCTATCTATCTGTCTGTCTGTCTATCTATATGTCTATCTATCTATCTATCTGTCACACACACACACACACACACACCACCCCACACAACACACGGCGCCAACACGAATCACACGGGCGCACACATACACCACACCCCACACACACACACACACACACACACACACACACACACACACACACATGAGAGAGTGAGCGAATGAAAGAGAGAGAGAGAGTGAGAGAGAGAGAGAGTGGAATAAAAATATTATGATAATCACGCACAGACAGGGGAAGAAGGAAAAAAGAGGAGATGGGAGTGAACTCTTCTTGTACATAGGATTACCTATAGATCCCTAATACCGTGATTCTTTCCGTGCTGAAATATTGATTGGATTTACTTATCCAGAGTTTAAAAGTCTCCTGCACCATGTTACGACTTGCAAATTCATGTTACGGTGATTCTGTCCTTGGCAAAATATTTGCAAACCCTTACCCTTGTGTGACGAAAGAGAAAGAAGGAGAAATAGTAGTGGAGAGACTGCTAGAAAGGAAGGGCAAGACAGCTATTTCAAAAAAAGGTGAATTTGTCCCATTACTGAAAGAGAGGAAGGAAAAAAAAAAAATAGAAAACACACACACACACACATACAACATACACATCCATACAACACACACACACACACACACAACACACAACACACACACAACACACACACACACACACACACACACAACACACACACACACACACACACACACACACAACAACACACACACACACACACACACACACACATCAAATCAGCACACACACACCCGACATTCACACAACTACACCACACACATAACAGTTGAGAGATGGTGCCAGATCAGAATTGTCCATTTCACAGATTGTAAGTGAATGTACATGATTGTTTGAATAAGGTAACAAATGTTAGTTTCAGGGAAAAATGCTACAGAAAAATGCGACAAAAAACCCAAGGATCTACACACACACACACACACACACACACACACACACACACACACACACACACACGCACGCACGCACGCACGCACGCACGCACGCACACACGCACGCACGCACGCACCACACACACACACCACACAGAGTGAAGAAGACATGTACGACACATAAAAATAGAGAAACAAAAGAAAAAAGAAAGGTGCCCCATGTACCTGCATGCATCTGAAGTCTGTCACTAAATTCACACGCACACACGCATACATACTCTCTCTCTCCTTTCTCTCTCTCTCTTTCTCTCTCTTTCTCTCACTCACTCACTCACTCACTCTCTTTCTCTGTCTGTCTCTCTGTCTTTCTCTCTCTCCCCCTCTGTCTCTCTCTCTCTCTCTCTCTTTCTATCCCCTCTCCTTCTATCCCACTCTCCTTCACTTTCTTTCTCTCTCTCAAAATGGCAAATCAGAGAATACTATCTTCCAAACTCCATATCTCACAGAGAAAAAATATCGGATCTTAAAACGGATTCCTCCATTGAAGGAGCAAAACAAAAACAAGCAAGAAAACATATAGAATCTGCAGATAAACTGGAAAAAAAAACAACCCAGTAACAAAAGACTCCTTCCATCACGGAAGGTCAAAGTTATGAACAAATGACTTACCTCAAGGTTCAGCAAGGGTGTTTAAACCGATCGTCAATGAAAGGCTGAACACGTATGGATTCTCACGGGCTCTGAATCCTTACTGGAGGGAGTGTCGTTGGTACTCAAAGAGGAGCGTGTCTGCCTGCCAGACGCCACGAAGTGCTGATGAAGCCTTGTCACTGAGAGTCAGTGGTCCTTTTATGTCGTGTTTTCCTTGGCTTTTGGCTGTGTGCTTCTGTAAGTGCTGTCTGGTGCTGACATCTCAACATGGCAAACAGATTCCGATCCACTGGGCTCCTTGCTTGGTATATTGTTGTGCTTTGCTGCTGTCAGTCTTGGTAAAAAGAAATTGGATGAATTTAAATACTAGGCTGATAATTTATTAGGCTTATGAAATGGAGGAGGGGTGTTGAGTCTTCGGATGTTTTAGTAGTATAAATTGTAGGGGACTGAGCACATTATTATTATTTTATTAATATTATTATCGATATTATTATTATTATTATTATTATTATTATTATTATTATTATTATTATTATTATATTATTATTATATTATTATTTGTTGTTGTTGTTGTTGTTTTGTAAGTAGTAGTATTGTTGTTGTTTTTGTTGTTGTTTTAGCACATTACTTTTATTTTTGTTGTTAATAGCGTTGTTATTTTCTTTTATCCATCATCAGCTGTTAAGAGTTACTGTAGTGTTAGTATCCAGTTATTACAATATCAATCAATAACAACGTTAATATATAATGGCAGTAGAAAATTTCTGACCAACGTTTAAGCTAATGTTAAACAATCACTATTTGTTGAACTTGAAAACACTGTAATGACTAGATGTCAGAGTAAATAGCGAATTGTAAGTCAATGATTGACCTGGACAACATTTGAAACCTATACAATACAATGGCTCTTTATCTGACCATGTAATACTCGTCGTTTTCACACTTAATAAAATACTTGCAAAATGCACTATTGGCTGTTTCTTTTGGTAGTGTTATTTCAAAATTGCACAATTATTGGTTCATCTTTCAAAAAATGAATATAATAAAACCATGAAATAATTTTAGAAAATTCAGAATCATATAATGAAACCAAGAAATAATTTCTGAAAATTCATAATCATAATCTATGTGTCAATAGATGATTCTGATAAAACCAAAAATTGTCTGGAAATCCACAATCAGGTATTATTTGTCTTTCAGTGTACGATTATGATTAACTCGAGAAATGATCTCTACAAATTCATAGTAATTGTTTATCTCTCAATCAAAGCGATTATGATTGAACTAAGAAATGTATTCTGAAAATCCACAATCGTTACCTTTCCGTATACGAGTCGGATATAACCAAGAAATGTTTTCTGACCATGTGTGGTTACGTTGACGAGAAACGATCACTGAGTGGTTTTGAAAAGACTTGAAAATCAGAGAAGAATTAGTTCGTCTTTGCAGAACAGACGTCCTTCACCATCTGTTGGCTGGAGTAAGGTGGAAACGCGAGGATCTGTCGATGGCGAGGGTGAGAAGGACAGGACCAAATGACACTTGACACACACACGCGCACACGGCGGAGGACCACTGTGAAAAGTCTAGGCACAACGCCAGTCACACGTGTTCCCACCCTAGTGGTCCTGTATGTGTGTGTGTGTGTGTGTGTGTGTGTGTGTGTGTGTGTGTGTGTGTGTGTGTGTGTGTGTTTTGTGTGTGTGTGCGTGTGCGCGTGTGTGTGTGAGAGAGAGAGAGAGAGAGATCAGACTTCAGAACACTTTATTTCGTGCGATTGTATGTCTATCTGCCTTTATCTCAATCTTTTGTAATGCGCTTGATCGACTGACATATATGTGGAAAAATGAAGCTCATCAGAATTTTTAACTAGCTTATATGACCTGGAAAATGGACCTGTCTTACAACTAGTCCTTACTACTGTACTCAAAATATGAGCATAAAAAAATGAACCATAACACATAAAATGTGAAACAAGTTATAAAATGAGTTGTGATAAATTATTGACTTTTTATGCTAATGGCTAAAAAGTAGGAGAGATAAAAGCAGACATATACGAATAAATGCATGTCAACCCTGAACAATATGAACAGCAACATACTGCAGGTAATTGTTTTAGTAGTCTGTGAAAAAATATATATTACATACTGCAGGTAATTGTTTTAGTAGTCTGTGAAAAAATATATATTACATACTGCAGGTAATTGTTTTAGTAGTCTGTGAAAAAATATATATTACATACTGCAGGTAATTGTTTTAGTAGTCTGTGAAAAAATATATATTACATACTGCAGGTAATTGTTTTAGTAGTCTGTGGAAAAAATATATCCTATACTGCAGGTAATTGTTTTAGTAGTCTGAAAAAATATATATTACATACTGCAGGTAATTGTTTTAGTAGTCTGTGAAAAAAATATATTACATACTGCAGGTAATTGTTTTAGTAGTCTGTGAAAAAATATATTACATACTGCAGGTAATTGTTTTAGTAGTCTGTGAAAAAATATATTACATACTGCAGGTAATTGTTTTAGTAGTCTGTGAAAAAATATATTACATACTGCAGGTAATTGTTTTAGTAGTCTGTGAAAAAATATATTACATACTGCAGGTAATTGTTTTAGTAGTCTGTGAAAAAATATATTACATACTGCAGGTAATTGTTTTAGTAGTCTGTGAAAAATATATTACATACTGCAGGTAATTGTTTTAGTAGTCTGTGAAAAAAAATATTACAGACATAGAATCGAAGGGAAAACAAGAGTGTAAAGGAAGCTTTAAGAACAAACAAGGAGGTGAGTGAGGGTGGGAGGGAAGATATGTCAACTAACGCAGTGATGCAGGTATATTAATGTAACAGGTCATATAAGTTATGTCAACTAACGCAGTGATGCAGGTATATTAATGTAACAGGTCATATAAGTTATGTCAACTAACGCAGTGATGCAGGTATATTAATGTGACATATACTAGGTCATATAAATTATGTCAACTAACACAGTGATGCAGATATATTAATTAATGTGACATATACTAGGTCATATAAGTTATGTCAACTAACGCAGTGATGCAGGTATATTAATTAATGCAACATATACTAGGTCATATAAGTTATGTCAACTAATGCAGTGATGCAGGTATATTAATGTAGCATATACTAGGTCATATAAGTTATTTAAAAATTCTTATGAGCTGTCGTTTTCCATATGTATGTCAGTCAACATTACAAAAGATTGAGATAAAGGCAGATACACGTGCAAGCGCCTTATCAACCCCTAATAACTACAATGTATATGATAAGATTACTAGCATATGAGAAAGAAGAAAGTAAGAGAACCAATATAGAACGAACAAAGCTGGGGAGTGGTGACATATCAACCCTAACGCTATGATGAAACTAGGTGAAACTTAACACATACACTAGTCAAACAAATCATAAACAGATAAATGCCTGCAAATTCAATCAGTAGGTAGGGAATAAAGACAAGACACTGTATTTTGATACAGTGCGACAATAAACATAAAATTGGGGGGAGGGGGAATGGCTCACCAAACACACACACACACACCACACACACACACACACACACACACACACACACACACACACACACACACACACACACACACACACACACAGGGAGAGGGGGGAAGGGAAAGAGAGAGAGAGCTCAGAACTCAGAGATATTTATTTGCCATAAGAACCCAAGATAGGGCCAGAAGACACAGACTATGACTATTTTTGTTATTATTTTTTTAAGAAGGCCAGCCGACTGCGCAGAGCCATATCAGGGCTATAACTGTTGGCAGTTAGTTGTGACATCATCGGGAATATAAATGTGTGACTGGCTAAGAATCTTTCAGTTTTTTTCCCAGTTCAGGCGATCATAGACGTAATCTGCAACATGTGAGTTCCAAATGAAATTCCTCAAGAAAGTAGCTTGGATTTAGCATCGTGGATTTGGAGTTGTCGTTCGTTGGGGGTATTCTCTCTCTCTCTCTCTCTCTCTCTCTCTCTCTCTCTCTCTCTCTCTCTCTCTCTCTCTCTCTCTCTTCTCTCTCTCACTCTCTCTTTCGCTTTCTCTCCTCCCTTCCCCCCTTCTCTTTAGTATCATGGATCTAGAGCAGTCATTTCTTGGAGGTACTCTCTCTCTCTTCCTCTCTCTCTTCTGTCTGTCTCTGTCTCTTTTTGTCGTCCTTTCTCTCTCTCTCTCTCTCTCTCTCTCTCTCTCTCTCTCTCTCTCTCTCTCTTCTGTCTGTCTCTTTTTCTCGTCCTCTCTCTCTCTCTCTCTCTCTCTCTCTCTCTCTCTCTCTCTCTCTCTCTCTCTCTCTCTTCCCCCTCACCTCTCGCTATTTTGCAGTCGATACGTCTGCTCCGATCCTGCCTGGGTACCCCCGCTTGTGGGTTAAAGTGTGGAGATTTTCCCCGTCTCCAGTGTCAACATGTGTTAGTATGTATAGGCACACAAAACATGAACTATGCACGTTAAAGATCCTGTGAAGTCAAGTCACTGTCCTCTGCCTTACGGAAAGGGAACACGAAAACACCCTGCAAGCAGGCCCATCGAAGACGGGAATATGCAGACTGCGTAGCTACGTACCGCCTGAATATTGTGGGTGTGTAGCAAATTACCACCTGCACAATATGAGCGAAGCGACGTGTATATAGGCGTCCAAAAAAATCAGAAAAAAATGTGCATATAGGCATCCAAAAAAATCAGAAGTCTAAAATAAGATAGATAGATATATAGATAGATAGATAGATAGATAGATAGATGGATGGATGGATGGATGGATGGATGGATGGATGGACGGACGGACGAACGGATAGATAGATAGATAGATAGATAGATAGATAGATAAATAGATTAATAAGCGAGTGATTAAATGAAAGTTGTGTTTTATGTTTTTATCATGAAGTATTTCTCCATGTGAAATTCGCACTGCTGTCCGTGCTGAAAGCAACTTGTCACAGTGTAGCGCCACCCTGTGTGATATTTGGGTGATATGTATGAAAAGAGCACGCCCGCCAGAGACCATAATGTCAAGCCATGTAAATGTCAGTACAGTGTTAATGTTACAGCCCCAAGAGAGTGCAAGCAAAGTTATCACAAGAGAAAACCGAGAGAGAGAGAAGAGAAATAACAGCGCTATAAACAAGACGATATGTGAAGGAATAAAGAAATGCAAAGGAAAAGAGAAATAGAACGCTATAAAGAAGGAATAAAGAAATGCAAAGGAAAAGAGAAATAGAACGCTATAAAGAAGGAATAAAGAAATGCAAAGGAAAAGAGAAATAGAACGCTATAAAGAAGGAATAAAGAAATGCAAAGGAAAAGAGAAATAGAACGCTATAAAGAAGGAATAAAGAAATGCAAAGGAAAAGAGAAATAAAACGCTATAAAGAAGGAATAAAGAAATGCAAAGGAAAAGAGAAATAGAACGCTATAAAGAAGGAATAAAGAAATGCAAAGGAAAAGAGAAATAGAACGCTATAAAGAAGGAATAAAGAAATGCAAAGGAAAAGAGAAATAGAACGCTATAAAGAAGGAATAAAGAAATGCAAAGGAAAAGAGAAATAGAACGCTATAAAGAAGGAATAAAGAAATGCAAAGAAAAGGAGAAATACAGCGCTAAAAAAAAAAGGAATGAAGAAATACAAAGGAAAGAGAAATACAGCGCTAAAAAAAAAAGGAATAAAGAAATACAAAGGCAAGAGAAATACAACGCTGTGAACAAGGAATGAAGAAATACAAAGGAAAGAGAAATACAACGCTGTGAACAAGGAATGAAGAAATACAAAGGAAAGAGAAATACAACGCTGTGAACAAGGAATGAAGAAATACAAAGGAAAGAGAAATACAACGCTGTGAACAAGGAATGAAGAAATACAAAGGAAAGAGAAATATAACGCTGTGAACAAGGAATGAAGAAATACAAAGGAAAGAGAAATATAACGCTGTGAACAAGGAATGAAGAAATACAAAGGAAAGAGAAATATAACGCTGTGAACAAGGAATGAAGAAATACAAAGGAAAGAGAAATACAACGCTGTGAACAAGGAATGAAGAAATACAAAGGAAAGAGAAATACAACGCTGTGAACAAGGAATGAAGAAATACAAAGGAAAGAGAAATACAACGCTGTGAACAAGGAATGAAGAAATACAAAGGAAAGAGAAATATAACGCTGTGAACAAGGAATGAAGAAATACAAAGGAAAGAGAAATATAACGCTGTGAACAAGGAATGAAGAAATACAAAGGAAAGAGAAATATAACGCTGTGAACAAGGAATGAAGAAATACAAAGGAAAGAGAAATATAACGCTGTGAACAAGGAATGAAGAAATACAAAGGAAAGAGAAATACAACGCTGTGAACAAGGAATGAAGAAATAACAAAGGAAAGAGAAATATAACGCTGTGAACAAGGAATGAAGAAATACAAAGGAAAGAGAAATATAACGCTGTGAACAAGGAATGAAGAAATACAAAGGAAAGAGAAATATAACGCTGTGAACAAGGAATAAAGAAATACAAAGGAAAGAGAAATACAACGCTGTGAACAAGGAATAAAGAAATACAAAGGAAAGAGAAATATAACGCTGTGAACAAGGAATGAAGAAATACAAAGGAAAGAGAAATTTAACGCTATAAAAAAGGAACAGAGAAATCCAAAACAAAGAGAAAAAGAACGCTATAAAGAAGGAACAGAGAAATCCAAAACAAAGAGAAAAGAACGCTATAAAGAAGGAATGAAGAAACACAGAAGAAGAGAAATGCAACGCTATAAAGAAGGAATAGAAAAATAAAAAGGAAAGAGAAACACAACGCTATAAAGAAGGAATAGAAAAATAAAAAGGAAAGAGAAACACAACGCTATAAAGAAGGAATAGAAAAATAAAAAGGAAAGAGAAACACAGCGCTATAAAGAAGGAAATGGAAAAATGCAAAGCTTAAAGGAAAGAGAAATACAACGCTATAAAGAAGGAATAAAGAAATACAAAGGAAAGGAGAAATACAGCGCTATAAAGAAGGAAATGGATAAATACAAAGGAAAAGAGAAATACAGCGCTATAAAGAAGGAAATGGATAAATACAAAGGAAAAGAGAAATACAGCGCTATAAAGAAGGAAATGGATAAATACAAAGGAAAAGAGAAATACAGCGCTATAAAGAAGGAAATAGATAAATACAAAGGAAAGGAGAAATACAGCGCTATAAAGAAGGAAATAGATAAATACAAAGGAAAGGAGAAGTACAGCGCTATAAAGAAGGAAATAGATAAATACAAAGGAAAAGAGAAATACAGCGCTATAAAGAAGGAAATAGATAAATACAAAGGAAAGGAGAAATACAGCGCTATAAAGAAGGAAATAGATAAATACAAAGGAAAGGAGAAATGCAGCGCTATAAAGAAGGAAATAGATAAATACAAAGGAAAGGAGAAGTACAGCGCTATAAAGAAGGAAATAGATAAATACAAAGGAAAGGAGAAGTACAGCGCTATAAAGAAGGAAATAGATAAATACAAAGGAAAGGAGAAGTACAGCGCTATAAAGAAGGAAATAGATAAATACAAAGGAAAGGAGAAGTACAGCGCTATAAAGAAGGAATGGATAAATACAAAGGAAAGGAGAAATACAACGCTATAAAGAAGGAATAAAGAAATACAAAGGAAAGGAGAAGTACAGCGCTATAAAGAAGGAAATAGATAAATACAAAGGAAAAGAGAAATACAACGCTATAAAGAAGGAAATAGATAAATACAAAGGAAAGGAGAAATACAGCGCTATAAAGAAGGAAATAGATAAATGCAAAGGAAAAGAGAAATACAGCGCTATAAAGAAGGAAATAGATAAATACAAAGGAAAAGAGAAATACAGCGCTATAAAGAAGGAAATAGATAAATACAAAGGAAAAGAGAAATACAGCGCTATAAAGAAGGAAATAGATAAATACAAAGGAAAGGAGAAGTACAGCGCTATAAAGAAGGAAATAGATAAATACAAAGGAAAGGAGAAATACAGCGCTATAAAGAAGGAATGGATAAATACAAAGGAAAGGAGAAGTACAGCGCTATAAAGAAAGAATGGATAAATACAAAGGAAAGGAGAAGTACAGCGCTATAAAGAAGGAATGGATAAATACAAAGGAAAGGAGAAGTACAGCGCTATAAAGAAGTAATGGATAAATACAAAGGAAAGGAGAAATACAGCGCTATAAAGAAAGAATGGATAAAATACAAAGGAAAGGAGAAGTACAGCGCTATAAAGAAAGAATGGATAAATACAAAGGAAAGGAGAAGTACAGCGCTATAAAGAAGGAATGGATAAATTCAAAGGAAAGAAGAAGTTCAGCGCTATAAAGAAAGAATGGAAAAATACAAAAGAAAGGAGAAATACAGCGCTATAAAGAAAGAATGGAAAAATACAAAGGAAAGGAGAAATACAGCGCTATAAAGAAAGAATGGAAAAATACAAAGGAAAGGAGAAATACAGCGCTATAAAGAAAGAATGGAAAAATACAAAGGAAAGGAGAAATACAGCGCTATAAAGAGAGAATGGATAAATACAAAGGAAAGGAGAAATACAGCGCTATAAAGAAGTAATGGATAAATACAAAGGAAAGGAGAAATACAGCGCTATAAAGAAGGAATGGATAAATACAAAGGAAAGGAGAAATACAGCGCTATAAAGAAGGAATGGATAAATACAAAGGAAAGGAGAAGTACAGCGCTATAAAGAAGTAATGGATAAATACAAAGGAAAGGAGAAATACAGCGCTATAAAGAAAGAATGGATAAATACAAAGGAAAGGAGAAGTACAGCGCTATAAAGAAAGAATGGATAAATACAAAGGAAAGGAGAAGTACAGCGCTATAAAGAAGGAATGGATAAATTCAAAGGAAAGAAGAAGTTCAGCGCTATAAAGAAAGAATGGAAAAATACAAAGGAAAGGAGAAATACAGCGCTATAAAGAGAGAATTGATAAATACAAAGGAAAGGAGAAATACAGCTCTATAAGGAAGGAATGGATAAATACAAAGGAAAGGAGAAATACAGCGCTATAAAGAAAGAATGGAAAAATACAAAGGAAAGGAGAAGTACAGCGCTATAAAGAAGGAATGGATAAATACAAAGGAAAGGAGAAGTACAGCGCTATAAAGAAGAATGGAAAAATACAAAGGAAAGTAGAAATACAGCGCTATAAAGAAGTAATGGAAAAATACAAAGGAAAGGAGAAATACAGCGATATGAACAAGAGGATTGATGAAGGAAATGGAGAAATACAAAGGAAAAGAGAAATACAGCACTACAGGAATGGAAAAATACAAAGGAAAGGAGAAATACAGCGCTATGAACAAGACGATCGGTGAAAAAAAGGAGAAATGCAAAGGAAAGCTGCCTCCCTTGGAAAGCTAAGAACAAACGAAAACAAAGAAACGAAAAGTTTGTTTCTCAAACCAAGAGAATTTGTGTACAATTGGAGACCGTTTGCACTGTTCAATGTTATTTATAAAATAGGGTCAGCTTGTATTGCCAAGTGGATTAAACAAATGTTATCATACTTGATAAACGAAGACCAGAGGGTTTTTTTGTTGTTGTTGTTGTTGTTGTTTTTTTTGGGGGGGTGAGAGAGGGGAGAGACCTCAGTTGTATGTAGTCCATAGAGACGAAAAGATAAACTACACTTTTTATTCGACGGAGTAAACTGGTCTAAAATACAAAACAAAATGAAACAAAAGCCTTTGAGGGAGACAACGAAAAAAAAAAACATGTCTTTTTGTTAAAGATTTCTGCTTCGTTTGGTATTTCAGACATGACATTTTAGTGTGTTGAGTAAAAGGTTAGATGCTGTCTCCTCGTGTTTGTTTGTTCTTACCTTGGCGATGGGAGACGACCTTGCTTTCCTTCTCTTGAGGACTGTAACAGCATTATATTCCCTTTTACTTTGCTTCTTTCAGACACACATTTTCTTCCTCTTTCGGTCACCATTAAAGGAGACAGAGAGAGAGAAAAAAAACAAGATGGTCAAACCATTCTAACAATCTCCCTTTTTATGCGAAAAGAAAAAAACGTAAACAGAAAAACAAATACCATGATTGTCAGACCATTCTAACAATCTCCCTTTTTATGCGGAAAGAAAAAAAACGTAAACAGAAAAACAAATATCATGATTGTCAGACCATTCTATCTCCCTTTTTATACGAAAAGGAAAAAATACAGAAAATCCTTATTTTTGTACTTCTCAACTTGGCTGTGACCTAGAGGAAGTTTCAGATGAAATAGAGCATGACATATAGAGAGGGGTACAGTAGTAGCCTGCCACATCAGTCAAAATGATTGTCTGAAGTTCCCGAGAAAGCGCTGTTGTTTATTACACCTTACTTGAGAAGTGCTGATTTTTAGGCACATTTCTGTGTAATGGTGCCCTTGGCATCATCGCTCCCAAACTTGTGGACTTGTGACTCCTGAACGGTCCTCACCTTGGACCCAGATTTGGTAAAGATCCATTCACAAACAGCTGAGAAAACCTTGCTCACATTTTTGTCATAGACTTACACATACACACACACACACACACACACACACACACACACACACGCATACACACACACAAACACACACACACACACACACACACACTCACAGCAAACACACACACACGCGCGCGCGCACGCACACACACACACACACACACACACACACACACACACACACACACACACACACACACACACACACACACACACACACGCACGCACGCAGAAAGAGAGTCTCCTCCCTTTCTGATCGATATGAAATGATCTCCCTTTTCACGACAAAAAGACAGACAGACTAAATAAGAAGAGAACGACTGACTGGGATCTGTGAAACACTAACACCACCGGAATGACTGGAGCATTAGAACGGGCAGAAAACGAACCAAGTTTTTACATTGCCGAGTGAGATTGAAATTGAGACATGGGATCTAGAATCGATGACTTTATCAAAGCCGCCAACTACAAGCAAAAAAAGATCCAGGCAGAATACATGTATATTGGACGGATTTGCGGAGTGGCCGAAGAGAGAAAGGATGGGAGATATACCTACAGCGACAACAGATAGATTCGTATGGCGGGCCATGATCGCCGATGCCATGCTGCAGGGCACATGATGATGATGATGAAAAGGAGGAGGATACCATTTCCTCATCATCATCATTAGGTGCCCTGCCGCATGGCGTTGGCGATCATGGACTTCCATATGTCTCTATCTCTTGTTGCCCCAAGCATCTCCTCCACCCTCCTTGTCTTCAGCCACTCTGCAAGTCCGTTTACCATTTCCTACGTTCATTTTATAATAACCAAATGATCTGGGACAGTTCTTCACAATGCTGTGATGATGACAACAGTGGGGATGATGATTATGGTGCTATGGGAGGAGAAGAAGGATCGCCAGAAGCTTATAACAGAGCCAAGCACTGAGTCAGGTGTGAAGACTTCTTCACGCAGCAACAGTAACAAAGACTGTGTCTCAAGGATGGGACTGTATAGTTACAACAGGCCCTACAACAACACCGACTGACACACCATGGACATAACCCATTGTCTCTAGAGGCAGAAGGAGGCCAGCTATGAAGTTCCTCTCTGGACTGAGACTGCATGAGGAGGTGTTACTCAACGCTTATTTCCATGATACATTCTGTTGTCAACCAGGCCCGAGAGATACAGACACCCTGCGGTGTTCATCACGACATTTGAGCAACACCTACAATAACGCTTCCTTGAAGTGGATGAAACTGTGTGGTCCCAGGTCTTTCCAACGAGCCCGTAGCACACAGAACGGTTCGGAAAAAATCCCACAATTATTAGGGTTTTTTTTTTAGGATCATTGCACTTAGGGAGGTCACCTTTGTGCTCACCTGTTGGTTGGTTGGTTTTTTGTTTTGTTTTGTTTTGTTTGTTTTTTGTTTTTTTCCCTATTTTTTACATCTTAATGGCCACAGAAGCTGGCACAGTTTTTATGATGCTATGATGATGATGACGATGAGGATGATAATCATGATGCTATGGAATTCCATCTAGGGGTGAGTGCGCTGCGTGACAGGGCTGTACTCTACGCCTATGATCATAATATACCCTGGCGTCTACCTGGCCCGAGAGATACAGACACCTGCGGTGCTGGTCAGAAGATTTGAGCAAAACCCTCAATGACGCATCCGTGAAGTGGACGAGACTCGACTGTGTGGTCCCAGTCTTGCCAATGAGTCCATAACACGCCCAACTTGAATAGGAGCCGATTGGAGCCGAAAAATCCCACGATGATTTTTGAAGGGACTGATGTGGATTCGAACCCACAATTTTCTAGTCGGTAGTCCGTTGCATTAACCACTTCACCACGGCGACTGGTATCCCTCAATGATTTTGACAGATCTGATAAGGATTCGAACCCGCAATCTTCTAATCGGTAGAACGAAGCGCTAACCAGCCGCATCACAGCGAATGATCAAGAGAAGAAAGTTAAGGGAAAGGAGAGAGAGAGAGAAAGGAAGAAGGAAAAGACAGGGAAAGAGAGATAATAGAGAAAGAAAGAAGAAGAAAAAGAAGAATGAAAACAGCGTGAAAATCACGAATACCCGGCGCCCAGCCAGGGAGGTAGGTATAAGCCTGGCTTCTGCAGGAAACGCTGCTGCCTGCTTCCGTGTGCAGACTAGCGTCAATTCAGTGCTGTATGTGATGTGGAAACCACAGAAACTGGACAACTCTGTTTATGTGCTTGTTTGTTCGTCTGTTCATTTGTTTGGTGTTGTTTGTTAACACCTTTGTGTCTGTCTCTGTCTGTTTCTGTCTGTCTGTCTCTGTGTCTCAGTCTCTCTCTGTCTCTCTCTCTCTCTCTCTCTCTCTCTCTCTCTCTCTCTCTCTCTCTCTCTCTCATTTAGTATGTTCATGTTTTCTCTCTCTCTCTCTCTCTTTCTCTCTCTCTCTCATTTAGTATGTTCATGTTTCTCTCTCTCTCTCTCTCTCTCTCTCTCTTTTTTTTTTTTTCTCTTCTCTCTTTATCCACAAGATTCAGTATGCATGTCAATGTTAATAACAAAGTACTCAAGTCAAGACGGTTAGTTGTGATGTGTTCATATTTCGTTTGGTTATCACAAGATTCAGAATGAATGACAGTGCAAATGCACAGAAAATGTACAGCAGCTTAAAGAACCCCCGTCGCACACGCTGTCTTTCTAACACACAACATAGGTGGACTTTGTACTTTTTTGAGTAGTATACAATCGTGTACACCGTAACCGTCTTGTGAAACCACGCGAATAATCTTGTTGGGAGTGGTTTTGTTTGTTTGTTTTGTTTTTGTCTGCCTATGAGCATTTGTTTGTGTTTTTCGTTAATTTGTTTATTCATTATTTTAAACAGATTAAACATAACACAGGATGCATCTTATTCGGTGTAACGGATGATATGCACAAATCATATGTTCAACATGATCCTGTCGCATACATAAAGCCATGTGTAAATTTACATCATGCATAAAACCCTTGTTGTCTTCAATTATTCCCCTTTGCTGTGTCTTTTTTCTCTTTCTTTCTTTCTTTTTTCTTTTCTTGTCTTGTTTTCTTTTCTTTTCTTTTCTTTTCTTTTTCTTTCTTTCTTTCTTTCCTTTCTTTTCTTTTCCTTTTTCTTTTCCTTTCCTTTCTTTCCTTGCTTGTTTCCTTACTTACTTACTGAATTTAAAAGCATGTGTGCGGCATCTACGAAACTCTGCCAACATTTTCGTTTTTTCACTTTCGCGTTTTGCAAACTTCCTTGTCTCTGTCAAGTTCTGCACTGACCAGAGGTGACTCTTTCTTTTGTTCGTGATTTTTGGTGTAAAAAGCCGAAATGTCAACAGTTGGGGGGTAAAAAGCCGAAATGTCGACAGTTTCCGCATTATGTAAGGTAGCCTGTGGCGTGAGACGTCGCCACAATACTTGTTCGTTTGCCGTCGAGAGAGGTGGCGTAGTGATTAAAAGCTTACACTTTTTTTTTACCTGTCCAGTTTCTTAGCTATTTCAATTATTGCAAGGTCAGGGACTATTTTTTTCTTTTTCAGAATAAATTGTGTATTATATGTTTTGTCGATTTATTAAAAAGAAACACGACTGAAAAACAAAATGTTAACCCTCAGGTGATAAACTGGACGGAATGGTCAACGTCAATGGCATTGCGTGCATGCGTGTGTGTGTGTGTGTATGTGTGTGTGTGTGTGTGTGTGTGTCTGTCTGTCTGTCTGTCTGTTGTGCAATTTCTCCTTCGATCATTGCATTTTAACAAATTTAAACATGTTTTTCGAGTTTCGTTGATCGTGCGTTTGTTTTGACTATTTCCATTTTGAGTTTTATACGTTTTTATATGTTAGTACGTGTTTTATGCTAACCTAACAATAAATAGTTTTTTACGGGTGTGTGCGTGTGTGTGTGCGCGCGCATGTGTAGGTGTGTGGTGCGTGCGTGTGTGTGTGTGTGTGTTTGTGTGTGGTATGTGTAATGACAGGAGGAGAAAATGGTGAAGAGTTGTGGGGGGGGGGGGGGGTTAAGTCAAAAAATATTTTCATACTGTTCTCAGCAAGAAAGTCTTTTAACTCTCTAACCCCATATGCTGTCATTTTAACTCTCTCCTTACCCGTCCCCTTCCGCCTCCACCTCCCTCCACACACCCCAATTCCTATTTCCATCCCTCTCCCCATGTCCACTTCCCTCTTTCATTCAATTAAAGAAACAGTGAGGTTATGTGCAGGGCACTGCTGATTTATTCTCATACAAGAAAACTTCACATTTTTGTATGATTTTTCCCTCCTTTCAGAGTTTTATGGTCTCTTCGAAGGAAATGAAAACATTGTCAGACCATTCTAGCAGCTTGCTTTTGTTATATACAAAATGGATGAAGGAAATCCCGATTTTGTTCTTCTCGAGGTCACTGATACTTTGAAAATGAAAACGGTTCAGTTGAAATAAAAGTTGACGTGTGTCGAGGTCAGTGGTAGTCTGTCCCAAATAGCGGACGGTCCTAAATAGTGGAAACAGATTTTGAATATTGCAGGAAGTTCCTGAGAAAGTGCTGTTCACACAGTTCCCACAAAAGACGCTGAATTTAGGCTCTAGCAGTTTTCTTACCAGTTTTGGTTTGAATAGTGAAAAAAAAGTGTAAACATGTAAATTTCAAAGACATGAAATAATTTTCTTACCGAATGTAGACTGTTTGTGTAGATCATCAAAGAGATTCATTATGATAATTTTTGAAGGCGTTTAGCTGTTTTGTTGCCAAATTCGTACTGTTTATGTGAATTATGGAAGAGATTTCACCGTTTTATTTTAAAGACATTATGCTAATTTGGACTGCTTGTCTGCATTTTCAGAGAGAATTC
>JAPXFY010000020.1:32674630-32684630 GCA_030674185.1 Monoplex corrugatus | reverse complement strand
TTGCAAAAAAGTTGACAGGGAAGACAGACAAAAACAACAAAAAAACTGGCGTGAAAAAGCAAAGGACATTTGACATTAAATATAGACAAAGAAAATCTAGTGAAAGACGAAGAAAAATTGACTTGAAAAAAGAGAGAAAAAAGTTTGACATGAAAGGAAAAACAGAAAGATAAGATGGTCTGAAATAAGGACATAATGATAATATAAAAAAAAAAAAGAAGAAAAACGAAATAAAAACCTGTAACTAATAGCATTTAGTTAACTTTAGACACCTTCCCCCACCCCCCACCCCTGATTTCCCCCTGACTGGATTAATTCTCTCCGCACATACATTCATCAGTGATGGAGAAAACAATAACGTAAAATTCAGATGATCACGCTATACTCACAATCTTCTCTTCAGGCTCATGCGACACGTTTAGGGCAGTCTCACCTGTCTCACCTGTCGGCGTCACCGGAATAGTGTTGGCCGCTGCACATGATGTCCTCACAAGTTGCCTCCAGCACTCTCGATCTTGGCTAAGTCTGACCACCTCCTGGAGTTTCTTGCCACTGATGTTTGTGATGTTTCTAGCAAGTGATGCAGGTGGCCGTCCTCTGTTTCTCTTTCCTTCCACTTTACCTTGGAGGACAGTGGACATCAAGTCTGTTCTCTCATTACGGATTGCGTGTCCAACATATTTCAGTTTCCTCCGTTGTATGAGTACTAGGAGCTTGCGTGTAGTACCCAACTCATTCAGTATGCTTTCATTTGAGCGCCTATCCGTCCATTTGACCCTCAGCAGTCTTCGGTAAGACTGCTTCCACTCGTCTTTCATCCTCTTTCTTCATTGTCCATGCCTCGCAGCCGTATAACATCACTGGCCAGACAAGACATTTTAAGAGTTTTATCTTAAGGTCTGCTGTTATGCTGTGGTCTTTCCAAATATTGTTCAATTGAACCATACTGTTCTTGGCCATTCCAATTCTCATCTTTATGTCTTTTGAGCATGTTCCATCGTGTGTCTTGACTGAACCTAAATATCTAAAGTCCTTGACATTTTCTAGAGGGACTTGGTTTAGCATGATCTGGTCCTGTCTAGTGTTATATTTGCCTGCAACATGCATAACCTTTGTCTTCTTTGAATTTAAGTCCAGCCCAGCTGCCTTTCCAACCCGGTCTACCCTGTTCAGGATCCTCCTAGAGCCTGTAATGTTGTCTGCCAGTAATCCTGTGTCATCTGCGTAGCGTAAATTTGACAGGTTTCTACCACCAATATTTACTCCCATGTCTTCTATGTCTGCTTCTCTCATGATATTTTAGGGCAGTATTCATTATGAAAATCAATTGATGTCTGTAAAGTTTTCAGCGATTACTTTCCCAACGGCTTCAGACGTGTCATTCCATTTTGAATCAGATCGATATTTACATATCCGACAGATACATGCTTAATTTTTACAGATTATTTTTTCAATCAAACAACACCTAGAAAACTCGATTTGAAGGTTTTATTTTCCCACTACTTCCCACAAGAAAATCCACAGTTTGTCGTTCTCAAAAGTTCATGTGACCCTGAAGAAGCTTTTTTTGAAAGAAAACTTGGCATGCATCAAGGGCAATGGTAGATTATCAGGACAGTTAGAACAGATATTGGGTATTGTAAAAGTTTCTGAGAACGTGCTGTTCACACACTTTCCTCATAAAGTGTTGATTTTGTCGTTGTTTTTGTTCTTTGTGGGGTCCCTTGTGACCTTGACCATGATGCCATACTTATCAGACTTTCACTTTCGTGTGTCCTCAGCAGTCCACAGCTTTGATCTAAAATTTGGTAACGATCCACTCACAGAGAACTTAGAAATCGTTTCTACACACATCTCTGTTTCTTTTTCCTGTCTCTCTGTCTCTGTCTCTCTCTGTCTGTTTCCTCTCTATCTCTGTCTCTCTCTTTCTCTCTCTACTCTGTCTCTCTCTTCTCTCTCTCTCACCACACTCATCACACACACACACGCACACACACACCACATACATACACACACAACCCACGCACGCACGCACCAGCATATACTTACACACTCAAACACACACACATACACACACAAATACACGCATATACATACACGCACACTCAAACCAAACAACACACACACACAACACACACACACACACACACACACACACACACACACACACACACACACACACACACACACACACACACACATCTTCATTGAAAAGATCTTGACCCAAATTTAGTGAGAAGACAAATTTGATAAAAACGTCAGCGAAGAGCTGTGAAATGTTTGCGAGATAAAAAATTTTCCTAAATACACACATGCGCGCGCGCTCGCACAGAATTAACATTAAATCTTTTAACAGAATTTTTTTCCTAATATAAATAGATTTTTTTTCGCTCAAACACATAGATCTCAGCAGGTTCAGGGAAAGTTCAGCAAAGTTACTTTTAAGAGAGTAAGAGACAGGCCATTAGCCGGTAGATGAGAATGAAAGCCACACAACTGTCCTAGTCCCACCCCACCCCGTCCTTCCCCACCCCTCTCTCTGTCTCTGTCTGTCTGTCTGTCTCTCTCTCCTCTCTCTCTCTCTCTCTCTCTCTGTCCTTCTGTCTCTTCTCTCTTCTCTCTTTCTCTCTCTTTCTCTCTCCTCTCTCTCTCTCTCTCTCTCTTCTCTTCTTTCTCTCTCTCTCTCTCTTCTATCTATCTCTCTCACTCTATCTCTCTCTTTCTCTCTCTTCTATATATATATCTCTCTCGCTCTCTCTCTCTCTCTCTCACTCTCGCTCCCACTCTCAGACACACTCACGGACACGCTGACATACAGAAATTTCACTGATGCACATGAGTGCACACACATACACACACCACACACACTCACCCCACGCGCTTGCTTTCTTTCTCTCTGTCTCTGTCTCAGTTTCTCTCTTCTCTCTCTCTCTCTCTCTCTCTCCTCTCTCTCTCTCTCTCTCTCTCTCTCTATTTGCGTATGTATTATGTATGTATTGTATGTAGTAGTATGTATGTGTGTATGTATGTACGTACGAAGTATAGTATGTATGTATGTATGTACCTACTTGGGTCGTAAGCCCGTATGCACTTTCATTTCTGTAGCCAAACTACATTGTACATCGTTGTTTCTTTGCATTAGAACAGATAACGGATTTTACCAGCTGAATAAGCTGTATGATTACTGTTTGACTTATGTTGTGGTGTTGTCGTGGTTGACGTGTCTCTATTTGATTTTTGTTGTTTTCAGTGTTTCTGTTGTTTATTTTGAAATCAGCTCCCTGTTTTGTTGGGGCTGAATGCGTTCAAAAACATTAGATAAACAAACTGTCAGAGTAAATTCTCTCTCCTCTCTCTCTCTCTCTCTCTCTCTCTCTCTCTCTCCTCTCTCTCTCTCTCTCTCTCTCTCTCTCTCTCTCTCTCTCTCTCTCTCCCTCTCTCTTCTCTCTCTTCTCTCCTCTCTCTCTCTCTCTCTCTCCTCTCTGTCTCTCTCTCCCTTTCGTTCTCTCTATCTCTGTCTCTCTCTCTCCTCTCTCTCTCTCTCTCTCTCACACACACACACACACACACGCGCGCGCGCGCGCACGCACGCACGCACGCACAGTCTCGCTCTCTGTGTCTCTCTGTCTTTCTCATTCTCTCTCTCTCTCTCTTCTCTCTCTCTCTGTTCTTTCTTTTTTCTTTGTCTCTCTCTTTCTCACTTTCAGTCTCTCTGTCTCTCTCTCTCTCTTTCTCCCTCTTTCTCTGTTTCTCTGTCTTTCTGTCTGTTTCTCTCTGTCTCCCTGTCTCTGTCTCCTCTCTCTCTCTCTCTGCCTTCTCTCTCTCTCTCTCTCTCTCTCTCTCTCTCTCCTCTCTCTCTCTCTCTCTCTCTCTCCTCTCTCTGCACATTCTCATATCAGACAATACAAAAATTAGAAAAAAAAGGAGAATTCCACGTGATTTAAATCCCTTTTCTTCGTCATTTCAGCGGTCACTGAGTCTAGAACCATATTTGTTGCCATGCTGTGATGATGCATGATGATGGAGATGATAATCATGATGCTATGGAGTTCCATTCTGTGATGGAGACTACGTGACAGGGCTGTACTCTACGCTTCCTTTTAGCACATGTCCTGGCGTCAACCAGGCTCGAGAGATGCAGACACCTGCCGTGTTGGTGATCAGGATGTTTGAACGACACCCTCAGTGACGCATCTGTGAAATTGATGAGACTCTACTGTGTGGTCCTTGGTCTTTCCAATGAACCCTTAGCACGCTTAGCCCTGGGAAGGAACCGGTGGGGTCAGATCCCACATTATTGTATCACATGTTTTGGTTAAGATCGTATGGTAAACTTGAGATGAGAGAATGTGTCATCGGCGCAAATACTACATTGACTGGAAACATGGTGGTATTTGGTATTGACGAAAATATGCCCCTGCAGTTGTGGCAGATAACTTAATTATCCTTGTACGTTTATATCTTAATAATCCTTGTACGTTTATATCTTAATTATCCTTGTGCGTTTATATCTTATCCCTGTGGTTTATATCTTAATTATATTTGTATGTTTATCTTACTTCTCTTTGTACGTTTATATCTTACTTATCTTTGTACATCTATATCTTACTTTTCCTTGTACATATCTTACTTTCTTTGTACATCTATATCTTACTTATCTTTGTACATCTATATCTTACTTTTCCTTGTACATATCTTACTTCTCTTTGTACATCTATATCTTACTTATCTTTGTACATCTATATCTTACTTATCTTTGTACATCTATATCTTACTTATCTTTGTACATCTATATCTTACTTATCTTTGTACATCTATATCTTACTTATCTTTGTACATCTATATCTTACTTATCTTTGTACATCTATATCTTACTTATCTTTGTACATCTATATCTTACTTATCTTTGTACATCTATATCTTACTTATCTTGTACATCTATATCTTACTTATCTTTGTACATCTATATCTTACTTATCTTTGTACATTTATCTTATTATCTTTGTAATCTATATCTACTTATCTTTGTACATCTATATCTTACTTATCTTTGTCATCTATATCTTACTTATCTTTGTACATCTATATCTTACTTATCTTTGTACATCTATATCTTACTTATCTTTGTACATCTATATCTTACTTTTCTTTGTACATCTATATCTTACTTATCTTTGTAATCTATATCTGTACTTATCCTTGTACATCTATATCTTACTTATCTTTGTACATCTATATCTTACTTATCTTTGTACATCTATATCTTACTTATCTTTGTACATCTATATCTTACTTATCTTTGTACATCTATATCTTACTTATCTTTGTACATCTATATCTTACTTATCTTTGTACATCTATATCTTACTTATCTTTGTACATCTATATCTTACTTATCTTTGTACATCTATATCTTACTTATCTTTGTACATCTATATCTTACTTATCTTTGTACATCTATATCTTACTTATCTTTGTACATCTATATCTTACTTATCCTTGTACATCTATATCTTACTTATCCTTGTACATATCTTACTTATCTTTGTACATCTATATCTTACTTATCCTTGTACATCTATATCTTACTTATCCTTGTACATCTATATCTTACTTATCTTTGTACATCTATATCTTACTTATCTTTGTACATCTATATCTTACTTATCTTTGTACATCTATATCTTACTTATCCTTGTACGTCTATATCTTACTTATCCTTGTACATATCTTACTTATCTTTGTATATCTATATCTTACTTATCTTTGTACATCTATATCTTACTTATCCTTGTACGTCTATATCTTACTTATCCTTGTACATCTATATCTTACTTATCCTTGTACATCTATATCTTACTTATCCTTGTACGTCAGTAGGGCCCTGGGGCGCATGCGCGGAAAATGGCGGCGTTTTTCAGTTCAGCGTTAGGGAATTAGGGAAATTGAAGTCATATTATATATTATTTAACTTTGTGAAAGATTGTGCATATTTACTTGTATTAGTGAAGGCTGTCAGTGCTGCTGATAGCTAGAACGTGCTTCCAGGACATTATTAGATAGCAAAGGTGTTGTGTTGTTGGAGCACGCACAGTACTCAGTATTCACTCTTACTTACGTTCACAGTTTCATTTTTCGTTTTTTCATTACTAACCAAAGTTTTTGTCAGGCTGTAAGTTACTGCTCAATAGTTAGTACAATTGTAGTTTTATTACTTAGAAGGCTAAACTAAAATGTCCTGCAGGGGTCGTGGAGGTAGAGGTGGAAATCAGGGTCGCGTGGGGAAAGGGCAAAGAGGAAGGAGCAAAATAGAGGAATTAGGTACATGGCAATGTACGGTGTGCGACACCCCTAGCGAGGGACCTAGAGACCTTGAGTGTTTTGTCTGTAAACAGTGGACACACCAGAAGTGCGCCCAAATGAAGGACGAAATGTATGATACACTGAACTGCCCGAATGTGCAGTATGTTTGTCTTAAATGCATGGACAGTCAGGACATACAATCGCGTTCGGATGTCCGCCTAGACAAACTATTGCAAATGGTTTATGATCTGACCAAACAGGTGAAGGATCTAGAGCAAGGGCTAGGAGGAGAAAGCTTGGACAAAAAAATCGATGAGGCATGAGTAAGAAAGTTGAGGAGGCGATGGAGGAGAGAGAAGAGAAAGAAAAAAGAAAGATGAATGTGATCATAGTGGGTGTTAGAGAGAGCTCTGAAGATAGTGCAGAGGATAGGAAGAAAGACGACTTGAAGGCTGCCAAAACGATTCTGGGAAAACTGACAAAGATAGAAGACAATGATGTGAAAGAGCCTGTCAGACTGGGAAAGGTGGGAGGAAATAGGCCCAGGATGTTGAAGGTAACCATGACAAATGAGGAAAAGAAGAAAGAAGTAGTGAGAAAGTCTCCTGAGCTGAATGCCGGAGTGACAGATCTGACAAAAAAAATCTATGTCAACCATGACTACACTCCCAAACAGAGGCAAAAGTACAAAGAGCTGAGAGAAGAACTAATTAGAAGAAGGGATGAGGGCGAACAGAACATAGTAATCAGGAATGGACAGATTGTGACTGTGAGTTCCAGGCCAAGAGGAGCAGAGGGTGGGAAAGGGCCAACAGGAAGTGGGAGGGAGAAAGCTACATATTGAACCGACAAAGGAGATCATGTACATAATGTAAATAGAAGTGAACATGTAACTCAGAAGAGTGCATTGTTGTATACTCAAATGTTGATAGTTTGTTAAACAAAAAAGATGAGTTTTTGGCCCTCATAGATGATTTAAAACCAAGTGTGATTGGGCTGACAGAAATCAAGCCGAAGAATGTGAGAGATTTTATTGAGAATCAATATTCTTTTCCTAATTTTGATATGTTTGTGTCAAAAAATCCCCAAAGGGGAGTTGTATTATATACTGAAAAAAGGTTGAATGCAAGAGAGTGTGAAGAGTTAAATAATGAAGACTTGAAGAAAGTGTGTGGTCCTCTTTTAGTGGTGCTAATGGTGAAGAAGTATTGTTAGGATGTATATATCGAAGTCCTAATACAAGCACAGTAGAAAATGACAAAAAGCTGTTTGATGTTTTAAAATCTGATAAACTTAATAAGTATGATAAGATTTGTATTGTTGGTGACTTTAACTTTCCAAATGTTGGTTGGGATGGAGAGTGGAGAGGTGATAAAAGTGACAAAATAATTGAGAATGTACGTGATGCATTTTTAATTCAAAAGGTATCAGAACCTACTCGAAGAAGGAAAGGACAAATTCCTTCTCTGGATGACTGGGTATTAGTAAATGAAGAAAACTAATCTCAGATATAGAGCACTTACAACCGGTTGGTAAAAGTGACCACGACGTATTGAAATTCAAATTGTATGTCTCAGTGTATAATGCACCTATAGTAGACAAATACAAGTATGATTTTAATAAGGGTGATTACAGAAAACTTAATAATATTGTGAAGAATGAAGATTGGAGTGACCAATATGGATGTTGAGAGTGCTTGGGGTATGATAAAAAAAAAAGTGTTAAATGATGGTGTTGAGGAATGTGTCCCAAAAGTTAAAGTTAGTAATTATAAACATTTCAGACCTATATGGTTAGATAAAAAGGCTCTGAGGAAAATTAAAAAGAAGTATAATACATATAAAAGATATTTGAGAACCAAAAAAGTAGTGATTATGATAGATATATAACAGTAAGAAATGAATGTGCTAAATTGTTGAAGAAAACCAGAAAAGAGTATGAGAAAAATATTGCTAAGGAAAGTAAAAGTAACCCGAAAAAATTTTGGAAATATGTACACGAAAGGACAAAAGTTAATACAGTATTAGCCCCTTAAAAACCAATGATGGAAAACTGGTTGTTACAGATAAAGACAAAGCTGAAGTTTTAAATAAATTTTTTGCAAGCGTTTTTACAACAGAAGATATCAGTACATTACCAGATTTAATAGAAAATTCAAAGTCAAATGGTATATCATTATGTGATATCAGAGTTACTCCAACTGCGGTAGAAAAAAACGTTACAGGAACTAAACCCGAATAAAGCTAAAGGACCAGATTTGATATCCCCTAGAATACTAAAGGAAGTAAGTAAAGAACTTGCAAAGCCACTTTGTATATTATTTAATAAGTCCTTAGAATCAGGTGAGTTACCAAAGGATTGGAAAACAGCCGATGTTAAAGCCTTGTTTAAGAAAGGAAATAGGAGTGACGCTGGGAACTATAGACCTGTAAGTTTAACTTGTATTGTTTGTAAGAGTAACTAGAGAATCATCACTAGTAAGAGATTGTATCATTTCTCACTTTGAAAGTAATAAATTTTATGCAAAATGTCAATATGGATTTAGAGGGAAAAGATCCTGTGTAACCCAATTATTAGAAGTTATGGAGGATTTCACCAATATGATGGACAATGGGACCCCTTTGATATCGTGTATCTTGATTTTAGAAAAGCTTTTGATTCTGTACCTCACGAAAGACTGCTCATAAAATTAGCATCTTATGGTATTACAGGAAATACACTCAAATGGATCCAAAATTTTTTGTATGATCGAAAGCAGAGGGTAAAGGTAGGAAATGCTGAATCAGAAGAAACAAAAGTAAAAAGCGGGATCCCTCAGGGCAGTGTACTAGGTCCAATCTTGTTTACAGTATTTATAAATGACTTACCTGATTCACTGCACTGTACTTGCAAAATTTTTGCTGACGATACAAAACTATATGACAAGGTTGCCAATGTTAATTTAATTCAACAGGACTTGCTAATACTACAAAACTGGTCAGATACTTGGAATTTATATTTTAATGTTTCAAAATACCATGTAATGCATGTTGGTAAGAAGAATATTAGACAGAGTATTTCATGAAAATTGGAAATGATGTACAGAAAATTAGTGTGTGTGAAACGGAGAAAGATTTGGGAGTTACATTTGATAGTGAATTATCCTTTGACCTGCACATTAAAGAGTAGCAAATAAGGCTAACCAAATGATAGGAATTATCAAAAGAACATTTTTGTACATGAATAAACATACATTTTTAATGTTGTATAAGGCTTTTGTTAGACCACATTTAGAATACGCAAGTGTTGTTTGGAATCCGTTATTTGATAAGACAGTCAAAAATTTATTGAAAATGTACAAAGAAGGGCAACTAGGTTGCATATAGAGTGTAAAAATATGAGTTATGAAGAAAGGCTTAAGTTTTTAAAACTTCATTCACTGAAAGGTAGGAGGGTTAGGGGGGATTTAATACAGGTATAAAAATAATGAATGGGATGGATAAGCTATTAGTTGAAACATTTTTTTCCTTTCCCAAGCTAGTATAACAAGGAATGCTGAAGGTAAAATATTTGTTAAACACAGAAATACTAACACAAGAGCGTTTTGTTTTTCTAACAGAATTGTTAAATTGTGGAATAAAATTCCTTTTGAAATTAAATTTACTAACAGCATTAACAAATTCAAAAATTTCCTGGACGATGACGCAGAATTCAAAAT
>JAPXFY010000020.1:32624630-32672130 GCA_030674185.1 Monoplex corrugatus | reverse complement strand
AGACAACCAATCGTGTACATCACGCATTCAGCGTACGTTAAAGATCCTCACGACAACTGGAGTTGTCCCTGGCAAATTTCTGTAACAAAATCCACTTTCATAGGTTAACCCTTTGACTCCCTGTCCCTTTTTATCAGCATGTCACATTGTCAGCCATGACAGCAAAGCAAAACCTTAACCCTTTCACTTTCTTACCCTGTGACGGAGTGAAATTTTTGTTTGTTTGTTTAATTGTTTGTTTGTTTGTTTGTTTTTCAGCGGATGGGTACTGTGCGGGAGTGAAAGGTTTAACAAAAATACACACACTGAGAAAAATATTTTTAAAAAAAGAGATACCGGGTGCCCAGGGGAGAGCAAAGTGAATTTTACATGGTAAATCCGTTTTGACAAATAAACTAGCAAAAATAGGAAAAGAAGAGATAGAAAAGAAAGAGAAAAAAATGCAAGTTAGGGGTACGATCAGGATTGGTGTTTATGTTGTAAGATGGGGAAAAAACAGCTTTGTTGATGGCGGTGGGTTTTTTTGATGGCGGTGGGGTTTTTTTGGGGGGGGGGTTTTCCTTCCGGGGGGAGGGGGTGATTGGGGATTTCGTATGTGGGAATGAGAGGGGAACGGTGTTTGGTTGTTTGGTTTGGTTGTTTGTTTGTTTGGGGGAAGTTTTTGTTTGTTTTGTTTTGTTTGTGGTTAATGGAGACGGTGACAGAGACCTACAACTGGCGGATAGACGCTGGAGTGGGACTCTGCCGACCGACATTGTTGGAGTGTTCTTGCTGCCACATGCGTCGCACGAAGCGGGAGCAGAGTCTAAGTCTTTGTTTGTTTGTTTGTTTGTTTGTTTGTTTGTTTGTTTTGGGGGTCTTGGGGAGTTATGGAGGGATTGTTTCAGGGTTTTTGTTTGTTTTGTTGTTGTTTCTGTGGTTTGTTTGCTGTTATTGTTTTGGTTTTGTGGTTTTTGTTGTTGTTTTTGTGGGGTCTTGTGGGTTTTTATGTGTGTGTGTTTGTTTGTGGGTTTTGTTTTTGTCGTTGTTGTTGTGCGGGGTTTTTTTCTCTTTTAAAATTACTTTATATGAATTTACTTTGTATATACTTTTATATAATTACTTTGTATACAGATCTTTCTTTTTTTTTCAGACGAGGTGGACAAACTCCGACGCTGTGTGACAGCAGGGTTTTTCGCCAACGCGGCCAGACAGCACCCCAGTGGTAGTTACCGTACGGTGAGGGACGATCATGAGTTGTTCCTGCATCCCACCTCCGTCCTCTCTTCCCATTCACCACTGCCTCTCTGGTGAGTCTCTGTCGGGAGTGGGCGGGGGATGGTGGATGGGGTTGTGATGTATGATGTATTTTGTGTGTGTAAGTGTGTGTTTGTATGTGTGTTTGTGTGTGTGTAAGTTGTTTTGTGTATGTTTGTGTGTGTATGTGTGAGTGTTTTAGTGATTGTGTGTTTGTTTATGTGTGCGTGTATGATTGTGTGTGTGTGTTTGTTGGTTTAAGGGGGAAAGGGATGGGTGTAGTGTTGTTGTTTGTGTGTGTGTGCGGTTGTTGGAGGTCGTTGTTGTTGTTATTGTTGTTGTTGTTTTGAGGGGGGAGGGGAGTTGTGGTTTTGTTTTTGATTTGTTTTGTTTTGGGGTTGTTGTTTTGTTTTTGTTTGTTTTTTTGTTTTTTTCCTTAACGGATTTAACGTGTAAAGTATTTGGAGAAACTGCACAGCCCATGGCTATACTTCTTCCAAACTGATCCAGTCTGTAGCGTATGCTTTTGTGGAGAACCGCATTGAGAAACCATGAAATTCTTCATTATTTCTCGGATGTTCTTTGGGACATGATACGTTTCCAGGGCCAGTTAAGCCATCTTGTGTGGGACTGATCCATACACATTTGCCAGATCGAGTCACACCACGTCGATGTCCGTCTTCTCTGTCTTAGCTCCATGGATTGCTTCCCAAATCATCGTGGCATGCTCTACACAGCCTGACACTCCTCGAATGCCTCTTTTTGTGGATTGACAAATCCAGGTACTTTGTTTCCCATTAGATATTTGGTCAGCCTTGCTGCCATGACGGAGAAGATTTTCCCTTCGACGTTCAGAAGTGATAATGGCCTGAACCGGCTGATGTCCCTTGAGTTCTGTTCTTTTGGAATGTACATACCATCAGCTGTCATCCGTTGGTTGGTGATCTTCATGTTCATCCATGCTGATCTTATCAGTTTGTGGAGCCACTCGAGGACACTGGGACACTTCTTGTGCAACAGATAAGATAGGCTATTCCATTTCGCCCAGCTTATCGTTTGGCTCTGGCTTTCTTCACCACTTTCTTTACTTCATCCTGTGTTGGTGGCTTGTTATCAAACATTTTCTCTGGCATTGCAGGCTGAACCAGACCCTGGATTCCAAGATCTGAGGATCGGAGTATGTTTTCTTGAGGTGATGTTCCAGATCAAGAACATGAACAGGATTGAGGCAGCCGAGATGTGGTTTCTAAGAAGAATATTGAGAGTTCCATGGACAGCAAAGAAAACAAACGAGACAGTCTAGATATCTGATGGAGGCAAACACAATAAGATCATTGATAAGGAAGATTAAGAAAAGACAGGCAACATTTATAAGCCATTTTATGAGAAAAGGGGAATTAGAGCACCTGGTCTCAACAGGAAAGCTGGAGGGAAAGAGAGCACCAGGTACACCCAGGGAAAAATATTGGACGGACTTGCAGAGTGGCTGAAGACAGAGAGGGTGGAAGATGTGCTTGCGGCAACAAGGGACAGAAACAGATGGAAGGCCATGATCGCCAACGCCATGTGGCAAGGCACTTGATGATGATGATGTTCCAGAGTTTCTTTGTCCACTGTGAGTGCTTCAGATTTGGGCTGCTCAAACAGCTTCCTGCGCAAAAAGCTTCCTGCATGAACAGCCTCCTGGCGAATGAAGGGGTCTTTAAAGAATCAATCTTTGGTCTTCTGCTTTTTGCTCATTGTCCTTGTCGCTGAGTCTGCTTTGCTAAAAGGCGTTATGTTTCGCTTTTAGGTCTTTCCATAGTTTCTCTGTCTGGCCTTTGCTTCTCAGATTCTGACACAAGCTTCATTTGTTTCTTCAGGATCCTTTTCTTCATTCTTATCTCCTCCATTCGACGCTGGCGTCTGGATTTCTGGCGAAGAATTTTCACCTTTTGGTTGCTTTACTCCGAAGGCATCCCCACATTTTGCATATGCAGTATCTTCAGAAGTGGCTAGTTTGTATTCCAGCGTGCTTCTTCCTAGTAGCACATTTAGTTTCTGGACAATTTCTGTATCCAGCCTCTCCCATTCCTCTTTTGCACTTCCAGGTGGCAAGTTCAGTTTCTGGCGCTTAGCATCAAGAGCCTGTGCGAATTGTTCGTCTGAGCCAACAAGCGTGGATGTCCTCGACATTAGCCTTGGTTTTCCGACGTCTTATCTGCTTGGTGCTGTGCGCTGCTGTTCGTTCATCAGTGTGTGCACAGCCAGTGTTCGTTCTGTATGTCTTCATACCGCGTTTGGTGGAGAATCTCTCTCCACAGACACACGGAATTCCATTTGTGTCAAAGTCGTTGTCCGTTGTGCATTTCCAGTTGTGATTGGGATAGCGCCGATTGATTTATTATTCTCTTCCTCTTTCGGTGAATCCTGGGAGCATTTTTTATTTGTTGAATTAGAGGCACGTTAAGGAAAGTCAAGACAGGGAGCCAGCCCACAAAGCCCATATTCTGGTCTTTCATAGTGTCATCCAGTCTTTCCCAGCCATCCACCAGACTGTTCCCAACAGTCAGTGGTCTGGCCATGTGTAAGCAATCAGAAACTCTGGGGAGAGCCGGACAGCAGAAGGTCCTGAGAGGAGAAATCCTGTCAAGCAAGTGTTTCAGTCATTAGTTCTGGATAGGTGTCGAATGGAGCCGAAATTAATAATGACAATAAGACGAAGAAGAAGAAGATTGACATTTATAGGGCGCCAAATCTTGAATCAAAAATCAAACCGAGGCACACACTCTCATCACTCACCAAAGCAATCACCAACGACCACATCTCCAGGGCACAAAGCACACGCAAAGTGGGAGGGGGAAGACAGGAGGGGAGCAGGGCGTGCGACCCCTGACCTAAGCCATCATCCTCCTCCGTCTCGCGCGCATACACACACACACACACACGCACGCACGCACGCACGCACGCACGCACGCTCGCATGCACGCACGCATGCACGCACACACACACACACACACACACACACACACACACACACACATACACACAGAGGATGCTGAGCTAGGGTATACTCAGGACTGCTTGATGAACGACCCACAGCCATAGGTGTCATCCTTTGTGTCACACACACATTCTTTTTCTCTGTATCGTTTTTTTTTTTTTACCCATGCCATTGATATTTTTTGGAATGATGGGAGTTCAAACCCACAACCTCCCTGTCAGTCGTCCATTGCGCTAACCACTCGGCCACGTTGGCTGATGGAATAATTTCTTATTATCATTATCAAGCTGACACAGGCAGCACGGTCGGCACATTACCACGGGCTTTAAAGGCCAACTGTTGTTTTTTAATATGGCAGGATGTCAGTGAACTGGATATGGAGTCCAAGCTGCTGTCAGATACCCTTGTTTAGATTGAAATGGAAAACGCCAAAACACATGTTAGACGTATTGATTGAAAATGAGATGTGTTTTGTGTTGTTTGTTGACTGTGTTAAATGGAAATCTATTTTTAAAATGGAAAAGGCAAAACCCATGTCAGATGTGTTGTTGAAAAATAATGTGTATTTGTGTTTCTGTCGGTCGTGTAAGTGTATCAGAGTTCTGGAAACATGACAGCACCCAGTATGCACACCCACTAAAGATGCAGACGTTAACAACATAGTGCGGTGTGGTCAGATCGCTTCGTAGACTTTGGAATTATCTGTGCTCCATTAAAACGGCCAGTGAGTCCAGATGATTTGGAGCGGCTGTCCTTGCACTCGTTGATACCCTCGTGGTTGTGTGTGTGTGTGTGTGTGTGTGTGTGTGTGTGTGTGTGTGTGTGTGTGTGTGTGTGCGTGCGTGGTGTGTGTGTTGTGTGTGTGCGTGTGTGGTTGTGTGTGTGTGTGTGTGTTGTGTGTGTGTTGTGTGTGTGTGTGTGTGTGTGTGGTGTGTGTGTGTGTTGTGTGTGTGTGTGTGTGTGTGTTGTGTGTGTGTGTGTGTGTGTGTGTGCAGGAAATGTTTGTCAACCCTGTCGTTAACCTTTGAAACAATAAACCAAAGGTGTGTTGTGTGTGTGTGTGTGTGTGTGTGTGTGTGTGTGTGTGTGTGTGTGTGTGTGTGTGTGTGTGTTGGGGTTAGAGGGGAAGCGACGGGGGAACGACGGTTCCACGAAATAAATCTCAACCCAGTGTTTGTCCTTTCAAAGTATAAATTAAAGTTTACACCACCAGAATGATGGGAACATTAAGATTTGCAGCCAGCAGGCCAGGTTTTGCCGTTTGTTGTTGTTGTTGTTTGTTTTTATATCTCAGGATGCCATTGAACTCAGGATGTCACATCTCCTCAGTCCATGAGGCTGTTGATGAAGCCAGTTTGTTTGTTTGTTTGTTTGCTTGCTTGCTTTTAATTCCGAAAAGACATGCTCCGGTGTTGCACGTATTGCTGTCAAAGAAGATAGAATTTTGTGCTTTTGTTATTGTTGGTAGAACTGGTGGGGGTGATGATGTGGGGGGATGGGTGTGGGGGCTGTGGTAAGGATTGTGGTGGTGGTGTGATAGGGGTTGTTGTGGTGGTGGTGGTGGTGGTGGTTGATTATTTGAAGTTGTTGAATGAACACAACGTTTTGATTGTTCGTGAGTCTCCTGTTTGTTTGGTTTTTATGTGTGTGTGTATGGGGAGGGGGTGTTTTGTTTTTAGTGTTTTGTCTTTGTTTTGTTTTGTTTGTTTTGTTTCTATGAAGAACTTAAAACTGAAAACTCAGAACACATTGATTTCCCATAAGATTCCAAGATAAAGCAATAAGACACAAGTTGGTTGTAATACGTTGACGTAATAGTGAACGATTTTAACAGTTATTGATTTAATATCATCACCATTATCATCAATGGGAATCTAAATGTATGATGAGCGACTAAGAATCTGTCTGTGTGTGTGTGGGGGGGGGGGGGGTCTTTTTGCGACAGTGTCGTATTTTTCTGTTTTGTTGTTGTTGTTTTTTGTTGTTTGTTTGTTTGTTTGTTTGTTGTATTTATTCATGAGTGTTTTGCTTGCTTGCTTGTTTTTTATCTGAAGTTTATAGATGAGTTACGATAGCTTTCTTTCTTCTTTTAATTTCTTTTTGATTTCGTTGTTTTGTGTTTCTTGAAGAAATAAGAAGACGAAATTTGAATGCAAAATTTATCGTCGCAATTTGGGCAAGAAGGTGTAGCATGTATGTCAGCGTCAGCGACCTTGAAATACCACGGCTTTTACTAGTTTTAATTTTATCGTAGCTGTTCTTATTCAGCTAAGGCGAAGCCAGACAGGCAGAGTCCCTGCCATAGTGATGACTGCAGCCTGTCCAGTCACCCAGGTCTGTGATGGTGTTCCGTACCACTGGGAGTTCAGCTGTTGGGGTCGACAGACAATGTGATTTTGTCACTATGCAGCAATGACACTTTCACTGTGTCTGGAATTGGTTTAACCCTTTGCCCCCTGCACCCTATCTACCAACTGCAAAAACTTAATTCTTTGACTCCCTCATCCTATCCACCAGCTTCCTGCAGGAAGCTGGTGGATAGGGTGAGGGAGTCAAAGGGTTAAGTTTTTGCTCTTCCAGCATGGTTGACAAAGAAGGATGCTGTTGGACAGGCTGCAGGAGTCAAAGGGTTAAGAGGGATGCGGATTCGTCGCACTCAGTTTCATTGGCGCTGCACCCAAATTTGCCAGCAGTCTCCCTAAGCCTGACAAGGTCTTGAATTAGGGAGGGAAAGAGGAGCGCCTTATAAAACACTAAATTGACACCACCAGAATGATGAAAACATAAGGACATGCAGGCAAGCGATCTGTAGAGTCAAATCGCCACATGTGGAATCATCTGCACTGTCATTCTGGATAAAACATCCCTTCCCATAATTAGCGGTTTTCGATTCCGATTTTTTCTTATGTTTGTATTCGTATTTTTGTTAGGGGTGTGTGTGTGTGTGTGCGTGTGCGTGTGCGTGTGTGTGTGTGTGTGTGTGTGTGTGTGTGTGTGTGTGTGTGTGTGTGCGTGCGTGCGTGCGTGGTGTGTGTGGTGTGTGTCCGTGTTTTTTTATCCACGCTGCGCTGGCCATATGTTGCTGCGCAGTCTGCATACTCTGCCTTCGGTCGACATGCATGCTGTGTGTGTTCATGTTTCCGTAAACCACCGGATACCGATATTACCTACAGGATCTTTAACGTGCATAATTGATGGTCTGCGTGCATACGTACACAAAGAGGGTTTAGGCTTTTAACTGGTCTGTCCACACGTTGACCTGGAAGATCGGAAAAAACCGCCACCCTTTACCCACCATACGAGAAGTACTCTGGCAGAATTGAACCCGTAACGTCCAACTCAATGATCGACAGCTTGCCCACTTGACAACCGCACCTGTCACTCGGCGTATTTAACTCAAACCCTCCACATTTTGAGCCAAACGACGTGCCGGTTTCGATTGACAGCACGCGCACCCTGTGCGGATAATTGTTCAAGATTTCAATTAGAAAAGGGAAGTTTCTTCCACAGCCTTTCTTCGGCAAACTGTCTGTTGCCATCAACAGGAGAACGACAATATCACTGTTTGACATTTCCTTGTTCAGACGAAGTGTTTTGGACGCCTTGAAACTTCAGAGTGATTGTCATTTATAGCCTGCGTGTGTTCTGTAGTAAAAAAAAAAAATAAAAAAAAAAGAAAAGAAAAGAAAGAGAAAAAGGAAGGGGAGGGGGGGGGGGGGTTCGTTGAAAAGAATGACACTTGGGGTTTATAAGTACAATATACTAATACGAGTTGGGGGGGGGGGTGGTGTTGTTGCTTGCTTGCTTGCTTGCTTGCTTGTGTATTTGTTTGTTTGGTTGGTTGGTTCTTGGTTTTTGTTTTGTTTTTGTTTTGTTGTATATGATACACAACTTTACTCTGTTTCACAGAAAATCGTAATCTCATTAGACATTTAAGCAGATTTTCTTGTATGTTTAAATTAATCCTTTTTATAAGAACCTTTACTACTACTGCTACTACTACTACTACTACTACTGCTGCTGCTGCTACTACTACTACTACTACTACTACTACTACTACTACTACTACTACTACTACTCAACAACGACGACGAAGACTACTTTACTACTACAACTACTACTTCTACTTTACTACTACTACTACTACGACGACGGCAATGACTACTATTGCTATTGCTGCTGCCGCCGCCCCGCCGCTGCTGCTACTACTACTACTACTGCTACTACTAACAGGCGCGGTAGCCAAGTGGTTGTGTTGAATTTCCAGCTGGGTTCGATCCTTGATACCTCCACCTGATACATTGGGGTTTTCTTGTTTTGTTTTGTTCGTTTGTTTGTTTGTTTTGTTTGTTTGTTTGTTTGTTTGTTTGTTTGTTTTAGGGGGTTAGTTTATTCAAGATAGATTCATGGCACTCAGACAATTCCATATGTGCTCCAGCCGAATCTGCCAGTAATTATCTACAGACTCCCTGAACCTGCATAAAAACACCTATGCCCTGGCCAGGTCTTGAAATGAGAATATGGGGTGAGGGGGAGGATGGGAGTGGAGACTTAACACTAAACTGACACCCATCAGAATGATGGCAACTTTAAGACAGGCAGCAAACACAGTCATTTTTAATGTCACAGGGTGGGAATTGAACTGGAGGTATGAGAACTTGAATCCGCAGCAAACTCTGTATCATGAAATTATCTGCTCGCACTCAAGCAAATAGTAGTAGTAGTGGTAGTGGTAGTAGTAGTAGTAGCAGCAGCAGCAGCAATAGTAGCACCAGCAGCAGTAGTAGTAGTGGTAGCAGTAGTAAAATAGAAGTAGCAGTAGTAATAGTAAAGTAAAAGTAGTAGTAGAACAGTAATACAATGAGTATACGCAATCAATTCACTAAACAGACATAAACTAAAACTAAACTGAAATACTGGTTGTCATTCTCATTTTTGGCCTATTTGTGATGCAGTAGAGTTCTACGAGATGTTAGACTGTAGTTGAAAAAGAAAGCAGTTTATCATCTCCTATCTGTTGTATTATGTTTCGTTGTATTATACTTTACTGATCAGACTTTTACGTGCATCTGTATATTCCATCTTCATGTGTGCACGAGATATGGACCCCCTCAGTCTGTTTGGAAAAATGAATCCAAACCACGGAAATGAAGTGTTATTGAAAGACACCAAACCTCAGATACACTGACCATATAAAATCCGCTGACTTCAGTCAAGGAAAAACAACTGCATTAATTTGGCCATACAACAAGATTGATTGGCCTTGCTAAATTCAGCCCACAGGGAACTATTGACGGAAGGAGACAGAGGGGAAAACAGAAGAAAAAAGATGGATTGACAACATTATGGAAGGGAAAAAGAAACCGTTCAAAGAGATCCAGGCTTTGGGGCATGACCGACAGAGCTGGAGGAGCCTGGCGAACAGTTCACTAATGTGGCACCTCATTGACACTTTATTATCATGGAGTTAAGGGAGATGAAAAAGAGAAAGACTTTACTAATTGTATTATATTGTACTTTAACATATTATCATGTGTTGCATTGTATTGTGGTGTGGTGTGGTGGTGTGATGTGGTGTGGTGTGGTGTGGTGTCGTGCTGTGCTTCTGTGGTGTGTTGTGTCATGTTCTTCTGTGTTGTGTTGCGTTATGTTGTGTTGTGCTGTACTGTGATGTGTCCTGTTGTGCTGTGCTGTGCTGTGCTGTGTTGTATTCTGTTACGCTGGTAGTATTACATGTAACGCTAGTTGTGTGGTAAGCATTGTGTCATGCTTGTGAACAGTGTCCTGTTTCGTATGTGTGTGTAAAACGCGGGGGGTGGGGGGGGAGGCAAGGGGGTATGTTTAGGTGTGTGTAAGAGGGTGATTTTTTGTTTGTTTTTCGGAGTAGATTCTCGATAAGAAAGATGAATTATTACATATGAGTTCATGAAGGAAACGCTGGCAAAAGTAATTGAAACAGACGAACTCATTGTGTCTGTGTGAGAGTTTGTATATGTGTGAATGAGTGTGTGTGTGGAGGGGTGGAGGTGAGCAGGTGTGCGTGCATGTGTGTGTGCTCAGACGCGGCGAGTGTGTGTCGTGCGCGTGTGTGTGTGTGTGTGCACGTGCATGTGTGTGTGTGAATAACCATGAGCCATTTGTTTCCGTATACATATGCATGCTTGCGCATATATCTTCATGCGCTGACATGCTTATGCAGTATAAGGTGCACGTGCACATCGTATGTGTTTATTTGTCTGTCTGCACATATGTACATGTGGGTTATGTGTACATGTATGTGTTGCAGGCTGGTGTTTAACGAAGTGGTCCACACCAACAAGGAGTACATGAGAGATGTCACCTCCATAGAACCTGAGTGGCTGTGTGAACTGGCCCCCCATTTCTATCAGTTTGGGACAGTATGTATTCCATTATTTGTCGTGATGTCTACGACTGTCTTTTCGACAGTCACATACATACTCTTGTCTTCCTTCAAGACTACTTTGTCAAACCTTGTTTGTCCGGCAGTGATTTCCCCCTCTACGTTTTTCACTCCTTCACCCCACTTCCATCCTATCCTTCCCTCCAGGTATGCATGTTCTTCAACTTTTTGTTATTGTTAATGAATGCTTTAGTGAATGATGAGATTTGTGCTTTGTAGTAGTATCATCATCATCATCGTCGATGGATCATCATTATCATTATTGTTATTATTATTATTATATTTGTTATTATTGTTGTTGTTTTTTTATTATCATCATTGTTGCTATTATTATTATTATTTCTCTTTTTCTTTTCTTTTTTTCTCCCTTTTTTGCCCCTTCTTCTTGTTCTTCTTCTCTTTTCTCCTTCTCTCTTCTTCTTCTTCTTCTTCTTTCCTCTTGTTCCTGCCTCCTCGTCCTCCTCCTCCTTCTTATTCATCTTTTCCTTTTTCTTCTTCCGTCAATGCTAGTATGTTATCGTTATATTGCTAACAGACAAACGTACATGTGCAGGATCGAGAGCTAGCGGCAAAGAGAAGTCGTTTGGCATGATGGAGAAGACCTGGCTTCGTTTCAATGGTGAAACCTCACGTGACGTCCGGCAAGTGGGCATTACCTGTGTCTTCATTGCGCATTCAGCCTTCGGTGTGGATAGACGTGTTCAACAACCAAAACTTACAGGGACATTTGCATCACTTGGACTGGAAAAGTTTATAAGTGTAATCTATACCAATATCAGGAAAGAACATATGGATTATACTGTTTTATAGCCTGTCAGTCTTGTCAAAGACAGGTGCGTTTGAGCAACTTTCCTGTGTTGAAGGATATGAGATTCTAATGTTTTCAGTGGGAGAAGCATAATTAATCCAACCCAAGATCAGGATCCATTAGCGGAGACCCCAAGGTTTGACACACAAACCAGCAGAGCTGGAGGAACTGGTAAACAGTTCTTCAATACAGTGCCTCAGTGATTCTTCACGGAGTTAAGGGAGGAGGACAGAAGAAGAAGAAAACCAGGATAAGAAATTTGGTATGTTGTCTCATAAACCCCAACCATCAGTTCAAAGATGCTTATGTTTGGACAATCTTTAAAAAAAAATTACAATAAAGATTTCATTGTTTTGAGCATAATCTAAGCAAAAATCAAGATGAAAAGTTTGGATTACAGTATACAGTGCTGTAATCCAAACTTTTTATCTTGACAATCACTCCAGACAGATGTGTTTGAACAACTTTCATACCATGAACAATCACAAGGAAGTATCATAGACTGGAGAATGGGAAGGATCAGATAATAATGATTTATGTAATGCAGATTCCTGGGGAGCAAGCTCCTAAATTATTTTACACTTTACAGAAAATGTTGACATGTAACGTGTACAAACATAAATCAGCAATAAATCAGTCATGTAAACATGATATGACAGAACAAGAAAACAACTGTATTGTAATGTACTGTACAAGAACATACTTGTATATGAACACATACACAGATATACACATGGGCGCTCACACACATGCACGTATGCACGCACGCACACACACACTGTCTCGCACACAAGCGCGCACACGCACGCGCACACACACACACGCGCGCGCGCACACACGCACCGCACGCACATACACACGCACGCACGCACGCACGCACGCACGCACGACACACACACACACACACACACACACACACACACACACACACACACAGAGGGTCTCATGCTGGCGAACACACATACGAAGGTACACTGATGCATGGCATGCAAACAGATCAACGAAAAAAAAATATACACAAACAATGTTTTCTCACACAACCAATCATAGGAGTATTATATGAACAAAGTTGTGTGGGGGGGGGGGGAGGAGGAGAAAGAGGTGAGACTACTACTAGCAATAGTATTGTTATTAGAGATAAGTCTTTAGAGCTGTCTTCAAAGAGGACAACAATTACAGATGAGGATATGGGTCGAAAGTGAATTCCATGCTATGGGCCATAGAAAGAATGATCACCAGTCTGTGTCTTAGCTTTTACATGAGGAAAAAAGAGCATGCATTTATCTGATGATGACCAGGGCTATCTAGAAGAAGTACAAGTGATAAGATCACAAACATAGGGGTGGAAATAAGTTTTGGCTGGGTCTTCAGCGAATGAAGGAATGGGTAGAAGGTGATGGGACGTATAGTGGTAATGCAGAACCCAGGGAGGAAAATGAAGACATCATGGAAGTTTCTTAACAAATAGCAGCAGGCAGTAGTGTCCCTTGTCTGTCCATTCTTTTGAGGTGGTTACAGTGCTGTTACAGTATGTTTGCGCATGCTGGGATGCGGGTGGATGCGTGCATGTGTGTGTGTGTGTTGGGGGATGGCGGTGGTTTCAGACAATTTGTGATTTTATTGCATTGACATGGAACGTTTGGTGTTGTGTCTACATATATGCACAAGTGTGTGTGTGTGCATCTGCATATGTAAGAGCATATGTAAGTGAGTGTGTGTTGCGTGGTGTGTGTGTTTTAAACATGATATGATATTGACATGTTTTGGAAAGGACAAATAAAAAATGATTTGAATCTTGATTCTTGATTCTTGAAATTTGCACATTCATCGAAAATAGGGCCAGCCATTCAGCCATCCAGTTAACCCTTTGACTCCCACACCCTATCCACCAACTGCAAAAACTTAACCCTTTGACTCCCACACCCCTATCCACCAACTGCAAAAACTTACCCTTTGACTTCCTCACACTATCCACCAGCTTCCTGCAGGAAGCTGGTATGTAGGGTATGTAGGGTGAGGGAATCAAAGGGTTACATTTTTGCTTTGCTTGCATGGTTGACAATGCAGCAGGTCAAAGGGTTAACCTAATGAAGACCCGATGAGGCCAAAATGTTGCCTGCTTGTCAGTAGATGGATCACGATGAGAATCCATTTGTTTGTTGTAATTGATAATGTTGTTAAGGATGATTGGTTCGTTTGACAGAACACTGGACTCTCAAGATCCTAAATCTCGAGTCGAGTCACAGCCCACAACATTAAAAACTTGCCTGTTCACTGCCCATCTTAATGTTTCCATCATTCTGGTGAAGTCTGCTTACTGTTTCACAGTTCCCTCACCACACCAACTCCATCCCTATTTCAAGATCTTGCCAACGCATAGGGTTTTGCACTGGCTCAGGGAGACTACCAGTAACTGCTGGCAGGTTTGGCTTGTACGTATATGGAATTGTCTGAGTACGATGAATCCCTCTTGAACAAACTCCAAAGAAATTCCAAACTCCAATTACTAGAGAAAAGGCAAAAACAAACTTTACAGCTGCTTAACTGTTAACCAAAGTCAGCCAGAGCATACTAGTCAAATGAAATTCAAAATATTGGTGTATAATGGTTTTCTATATTTGCATTAAATTGAAACATCCCGGGCATATCTGAGGAAACAAAAGCTGGGCTTATCGGCACAATCTTTGTACCTGCGCTGACGTTCCATGCAGCTCCAAACCCGCACTTTAAACAACACCCTTGAAAGAAAGGTCCCTGAGATGAGAGGTCTGAGAACAGCAGCTGGCAAGACCAAAAAGAAAGATCTGGTCAGAAGTAAAGAGATCAAAGAGATGGTTGGTTGGAACATTTGTCAACCACTACATCGCACAACAGTGGATCAAGTGGTTTGGCCACCTTACCAAAATGGCAGTCAACCAGGCAGCACTTTAAAGCTTACAGCACCAGATGTTCAGGTTTCAGAGCCAGAGGAAGACCACGGTGGCGCTGAATAGATGGAGTAGCAGACACACTCCATACCTACATCATTTCTGGGCATTCCATTTAGCTGTAGACTGGAAGCTTTGTCTCTCCATGACTCCTCCCTATACATGCAGACAAAAAAGTAAAGAAAGTGATTTTACTACTTTCAGCTCTCTCTCTCTCTCTCTCAGTCTCTCTCGTTTTCTCTTTCTCTCTCTCTCTCTCTCGTTTTCTCTTTCTCTCTCTCTCTCCCTCTCTTTCTCTCTCTCTCTCCCTCTCTTTCTCTCTCTCTTTCTTTCTCTTTCTCTCTCTCCCCCCCTCTCTCTCTTTCTCTCTCTCTCTCTTTCTGTGTGTGTGTGTGTTCTCTCTCTTCACTCTCTCTCTGTCCCTCCCTCTGTCTCTCTCTCTCTCTCTGTCTTTCTCTCTCACTCTTTCTGTCTCTCTCTCTGTCCCTCCCTGTCTCTCTCTCTCTTCTCACTCACTCTCTCTCTCTTTCTGTCTTTCTCTCTGTCTCTTGCTCTCTCTCCTCTCTCTCTCTCTCTCTCTCTCTCTCTCTCTCTCTCTCTCTCTCTCTCTCTCTCTCTCTCTCTCTCTCTCTCTCTCTCTCTCTTTGTATGAGTGTAGAGTGAAAGACAAAACAAGAATGACACACCAATGACTCATTCAGTGGTGGTATGTTATTGCTGTAATTGATCTTTATCTGCGGCTGTTACTATTGTATTGTGTGCGTCATGTGTGGTAGAAATGTTGAATGAGCGAGACAGACAAGCAGAAAGACACTGACAATGACAGTGATGATTTAGTTTTGAGTAAAAGGCATTTTTCAAATTTGTCATCTCTTGTCGATGTATTACTCATCTTAAGAGAACTTCATATATTATGAAGATACCAAGACATAAAGAAATGCATCCAGAAATCAGCTACATAAGATATGAACAAATCAAGCGCCAACATGCCCCTAGTGTCTTTTGAGAGAGAGAGGAGGGAGAGAAAAACAGAAGAAAAGAAGGATAAAGATGAAGTAACTGTATAAAAGGAAGAAAAAGACTGATAAAGGGGGTGACGTAGGCCCAAAGATTGAAAGCGAACAATGTGTTATAATCATGATAATAATAACAACAACAACAGTAATGAAGATGATATTATTATATTATCATCATTATTATTATTGCAGGATTGATAGTGCGCCTTGCCTCAGATTCTATGTGCTCACAACAGTTGTACATACAATTAAATAAGCAACTCACAGTGGATCGCACGCACGCATACACACACACACACATCACATCAACATAACATGCATCATTCATATTCTGCTTTTAAATCCAATTTAAAAATTCACCTCTTTTCCCAACAATGAATTCTACACTACTTCTTTCCCTCTGTGTGTGTATTCTTTTTCTAACATTAAATATTGTAAGGTAGTTTTTGTCGATTGTATGCATATGCCTGGTGTGCAAGTGCACTTTTATTTGAATTGTCAAGATTTGGCACCATACAAATACTATTATCATTGTTAGTAGTAGTAGTTTTAAATCAGTAAAAATAAAAATTTGCTGTTGTGACAGTACTGCTGAAAAAGAAAGGTTTTGGGGTTAGACTTGAAGCAGCAAGAGAACAAGAGTGTCTGACGCGTACCATGAAAGAGAGTTCCAGAACTGTGTGGCACAGCAGGAGAAAGAACTTTATCATCATCATGTGCCCTGCTGCATGGCGTTAGTAATCATATCCTCCATACAAATCTATCTTTTCTCGCTGCAAGTACATCTCCCACTCTGTCTGTCTTCATCCATTCTGCAAGTCTGTAAAACATTTTCTCCCTGGGTCTACCTGGTGCTCTTTTTTGGTTGAGTTATAGAGTTTCTTGATGATATATATTCTATTGTGCTGAATACCTTTGATACACAGTCACTGCCAGACGTTCAGTGTTTCTGCATTCACTAGCGGTGTTAGTTTTGGAGAAATGAGTGCTGTATCAATAGTACTATCAGTGTCTCCTTGCCTTGCACCAATATGATTAGTAACGTTGTTGTGAATGGCCCGGGCTGGATATCACACAACATCTCTTTCAGAGCATATTCCTGATCCCACACTGCACATCTTACACTAAGATTGCCACATACCACAATAATATCTCCTAGTTTATCTTCAGTTTCTTCAGTGAAACTCCACATTGTTTTTGAGGTACAGGATCCTGCATGTGCATAGACATTGATGAGTACAAAGTTCTGTTTTTTGTTTGAAGTTTGAAGGTGTCTGTCTAGTAGTTTACAAGAATTAGTTTACCATCATTCTAGGTCCAAATGTGAACACTGTCTTTTGGGTTATTTTTAATGAGTATATGAGTAATTAACAATTAACATCAGGAAGAGAGTTTTTGAATGTTATATAGAACCAATACTGTTGTACGGATGTGAAGCGTGGACAGTCAACAAGCAAAGCCAGAACAAGATTGAGGCAGCCGAGATGTGGTTTCTAAGAATAATGTTGAGAGTTCCATGGACAGCAAAGAAAACAAACAAGACAGTCTTGATGGAGGCAGACACAAGTAAATCATTCATAAGGAAGATTAGGAAAAGACAGGCAACATTTATAGACCATTTTATGAGGAAGCATCTGGTCACAACGGGAAAGCTGGAGGGAAAGAGAGCACCAGATAGACCCAGGGAGAAAATGCTAGACGGACTTGCTGCTGAAGACAAGGAGGGTGGAGGAGATGCTTGGGACAACAAGAGATAGAGACAGATGGAAGTCCATGACCACAACGCCATGCGGCAGGGCACCTGATGATGATGATGATGATATGAGTATTGCTAGTCCTCTACCATCATATTTCTGAATTACTGTGAAGTCTTCAATGTCCACTGGTTTGTCTTGGTGCTTTCTGGTTTCTTGCAGACACAATATGTCAAAGTCATACACTCATTTCTCAACCGTTCATATCCCTTTTTTTTGCGCTCGCACAGTTATAGGTACATGTTCTGAATTGTTTCTTTGAGAGCCGATCAGATTTTGTCATTTTTCCAGCTACATGTGCATGTTTCCTTCTTTTCTTTGTCCTTGCTTTCTCCTTGCTCCAGTAGCATATTTGCCACTCCCACCCTGGAATCTACCAGTGGGAAACGTTGCTGTAGTAGCATATTATTTGTCACCCCCATTCTGGAGTCTGCCAGTGGGTAATGCGGTCATGTCACCGAGCCGCGACCCGGTATGTTATTTCCTTTCAATAGTATTTCAGTTGTAATTTCAGTGTAATGTTTGATACTTAATTATGTATTTCCACGTAAGGGTTGATGCATAATTATGCATAGTCTAGTGAGGCAAAAACAATTTTCTAGTTCGTGTAGAACGGTTACACCAAAGTCATCTTTCTGTTGTTGTTCTTATTATATGTTTGTTCAGTGTACGGTTAATATGAAAACCAGTAATCGTTTGTCACTTCCGCCTTTCCACGCCTGCGTGTTGACTTCTTAACTTTCGCTAGTTTGTGTGATGGTGCGGAAGACGCAGTAAGTATTGCCGAAGATGTGTCGTTCTTGCAGTTTATAGTAGAGATTACAGCGGCAGCTAAAGAGAAATTACATATTTGATGTAATGAGTGTGTCTTTAGCGTTGAAGCTTGATTTCGTTGAGAATGAAAACGAAGGTCATAATATAATAAATATTTCGTCCAATTTTGGATCAACACCCAAACTGGCCAAGGTCCCCAAACTCGATGCTACACTATGACTATCACTATACATTACCACTCGCTTTCACGCCTTAGGCTTTCACTGCACTCATAACAGACGCTGATGACCGGCGTGTGTACTGTGTTAAGTGGTAAGTATATTTAAAATAGTAGAATATCGTCGTGACTTCGCATCATAAGTTCATCAACTGATGATCAAGTGCTACAATTGTCTTGACGATTTTGGATAATGTCTACTAGACTTCTAAGTTCTAGATAATCTAGAAGTAGATCTAGATGTAGTACTCAGTAACCTCATTAGGTCCGTCTTGTTGATTTATGGCCTTTTATTTCTGATGGTTAAATCCTAGACTAGAGCATGGACGAAAAAGTCCAGATCCATTTAAGATTATTTCTTCAATACCTTTGATGGCTTTGTAACCTTAACAGTCAGCAGCCCCACAATCAGATTTAGGGCCTACACTACTTTTGACAACATTTGACCAAACTTAACTCGAACACTGATCTAGTCAACCCCAAACCCACACTATTTGATTTGGCAAACCAATCCTGGAAGTGAGAATTTGGTGTTGGCTAGCATTAATATATATATGAAAATCTGATATATGTATTCACCAGTCTACCATGCAGTTGATTCATAGTACAGCTGAAGAATTTGTGTAGAGTGTCAGACACCCAGAGAAACTACAACAGTGGAAAAAGATACCTCAAGATACATTCTTTGGATGAATCTGCACAGAGAACTTAGACTTGTTTTCAAACAAAACAACACTACATTGAACAACATCAAAAGAAAATGAAGTTCATTTAAGGAGGAGATGCAGAACTATTTAGGATAAAATTATCTTCTAGCCTTGGGAAGAACATCCCAGATTTCTCATATAACAGTTGCATTTTTGGTTTAAAACACTTTTAAGTAAATTGAACAACAGGAGCATTTGTTTAATTTAAATCATTTTAGGTGAAGTCATTGTAGAAAACTGTTACTTGAAATTTGTATTTGTTTTTAAATGTTTGTTGTGCATCTGTGAACAATTGTACGTAGAAAATTTGTTCACACAGAATTTATAAACAGCTGAGTCATGCCATGACTGGGATCTATCTCATTGCATGTCAGATGACATAGACCAACACAAACCTATGAAAATCTCTCTCTCTCTCTCTCTCTCTCTCTCTCTCTCTCTCTCTCTCTCTCTCTCTCTCTCTCTCTCTCTCTCTCTCTCTCTCACTCTCAGTCTCATGAAGTAGAGATGTATTTGATGATGACAGGCAGGCTGGCTGATTCTTTTGATAGAGCCATAGGACTTGAGATCTCATGTTTTGAGTTAAATCACTTTTTGCGATATAAATACTCGCTTTTTCACTGCCTGTGTTAAATCTCCAATCATTTTTGTGATGTCAGTGTTTCACAGACCTGTCCCAATCTTTTTTCACTTTACTTACTTTTACTTTTACTTTTTCCTTCCGCTTGTACCGGTGGGCGTCGCGGGGAGATACAGTCGTCTGTCAGCAGCAAGGCGGGTGGCCTGGAGAAGGGACATCTCGTAAGCTCTGAGGGTGTCTGCCACGGAGTCACTCCATCGTCGTCTTGGTCTTCCTCTGGCTCTCCAGCCAGAGTATCTGGTGTTGTATGCCCGAAGAGCTGGATGGTTTAGGGGCATACGTGTGAGGTGTCCGAACCACTTGATCCTCATATGTTCGATGTGTTGTAGGATTGGTGTTGCTCCTACCATGTCTCGTATCACCTCATTTCTGATCTTGTCCCGCCTTGTCTTGTTTACTGCTTTCCTCAGGCATTTCATTTCACAGGTGACCAGTTTTCTCTCGAGGGCTTTAGTTAGGGACCATGTCTGGCACTGGTATGTCAGCGTTGGTAGAAAAATGGCGTTGATGAGTTTCGCCTTAGTGCTGGTGGGAATGCTGGGGTGTTTCAGGAGAGGGGCAAGTTGGTAGCTGACTGCGTTGGCTTTCTGGCATCTGGTCTCGATTTCTCTGTCTAGTTTGCCATTTTCAGTGAAGATGCTGCCCAGGTATTTAAATTCACTGGCTTGCTTCAACTGGGTTCCGTTGATGTTGATATCCAGTTTGTTTGGTCTCTTACTGACAGTCATGACCTCGGTCTTGCTGACGCTGATCTTCATGCCGTATGTCTCGCAGCTTTCATTGAGCTGGTCTGTGTGCTCCTGTAGCTGTATCTTGTCATTGTTCACCATTGCCTGGTCGTCCGCGAACATGAGTTCATTGAGTGCCTCAGGGTTTTTTCACTGCCTGTGTTAAATCTCCAATCATTTTTGTGATGTCAGTGTCTCACAGACCTGTCCCAATCTCCTTCCCATTTCAAGACCTTGCCAGCATTAAGGTTTTTGCGCAAGCTTGAAGGGTCTTGTCAAATAATTGCTGGTGTGGGGCATAATTCTGTCACTGTGAAATTGTTATATATGTATTCATAACTAGTACAATGAATCGCTCTTGAACAAACTCTGTGCTGACATTAGGCTTATCAGAGTAACAGATAACAAGGTTTATGTATGATAAAATGTCATTTTCAGGATGTTGTGCCCCCCCCCCCCCTTCTCTGTCTCTGTCTCTCTGTCTCTGTCTGTGTCACTCTTTGTCTCTCTGGAGTCTGTCTGTCACTCTCTCTCTCTCTCTCTCTCTCTCTCTCTCTCTCTCTCTCTCTCTCTCTCTCTCTCTCTCTCTCTCTCTCTCTCTCTCTCTCTCTCTTCTCTCTCTCTCTCTCTGACCAGCTTTAAACAAAATTCATAAATTTTTATCCCCTTGAAATGACATGTACAATTATTCAGTCACATGTTTCATGAGGCAGAATAGTATTTGACTATGCACAGTTTACTTAAACAGGTTTATCAGATAACAATTTAGATTTCACATGATATTATTTGACTGGGCAATGTTGGTGCATTACATTATTTAGAATACAGAAAAGGCAGTAAAACAGAAGACTGAAGATGTTGTCAGAATGAAACAAACAAACAAACAAAAATGACCAACCCAACAACAGAAAAACCAGAAAAAGACAGGAAAAAGAGAAGGAGAGTAGAAGAATACAAATGAAGAGGCAGTAGAATAAGACTATTGAGAAGAAAGAGGATGCAGTTGGAAGCAGTGCAAGTCAAATATGTGTAATTCTGACTCAATCTATGAACACACTAAAATTATTAAAAAATGATTTTATGTTGAAATTAGCTTGAAGTGTAAAATTTTACTAAAAAATACAGTCCGAGGTATTGATAGCATTAGTCATAACTGCTAGTGCTATGGTATCAGTGGGGGTTCTTTTTTGTTGTTTTTGTTTTTGTTTCAGTATTTTGGGGGGCTATTTGTTTTTTAATTTGTTTAGGATTTTTTTGTTTTTGTTTGTTAGTTGTGTTTTTTGTTTGTTTTTGTTTTTTGTTGTTGTTGTTTTTTGCTTTTTTGTTTATGTGTGTGTTTTGTTTGTTTTTGTTTTATTTTCAAAACAGACTGCACGTGGCACGTCTTTAACATAGGGATCTCCTCCCCCCCAAGTGTAAGATTTCCTTGACTTTGTATAGTGTTTGCCATTGATAAAATAACAAAGATTCTCTTCCTTGTGGTTTATTTCATCCTTTTTTTAATCAGGCTTATCTGGTACAGTTAAGCTGAAAGTATTGAAACAGAGCAAGAGTTCATCTCTGTAATATGTGTGTGAGAGAAAGAGAGAGAGAGAGAGGTGTGTGTGTGTGTGTGTGTGTGTGTGTGTGTGTGGGGTGTGTGTGTGTGTGTGCACTCACGCTGGTGCAAGTTAATCTGTGTGTTCTGTGTGCATGACAGAGAGAGCAGAGGTACACTCAGATAGGCAAGAGATACATTCAGATAGGCAATCGGAGTTATCAGATGTGTATGTGTATCATGGTGACCCTGGTTTATCAGGCATACCTTATGATACAAACCCAGCATTTGCTGATAGGATGTAGGGGAGAACTGTCCATACACTTTGCTTGCATCCTATCAGCTGAGATCTTTTGAAGGCAATAGATAGAAAGACCGGCAACTGAATGAGTAATCACTGACTTTTTTTTATTTGAACCAGCAGTGAGTCTGTGCCTGTACAGTTTACATATCTCATTCAGAGACCATGCTACAAAATGCCTCTCATTTTGTTTACTAATACTATCCATAGCCCCCTACCTACAGTGGTCAATAGACCACAACAGAGACATGAATAGAGAGACTGGCAAGTCTGATTTTTCATGTATTTATTTACATTTTGGTTGGTGCTTGCTGTTATTGTTGTTGTTATTGTTGTTTTCAGTCACATTGGATTAGGCATGTGAAGTTCAGGCTGCTGTCTTCCTGGAAGAACGCTATGTCACAGTGTAGCGCCACCCTTTTTTCTTTGTTTTGTATGCATGTATTTTCTGCTTACCTGAAAGTGGATTTCACCACAAAATTTTGCCAGTGACATCCTTTTCATTGCCATAAGATCTTTAAAGCATTTAAAGCAACGATGAATTGCTAGCTATAAGGCAAGTCCTTCAGTAATAAAGTGTTTTGAAGTTTGAAGTCTGCTGTGTGGTAATGATATGATTCTTCATGTAGGATACAAAACCAATCCTGGTGGTACATGTTATTCCAGAGGTGCTGCATGGGAAGAGGTTCTGTGGCCCTGAGTTCTGCTTCCGCCAGTCCTTCTACAGTTGAATAGGAGCTGTTCTGTGTTGTTCAGATGTGATATACTATATTCCTGTGTATGCTGCTGTGGCGAGATTGCTCTGTTGCGGGCAGTGTCTTCTTATATAGTGATGTTGATGCCACATCAACCTTCAGAGTATCCTTGTATTGCTTTAGTGGTCTTCCCTGGTCTCAGTATCATTGCTTTAGTTGTCCATACAGAAGCATCTTTGGGATGCGGTTGTCTCTAAACGAACAATGTGTCCTGTCGGACAGAGCTGGCATCTGACATGTAAAAACTCTACCTGGCAAGCCGCACTTCTTCAAAATTTGAAGATAGGACACTTGATGGAAAGATCTTTCCACATTATGGTGTTGAAGGTCTTGTGCAGATATCTTCAATGAAACTGTTCCAGCAGTTGAATGTGCCATCAGTAGATTGTCCCGGTCTTGCAGCAGTGCAGCAGGGCACTCAGGACTGCTGCTCTGTATACAACAGTCTCAGTGGTGAGCCTGATGCCATGGTCTTGCCACAACCTCTTGGTCAACCTTCCAAAGGCAGAGCTAGCCTCGGAGATGTGCAGTGTCATTCAGCATCAGGAGATCCATTACTACTCATTGTACTGTCCAGATAGCAGAATTTGCCTGCGTCTTGATTTAGTGGTTGTTGATGATGATTGGAGGTGATGAAGCATCTGAAACCTGCGTTGATGTGGCTGAAACATAGCTTCAGTCTTGAGGCTAATTGTAAGGCCGAAGCATTTTCAGGCCACAGCAAATAAATCATTGATGCACTGGATGTCTTTGTGCAGGTGAGCAGTCAGAGCACAGTCATGTGTAAAGAGAAATTCCCGCAGGATGGGTTTGAGCTGATTGATTTTGGCTTGTAGTTTTCACAGGTTTAAAAGGTTTTAATCAGAGCTGAACTTGATGTACACACCATTTTTTATATAGTTTTGTGTGTGGTGTGTGTGTCTGTGTGTGTGTGTGTGCTGATTTTTCTCAGATGCATATATGCATATATATGTTTGTTGTTTTGCCCACAGTGTGCAGGTGATATGTTGCCACATAGTCTTGTGTAGGCTTGCAGGCTGGGTAGTTTCCTTTTTCCATAAGCTACTGGACATTGACATGACTTACAGGATCTTAAACATGCACATTTGATTTTGTGTGTGTGTGTGTGCATACGCTCAGAGGGGGTTGGGCACTGATATTTCTGCACATATGTTGACCTTGGATATCAGAAAAACCTCCAATCTTTACCCACCGGGCAGGAGGTACCCAGACAGGACTGAACCCAGACATTTTAATTGGAAGTCTTATGTATTATAAATTATACACTTGACCATCATTCCCATATTTGGATGTATAAACATCATATTATGTGTGTCATTGGTTGAGACAAAGTAACACATTGTGACACAGAATAAGTTAACAGTCTACATATCATTGTCTAGATGTGTGTGTTTTTGGGTGGGGCAGGTAAGTCTGTCATACAGTGAGTTACCGATCTCTCTTTCCGTATCTCTGATCTAATAAAGCTACATCAGTTCTGTATCAGATTACCGAGTGTGGTATGTAGTGATGGTTGATATAAGGCATCAAAACGTGAGAGACAGATCAATCGATACCATTTACTATCCGTCAGTGTATGTGCATCAAACATGAACGTGCAGATCCTGTTTTAGTGTCGGGCTCAGAGGCAGATGTCTAATTCTTTCTTCAGAGGCTAGTCGCAGTGTTCACAACAAGAGATTCTGTGGGCAAGTATCAGAGATTCACTCAGTTGTATTAATGTGTTATGTTGTTATTTGTCAACATTAAATCATTAATGTGCAGCTTGAAATTTTCAGCATTAGGGTCATGTGGTTAGGAGGCAAATTTTTTAGTTGCAAGATCTGGGTTTGACCCTACACGAGGGTAAAATGTGAAGATTTTTCATATCTCTTAGGTTAGCATAAATGTAGACCTGCTGGTGTCTGAACTTGGTTCATATGCATGCAGAACATCAGATTTCAAATACATATGTTAAAGACCGTTTAAAGATGTCAGTGTTCGGCGTATACTCACAGCTCATCAGATACGCACACTATAGATCTAAGCCGTATTGATCAGTGTTCGGCGACATGAAACATGAAAACGCTCCTGCTTGCACACCCCAGAAATTCGAATATGACCGCTCACCCTGAAATTGGAGTATGACTGCCTTTATCATATCAAGGTTAAAAGGAAAATTAAGAATGGCTTTACATGTAGAAGCCCAATCGGAATATTCAAGGCTTGTAGGTGTTGCAACCCATGAATGTTTTAAGAGGGGAAGAAAAGGAAAAAGGGGAGAAAATCAGGTTTAATATGTGTGTCACTGTGAGAGGCTATGCTGTTACTGCTGTACCAGTCTCTGTGTAAAAAGAGAAACCATAGACAAGTATCAGGGAACTGTACAGTTATTTCACTGTGTTAAATGTACCATACTTTCTGGCTTACAAAACATAGCTTATTCCCTCAATTTTGACCACTGTGTCCTATTAGCTATGTGTGTCTTTTCAATGTTCAAATTTGATTTTGTGGCCATGTTACTTGTTAGGTTATGAATATCATGTTACTTTTTGGATGGTTTGTTTGTTTGTTTGTTTTACAGACAGAATGATAGTGGTTAACTTGTTTGAACTCAGAAATAGGTCAAGATTTTTGTACTGAATGGGTACCTGGTCTTTCTTTATTTCATTGCAAAAATGCTAGTGTTTTAGCTTTTTGATAAGGGCTGTAGCACATTCTTATTTTGTTTTTGTTTTTTTAATATCATCAACAACAGCAGTATATATCAACAACAACATGTTCAATATTATGGAGCCTTTGAATTTAAACAGTACAATACATCTTTTCCCTTGCAAAGAAAGTTGTTTCCGTTCTTGACAAAGCATTACATACATGAAGTAAAATTACGGTGTTTCTCACAAAGATAGACATTGTTGAAATAGCGTTTGACGTGTGGAATATACCCGAACGTGCCTTCATTGCGTAGTGCTAACATAAACAAGACTGAGACAATACACACACACACACACACACACACACACACACACACACACACACACACACACACACACACACACCACACACACTCCTCTCTCTCTCTCTCTCCTCTCTCTCTCTCTCTCTCTCTTCTCTCTCTCTCTCTCTCTCTCTCTCTCTCTCTAGCAAACTGGAGTATAATTTAACACTTGGTCACCCTAATTACAACAGATGTAGTCAATGATAATTATTGTTTGCAATTTTATTTATAGTAATGCAATTTTCTTTTAGGTTTGCAAGGAGGCTTGAAATATTTAATGACTGTTTTACAAGGAAGGGGTCTTGTTTTTGTTTTTGTTTTTTAACTCCGTCCCCCATTCCCCCGTGGGGATACCAGGAGCTGGTTAGTATTTATAAATAGTATCCTTGCCATCTGGAAATTTGTGCTAGAACTTTCTTTTATTCTGTCACTCTCTTTGTTTCTCCCTTATTCCTTTGCTCTCTTTCATCTCTTCCTATCATTTCTGCCTTGCTGGCCCATTCACCTGTTTGTTTTCCATAAAGCCTTCCATGTCTGCTCTTAGGATTGATAATTGGGCACATGTGTTAACTGCATGTTTTGGCTTAAAGGACATGTGATGTGTAGGAGCAATTTTAAGTAATTTAGGCCAGTTTTATGTATGTTTTAGTACATTTGTATTCAGATTTGTTTTTTTAAACTCTCACGGTGATGAATTGGATGGAGTGGTCATTGACAGGGACATATCCCTAGATCATGTGCACAAATGCATTGACATGTGCACTTAGTTTCTTTTTCAGTTTTTTTTTTTCCCCCTTTGATTCAGGTTTAAAGAGATGCTAAGATGGTTATAGCCCTGGTATGGCTCTGTGCAGTTGGCTGGGCTTTAAACCGAATGTGATAATATTTTTTTCATCTCTTTTCTTGTGATTAGACTTATGTTACTATCGTTTCAAATAGTAATACCTGTTTTCATTTCATGTTTTGTCATTGTCTTTTTTTACTTATAGAAAGTTTTCATAAAGTTTTTCTGTTCCTGGTAAGCGTAACAAGCATGCTTTTGACATGACTTTTTGTGCTGTGTAAGTGACTTATTATTATTATTATCAGTTAGTATTATTGTTATTGTTATTATTCTCATAATATTAGTATCAATGTGATTAGTAATAGTTTTAGGATTAGGGTTTTTTTCCTTACCATCAACATCAATATCAACAACAATAACATCAAACTCAACAAACAGCAACAGTAACATCAACGAAGTGTTGTTTTTCAGTCACGTTGGCTGGGCTGTTTTCGATACTGACACAGCATTAGCTTCATTGGCGACAGATATGTTTACAGTTAGTGAGCTGGGAAACCACTCCACCATTTCCTGTCTTAATTACAAAGGTCAGACACAACCAAACTAAACCCTAGATGTGGAAGTGATCATGTGCCACCATCAAGGATCAGTGTGTGTCTGTTGGAGTGTACAATTTCCGAAAACGGCTTCCAAGTGGATGAATTAACCATGGACTTTGTCTTCTGTTTTAATTCTTTTCACTGCCTCACTCTGTTCATAAACTTCCTGCAGGGAGCCAGTGGATAGGGAAAGAGAGTGAAGGGGTTAAGGAATTGGCCGGTATCATTATAAATGTGTGACATGTTCTACTTTTTCTGTGTTTGAGTTGTGTTGCTTGGAATTTGTACTGTGTGCATGTTTTGTGGTGATTTGGCTCGTGCTGTGTAGACATTACAGTGCTGCACAGTCTGCATACCGTGTCTGTGGTGGGTAGTGAATGTCGCAGATGTTCATGGTCAATATTTTTTGTTTTATCGTAATTGAATTGCATGTGTTCGTGCATGTTGTCTGTTGTTCTGTTGTGCCTATCATTAATGATTTTTTTTTTAAGAGAACTTTACTTGAGACAGTCTCTCTTGTTGTTGCTTTTTTTCAGTCTCTCTGTTTTGGGGTGGGTTTTTTTTTTTTTTCTTTCTTTTTTTAATTTTGAGTTTGTTTAGGAGGGATTCATTGCACTCAAACAATTCCATATGCGCTCCACCCAAATCTGCCAGCAGTTACGTGGTAGACTCCCTGAGCCTGCACAAACTCCTGTGTGCTGACAAGGTCTTAAAATTAGGAGGAGAGGAGAGGACCCATGTAACTCAAAACGGATACCATCAGATTAATTGATGCATTAGGATGGGCAGCAAACAGATGGTTTGTAATGATGCAGTTTGGGACTGAACGCAGGTCCAGAGTCCTTGACTGTCAAAAGAGCCAATTAGCCCACTATACTCAATGTGTTTTCTGTTCTTTTGTGTTTCATTTCTGATACTAGTGATTCTGTTCTTTTCTGTTTTATTTCTGATACTAGTGATAGTGACATGTTTGATGGCCAAGTGGGTTAAGATACTGGTCTTCCAGATGGATGGTCCGAGTTTGTTTTTTGTGTGTTGGTGTGTGTGTTTTTTTGTTTGTTTGTTTGGCTTTTTTGGTTTTGTTTTGTTTTCTTTTTTGTTTTTCTTTTTAAGAATCTTCACACACCAGGAGATTTCCTTTGTGCTCAGTTTTATTTTCTAGATCACCTTAATGGTCACAGAAACTGGCATAGCTCTTACAGTGCAATGATGATGAGAATGAAGATGACAATCATGATGCTGTGGAGTTTGATCTAGGATTGAGGCTATGTGACAAGGCTGTACTTTATGCTTACTCTCATAATATAATTTGCGTCAACCAGGCCTGAGAGATACAGACATCTGCGGTGTTGCTGTTAGCCCCTGAACCCCCATTCATGCATTTATGCAAACAGAACATCATACTCACATGTTAAAGATCCTGTAAGCCCTATCAGGGTTTTGTGGCTTAAGGAAAGGTAAAAACACTCAGCATGCATACTGGCAAAAATGGAGTATGAATGCCTTAATGGCATGGTTTGGGGAGAAAAAAAACAACAAAGAATTATACATGTAAAAGCCCATCGTATATTCAAGCTTGTGTGGGAGTTACCACCCACGAATGGAAAAAAACAAACTTTTTTTCCTCAGTACTAGTGGTGTACAGTTTCTGAAAGGTGCTTCATAGCTTTAGACTTTGGACTTTGCTTCATGTCTTATAGTTACTGGAAGTGTTAGGTCACTGTCATGATATTTATGTGGTATATAAAGTCATTTGACTCATTTGGACATTTTATCTTTTTTTTTGTTCTCCCCCCCCCCCCTCTCTCTCTCTCTCTCTCTCTCTCTCTCTCTCTCCTCTCTCTCTCTCTCTCTCTCTCTCTCTCTCTCTCTCTCTCTCCTCCTCTCTCTCCTTCTCTCTTTTGTAAGAGTCCCCTACTCCCCCCTCCATCATTGTGGTATGGCCGATGTAGTTAATATGATTTAATTTCATTCCTTTTGCAGTGTCATGTGTCTTAAATTCATTTGTTTTGATTATACTTTATAGCAGAAGGAGTAGACACGTATTTGTGCTACATTGTGTGTGCCTGCCTCTTGTGAGATAAGGCGCTGTACAAGTAGGCATTATTATCAACCCTTTGGCTTCCGCACCCTATCCACCAACTGTAAAAACCGTAACCATTTGACTTCCTCACCCTGTCCATTTTCTAGTCCTGCAGGAAGATGGTGGATAGGGTGAGGGAGTTGAAGGGTGAAGTTTTTGCTTTGTTCGCATGGTTAGCTATACAGGAAGCTAGTGGACAGGATGCGGGAGTCAAAGGGTTAATTATCTGAGTGCAGTGAATCCCTCTTGAACAAACTTGAGGTTCTTGTATAAGTGCCTGCCACAAAAGTGCATGGGTTGTTTTAACAAGACTGCTAACACACTTGCTGCTGCCAGTATGTTATTTTTGTTTAAAGCCCAGCCAACTGCATAGAGTCATATCGGGGCTATAACCAGGAACCAGAAGAACAAGAAAACCAATATAAGCGCGTGTCCAACAAAACAAAACAAAACAAGCGCAAATTTTCGGCCAACTAGCCTTTGTCAAGCGCGAAAGCACGGTCACATAGACTGATAGAGATCACAGACACCAAACAATGGATAATAAAAACGGGACTAAAAACTTCCCTGCCGCCTCGTCCAGTGGGTAAGAAATATATTAACCATTTCAGAACATACGCAGTACTTCAACAGGAAAAAAAGAAAAGAAAATTAAGGACACACGTCAGTGCATTCGCGCACACAATCCAAGGAGATGCCCCCAGCATTGACCATTCAGTCGAAATCATCACACAGGGGACTCAAAAAATATACCTGACTACAAATTTAAACACAACTAAGGACACTAGAACTATGGGTCCAAATTGCTTGAAATTGCTTCTGCATGTCTCACTTCCCTAGAACCAGAAATGCACTGAACATATGCACCAAACTGTCAATGCTAAGAAAAAATACTTAAAACTTAATCGAACACATACAGGTGAATGGACCAGCAAGGCAAAAAATGATAGGAAGAAATGACAGAAAGCAAAAGAACAAGGCAGAAACAAAGAAAGTGACAGAAAAGAGGAAATTTCTAGCACAGAATTTGCAGAAGGTGGCGATACTATTTATAGTAAAAGAGCCGCCAGCATCCCCACAAGGGGGCGGGGTATCAGTATGTGTGTTGTATGTGCAGTGGTCCAGAGTAAACATCGCATATCCAGTCTGAAGGACTTGGGTTCAATCCATCTGAACACCTCCAGGTAGTGAACTAAAGGTGGAAGTTTTTTCCGTATCCCACGTCAAAATGTGTGCAGATCTCTCGGTGATTATGCATGCAGAATGTCAATCCTGTGAGTCACGTCAGTGTCCAGAGGATTGTGAAAACATGCAAACGCCCAGCATGCACCCCCCGTAAAGGCAGAGTATGGAGTTATACAAAAATATACCACTTGCACAGTGAGTGCAAAAACAGTGTGCACAATTACATCCATTAAAAATGGGAACACTAAAAATTGAAAGAAAATACATGCACATACTTAAATACACATATGCTTTTTCTGTCTTTCTGTTTCTCTCTCTCTCTTTCTCTCTCACACACATGTACACAATCACACACACACACACACACGCAAGCACGCACGCACGCGCAACACACACACACACATATTTGTATGTTTGAATGTTCACGCCTTTTCGTAAGGGAGTTGTGGCCCTTTTGAATACCTCTCTCTCTCTCTCTCTCTGTCTCTCTCTCTCTCTGTCTCTCTCTCTTGCATGCGCTTGCTCACTCGCTGGCTCATGCACTCTTGTTTCATCTTTAATAACTTTTCTTGACTGTTTTTGCCCAAATGTTTCAAGCTTTTTTTGTGTGAAACCATTGTACTTTCTTTTGTCCCATTGGCGCACACACAGAGACACACAGACACACACACACACAGACACACACACACCAGACACACAGACACACACAGACACACACACAGACACACACACTCACACCACACACACACACACACACACACCACACACACACTCACACACACACACACACACACACACACACACACACACACACACACACACACACACACACACACACACACACACACACACAAAATCTCTGTCTTGTTCTCCAAGTCACAGCTTTCCCCTTTCTCTCTCAGTTTCGGTGACTTTTTTATTTTGCACACACACATTCAACATCTGATATGCATAGCAGCTGAAAATAACCTGTGATTGCTAATGTGTTGGTTAGTATTGCATCAGGATTGCAGGTATTCACACATTTAATGTTAAAACAGTGAAAGTGGCAGCAAACATTTAACAGTAGAGGTGCATACATTATTTAATGATAGCATCCTGACTGTAATTGCCTTATTCATGTGTTTGGTGTTAAAGCATATTGAAAGTGAACAGTGTGGGTAACAGTGTTGACAGCAAACTTTAAACAGTAGAAGTGTGTACATAATTTAATAAGTTCCTGATTACAATTGCAGGATTCATATGTTTAGTGTTTAAACATATTGAGGGCAAACAGCGAAAAGAAAGCATAGGCAACAAATATTTTCAGTACAAGTGTGTATATAACATACAATTTTATAGTAAGTTCTAAATTATAATTTCTGTATCTGTTGAAACATATTGAGAGTGAACACTGTGAAAAAGTGTTGGATACATTTGTTGGACAGTAAAAGTGTGTACATGATTTTATAAGTTTTTGATTATATTAAAGTGTAAGGAGTTTTAAGTGGAAATACTTGCTTGAGGGGGGCTTCTCTTGTGAGGGCCTAATGCTGTCTGGCTCTCCCCAGAGTACGAAGCTGTTGGATAGGGTGAGGGAGTCAAAGGGTTAAGTTTTTGCCTTGCTAGCATGGTTGACAGTGCAAGATGCTGGTGGACAGGGTGCAGGCGTAAAAGGGTTAAGTTTCTTTCATAATCAACATGAAAACAGTTTCAGATTCTGTGGCCTTTCATACCCTGATGTCAGGGTGATCTCAGTTTTACTTTCCTCTCCCACTTCCAGTGTCAGTGGTTCATGGACATCCCACTGGAGGGCTGTGGCAGTGGTCTCCTTACTGGGGGTCTCTCATTTCGTCTGGCTTCACAGTTGAATAAATGGACCGGTGTTGGTAGAGGATTTAGTAGGCAGTGTCCCTAGTACATTGGATCAGAACAAGCACTATTGAACTCCACTAATGTGACCCAGCAGCCATGCAGGGTCTCCTCTGGTGGGTGGCCCTGTTTCTGCTTGACATGTCTGGTCCCCTTGGGCTTCCTTGCTCTGGTACTTTGACAGAATGAACTTGGGGATGGTAGTTTGCTGAGGAGTCACAATGAGCAGCATAGGATCGGTGCCTCTAAACCGATGCAGAAGTTGTTACGGGGGAAAAAAATCTTTTCATGAATAAGAAAAGATCTGAAACGAAAGAAATATTTTCTGCTTAAAAGTGTTAACAACAGATATTCATCCTATCCATCAATATCTTTTTTTATTATTATTATTACAGCACAGAAGATTAGTCCATATTGTTGAAGTTTAGAGGAAGCTGGTGGAGAGGGTGAGGGAGTGATAGTGTGAAATTATTAGTATTACTGAATTGTACTCTGTGTGCTTTTTTTCTTGTTTGTTTTTAATAGATACTAACTCTAGTAACACATTTTGCTATTATCTCTGTTTCAGATGTTCCCCACAAGCCAGTGGACAGTTGAACGGACATTACACATTCTGCTGGGTACAGATCGCAATGCCACCAGTCGCGCAACTTGAAGGCTGAAATCATGTTAAGCACACTGTGTTTATCTTCTTTGGACGTCTTGACCCACAGCCTTTTCAAACTTGTGCTGATCTACCTCTGTGTGCAAATACAAATACCCTTCAAACCCTGAAGTTGTGAAACTTGTACAAATACCCTTCAAACCCTGAAGTTGTGAAACTTGTATAGAAGGCATTGCTAAGAATTACTCTAGATATATTCAGTGATGTAATGCATGATAGTTTCATAATGTAATGTCACTAAAGAAAGGTGGGAGCATCTTATTCGCAGGATAAAAAATTTTAGTATTGTGTTGGGATTGTTCAGTTTTATGTAAAAAACTGTCACATTTTATGAGAAAAAGGGAACAATGGGCAACATAGCCAGCTGCATTACCTCTCACAGTTCCCACAATGGGCCCAAGCTGAACGGCCCTTGCTGGTGGGAGGGGTTCTGGACATAAAACTCCCAGAAAACCTCATCGCTGTCTCAGTGCCACTTTCAACCTCAACCACAATGGTAATCACAGCATGTGCGACAGCTTGATCAACATCAACAGCGCCGCAGAAGAGGAGCTGATGACCCTCCCAGGAATTGATCGCTCAACTGCCGCTCACATCATAAGATACCGCCAGCTCATTGGTCGATATCGGAAGGTGGAGGACCTGGCTTTGGTGTCTGGAATAGGTGCGGATAGGCTTTGTCGTATCCGTAGTGAGGTAACTGTTGGTTTGGACAACTGTCCACAACCTAGGTCCTGTACCCGTTCGAGATCTTTTGAAAGTTCTTTGTTCAGGAAACATGGCACAGAACAAGGTAGAATAGAAAGAAAGGATGTGAACTCTAACCATGTAGTGAACATAAACACTGCCAGTCTGTTAGAAATCAATAAACTGAATGGCGTGGACGTGGATCTCGCACTGAACATCATCGCTCATCGTGAAATCGAAGGACCATACAATTCAGTAGATGACCTTATCAAGGTGAAGGGGATCAACGAAGAAATCTTACATGAAATCCGCCCTCATGTTTCTCTCCGCTCAGCTTCTTTTTCTAGTCCTGTGTTGTGGAATGGTCAGACTGTGTGTGGGAAGGGCCATCACAGAAGAAACGGCATTGCAGCCCATCCCTTCTCCGCACTGGGTCTCCTTGGTCAGTTGCAACATCAATCAGTGACTTCTTTAGAACAGTTGATCCCTAGTTTAGGCCCGGTATCAAAGCGACCGTATGTGAGTGAACCATTCTTACTGGGTGCAAGAATCAAGGTTTTGTGCGTGTGGCCTCCTGGAACCTTGAGCAATGTTCATTGGACAAGATAAAAAATCCAGGAGTGAAGGATGTCTTGTGTATGACTATTTTAGAAAACGGGTAAGTTGCTGAGTTTGGATGTGTGTAAAGGAAAGGGGGGGGGGGGGGGAGCTCACGTACATTATTGCCATTGTGGAAAACGGATAAGTCATTGAGAAAGTGTGATTGTGTGGATGTATTTTATGCTAGTGTGCGTTTTTGTGTGTGCATGTGTACACATGCATATGCACTCATGTGTGTTTGTTTCAAATGATGTTTGTCTTGCGTATATCCTAACATATTATTCATTAAGAGAGAGGGAGAGAGAGAGCAATTACTGCATTAATCCAGTCTGAATAATAATGTCTGGAATTGAATGTTTTGGAATTAATCAAAAAGGGATTGATTGTGGTCAGATAGTACCATACATGCACCACCAAATCTTCCAATAGTTACCATAAAAACTCAGTTATCCTCCAAACAGTCCCATATGTTGGCAAAGTATTTAAATGGAAGAGGGAAATGAGGCTTAAATTTTTATAATTATATAACTCCAAGCTTAGTCTTACATCATCAGAATTATTAACTGGCCAGTTTGTTTGTTTGTTTATTTGTTATGGAATGGGTTTGAACTGAAGAATTATCATATTTTTATCTTTTTTTAATTCTCTCTCTCTCTCTCATTTTCTCCTCTGTCTCGCTCGCTCACTTTCTCACTCTCTGTCTCCTCTCTCTCTCTCTCTCTCTCTCTCTCTCTCTCTCTCTCTCTCTCTCTCTCTCTCTCTCTCTCTCTCTCTCCCCCTCTCTGCCCCTCTCCCCCTTGTTTGTGTTTGTCTGAAACATCAAAATACATTGTATTATGTATACATAGATTGTAGATAGCAGCAGTGGCACAGTAAAGTACAGTGACACTACAGATTTTACTTATTACTTCTATCAACAGTTTGAAGTAAGCTGTGAATGTGATGAGACCCAGCATCTGGCAGTTGGTCTGTATCAGTAAAACAATACATAATGTGCTCTTAAACCTGGATTTGGCCTCAGTCCACATGCAGTGAGAGTACCGTGGTGCTTATACAGATGTTGCTTTATATCCACTGCGTCGTTCTGTTATTGGAGACAAGTCCACTTTACTTTTGTTCATGTTTTCCGTCCTTCAAATGCTTCAGAAACAATTCAGTTCTATAACTGCTTCAGATGGCTTGCTTTTGTTTAAATGTTTACATTAATTCTGCACTGTAATGAATTGTACCATATTTCTGTATGTTTTGCTTAAAATAATAAGAATTTGCTACCATTTGATTAGTTGCAAGTGTTTATAAATGTATTGTGAGTGTACATTTATGCATAGCATATTGTGTAAGCTGTGTTCACTGAATCGTTAAGGCTTATGGTCATACAAATTAAACTACAATGGAGTTTGCCAGCAACTAAATCTGGGGGAGAAGGATATGAATGTGTGTACATGTATATATATATATATATATATATATATATATATATATATATATATATATATATATATATATATATACACACACGATGTGTGTGTGTGTGTGTGTGTTATAGCAGTAGTTCACTACAGGAAAGAAAAATCAGTGACTTTACACAGCGCTGATTGTGTATTGTCTTGCTTGTGGAGTTCAGGTGTTATTCATGATATTCCCTGTTTTATACGTTACCAGTACAACGTTTATCAATGAAACACACACACACAGACACACACACACACACAGACGCACACACACACACAGACGCACACACACACACAGACGCACGCACACACAGACGCACACAGATGCACACACACTAGCACTGTGCATTGATCGCTGTAGTATGTACACACTGTGTAGATTTACGGTGCTGAGCAGTTGTCTTGTGCGCTTGTTCCTTACATAGGGCAAAACTAAACATAGCAAGCTTGGCCATTGGGAAATAACACGTCGTTCGTACAAAGGGGAATTCGTAATGCACAATTGTAGATTTTGTTCATTATATTTATAGACAGTATTGTATATTTCATAATTGAGAGAAACAAAGAAGTGGGCAGGGAAATTAAATGTTTGTTATTTTTGGAAATTTGTCATAGGCAGGTTCATTTTAAGTGGACTTCACTGTATTTGCATTTTTGCATTCTCTCTCTCTCTCTCCTCTCTCTCTCTCTCTCTCTCTCTCTCTCTCTCTCTCTCTCTCTCTCTCTCTCTCTCTCTCTCTTCTCTATCTCTCTATCTCTCTCTCCTCTCCTCTCTCTCCTCTTTCTCCTTCCTCTCTCCATCTCCCTCTCCCTCTCTCTCTTTCTCTTTCTCTCTCTCAAACACTCACAAACACATTCACACACATGCACACACAGTCACACATTCACATTCACACAGTCTTTGTGTCAGTTTCTATCTTGGTTTCTTGCTGTCCTCTCAGTTTCTTACTTTTTTCCTCTCCATCCCCTTTCCTCTCCTCCCTTTCTCTCTCCCTCCCCCTCTCTGCAAAAGTATGTCCCGCAAACTGTGGTAATGTTTATTTTATTAATATTGCGCTCTTTAGTTTGTGTTCATTTGTAGAATCAATTTTCGCCCCCATCCCATTTAACCACTGCAGAGAAGGTTCTTTTATTCTGACAGTATCAGTGTGGAAGAATTCTCTTCTTTGTCATCTTCTCTTTTGCATCTGTTAAAAACTCTTTCACCAGATTCTTCCAGATGTGCTGGTCATGTGCCAAAGCCTGGGTCTTTGCATTTAGTTTCTCTGTCCATTTTGCAGTGTTGTCAGTCCATCAGTTTTTTCGGTCTCCCACCCTCAGCAGTTCCCAGGAGGATTGATGTTGCAATGCCATTGGATCTTGTCACATGGTCATACCAAATAGTAAAATTCTGTTCTCAACTGATGTCAGCAGTTCATTACAGTTTTATGGTCCATTGTGCTGCTTGATGGTTTGGTGCTCTTGTTCACTGCTGGTATGGTCAGTGTGTCTGATGCTTTGTACCTTATGCTTATTTCCTGGGCTTGGATTTGTCTAAGTTCCAAATCCTCTTTGAGGTCCATTATTAATTGATGCAGTTTATAGTGATGAATAGTACAATTTTATTATTTGATCTGATGATATTTAGTAAATTTTATTTATGATTATATTGTCATATGTAATGCATAGCTCCATTTTTGTTTTCTTTTTGTTTGTTTGGTTTTTTTTTTTGGTTTTGGTGTTTTTTTTAGTTCTGTTTCTCAAGATAATGTTTCACTTTCAGTGTTCAGAATGAGTTCCATATGTACTGATGGCATGTGATGGAGAAGATCCAAAAATGACCGTGACATAAGCCTTAAAACCTACACATAAGCCCTATGCACTGGTAAGGTCATGAGGTCAGACCTACCGTATGGGTCCATATCTTTAATAAGATTATCATGTGACTTCATCACAACTGTTCAAAATATCTATATAGGTCATATGGTAAACTGGAAATTTGTTCAAGACAGATTCGTTGCATTCAGATAATTTCATATGTGCATCACCCAAATCTGCCAGCAGTTATCTAGCAGATTCCTTGAGCCTACGCAAAACCCAATGCATCAGCGGGTCTTGAAATTTTGGGGGGGGGGCGGACAGGAGTTATGAAATATAATCTGACAACACCAGAATGACATAAGCATTAGGATGGGCAGTGAACAGGCCAATTATTATATCACGAGCAGGGATTGAACTCAAGACATTGTATCTTGAGTCTATGTCTCTATCAAAGGAGCCAACCAGCCTGCAAGAGAAAAACAGACTGATCAAAACTTGACTCATCCGAGGGCTGAATCCACAACTCCTGCATTTGAGCATGGCGTTTTAACAGCTGAGAAATAGGCCACAGCGAAAAACTGCTGAGACCGTGTACAGTTCTTGTTGTAAGACAAGCGCTAATACTTTATGCAGACCTGCCAACCCATACGATTTTGGCGTATTTAGTACGCCAGTTTACTCAAAATACGACCAATACGCCGACTTAATAAAAATACGACGAAAAAAAAATTAAAGATAAAAAAATCAAGTACCATTAGAAAGTGAATTTTTGGGCTCAGAATGCTCTAGATTGCACAGATTTGCACCAATTCTTTAAAAATTTTCCGGGGGGGGCATGCCCCCGGACCCCCCTAGTTAGCTTGCGCCTTCGGCGCTGCGCACTCAGAATACACCAATATTTTCAAAAATACTCCATTTTTCCTGGACAAATACTCCAACTTAAAAGTCAGGGTTGGCAGGTCTGTTTATGATATAATCATAATGACTTACATAGTGTGTGCCACTTGGCAGGAGATAACATCACCAGCTTGGTATGTCAGAATGTGAGTGAAGGGAGCACAAATGGCGTTGACCCTGGTGGCTTGACCCCAGTGACTCCATAATTTGTGTTCCTCTTTCTTGGTCACTCTCCTTCTCCTTGTACTTTGACTCTTCTTTACCTTGTGTATTAACCTGTAACCATAGACAGATACAGTAACACAGATTGGGAGTGAACCCAACATTAAAAATCCGACTTAGACTAAGTTAGAGAGGGACAGGCTCCACCAGATTCAGCTTGCCAAAGACACACCAAATGATAGAACTACATTGGTATGGCCATGTAACAAGATCCATTGGCCTTGCTATATCAGGAGGTGGAGAATAAGACATTAAAAAAAATGATGGACTGACAACATTAAGGAGCAGACAGAGAAACTATATATATTATATGCAGAGACCCAGGCTTTGGCATACAGCCAATAGAGCTGGAAGAATCTGGTGACAAAGTTAAAGGAGAAGAAGGAAAAGAACATTGGGAACTCCGGTTACTTGCTTTGTTGGAGTGATCCATCATATGTTAAAGTAACATAGAGATTATTACTTGGTAAATAGTATCGTATTTATGTAGCAGTAGTTTGTGTCTTTTTGTATTATTGTTATTGACCAATATGGAAACTTTTCCTCAACTCAGGTCAGGTCTCATTTTGTTGCATTTTTTCATTTTTAATTGATAACTTCTCTGTTTCGAAAATTTACAAATTTATTGTTTATCACAGTATCAGCCAGTCGCTGTGGTGTGTAGTGGTTAGCAGAATGGAATGCAGACAAGAAGGTTGTGAGTTCAAATCCCCATAGAAAGGTCCATTGAATTGAATAAGGATTATATTTGTTTTTGTTGTTGTTGTTATTGTTGTTGTTGTTTTATTATTCGAAGGCTTTTGATTGGGTAAGACACAAAATACTGATCAACGATGTGGAAAAGCTGAATATTAATGGAAAAGATCTAAGAATAATATGAAATATGTATTGAGAACAAACAGCAGCAGTGAGAGTAGAAAATGATCTAGGCCATCTCCAAAATATCAAAAGAGGGGTTAGACAGGATGTGTCCTGCCACCAGCTTTGTTTTCTCTTTACAGCGAAACCCATCATGAGAAACCTAGAAGAATGCTTTGGGATAAAGGTTGGAGGAGAAAATGGTAAACAATCTTCATTATGCACCTGATACATTCTAATTGCAGAAACTGAAAAAGACCCACAAAGTCTTGTGAATGTAATGAAAATAGAAAGAAATAAAGGGCTATAGTTAAGTAGCAAGAAGACTGAAAGTCATGATAATCAGTTAAAAACAAGAAATCCCCTCATGTAAAATAACAGCAAATGGCACACCATTAATACAAGCTGATAAGTTAAAAAATATCTGGCAACACTCATGTCACCAGATGGCAGATGCATATTAGAAACTAAAACAGCATTCAAGAAAATGAAAAGCAGTCTTACCAACGAACGCCTATCAGTTGACATCAGGAAGAGGGTATTTCAGTTTATATTATAGAGCAGTACTGTTACACAGATGTGAAACTAAGAAGAATAAGAGTTCCATGGACAGCAAAGAAAAACAGGGGTACATGAAATGTGGTTTCTAAGATTAGTAAGAAAAATGTTGAGTTCCATGGACAGCAAAGAAAACAAACAAGCTATTCTTGAAAGAAGTAAACACAAAAAGATCATTATTGAAGAAGATTAGGAAAAGACAGAGAATGCTAATAGGACATATCATGAGGCAAGAGAAATTTGAGCACCTAGTCACAACAGGAAAACTAGAGAAAAGAGCATCAGGTAGATCCAGAGAGAAAATATTAGACAGTTTTGCAGAGTGGGTGGGGGCAAAAGTAGTAGGAAGTATACTTGCAGCGACAAAACATAGATCTCTATTTGTATTGTGTGTGTGGGGGGGGGGGGGGGGGGCATGATCACTAACACCATGCAGCAAGGTACATGATCATGATAATGATGCTTGTGAGCCCTGTAGCATAGGGAGATGATCATAACAGTATTAACACACATGATGACAGCGATAGTGATACTGTATTTTCCAACAGCACAAGTTATTAACTGGGAGCCATTTTTTTCTAACTTGCTGATTCTTATCTACATACCTGCCCAGAACTAAAAATACTTAAAAAGAAATGCATCAATAAAACAGCAATATAGAACATAACACACTGTAAGGAAATCAGTAGCAGCTTTTGCTATTGTTTTGAGAGTGAGAGAAGAGAGATATAGTTTGAAGAAAATAGTTATTTGTATACATGTGTGTGAGAGAGAGAGAGTGTGTGTGTGTAAGAGAGAGAGAGAGAGAAAACAAAGATAAAAGGTGTCCCATCACCACTATCCTAAGTTGTTAACACAAACAACATACAAGATACTTAGGTACACATGCAAGCAGGTTACATTTGGACAGTTACTGTCAGATTAGATCAGAAGGAAAAGGAGTAAATTGAGACAAATTGAGGAATTCAAGGAAATAATCAGCAGGTAAAAGATCCAAATCAAATGTGGGTGTACTTAACTAGATCAACCCTGGGTAGCTGTATGAATAAAGCAAAGCAGTCTAATGAATCAAAGTAAACAGAATAAAACTGGGAAGAAAATTGTGTCAGTATAACATTCAGCACAGAAGGCAACTGAGCTAGTTGCCTATCTCCCTCAGTCCCTGTGCACGTCTGTGATATTATTAAGAAAGTGTGTTACAGTTGTAGCTTGTTCATTGTCAAAATTTACAAATAGGTTATCAGTTTTGTGTTAGGTCATGGAAAGCTTTCATTGATTCATCAAGCTAATTGAGTCATTATCAGTGTTCGATAAAGGGACAGAATTACAGATGACGATTCCTACTAAATGGAACAAACAGATAGATAGATGATGTAGATGGTGTTACTATCATAGTAACAATGATAACGATGATTCTTCTTTCGTTTATCATCTACATGTTCAGGCCTCACCTTGTGATGAATGTGGCCACCTACTCTATCTCCGTGCCAGCTGGTGGATAGGGTGACGGTGTTAAAGGGGAAAAGTGTTTGCTTTGCTATCATGGCTGATAACGAAGGATGCTGGCTGATAGGGTGAGGGAGTCAAAGGGTTGACAATATTCAGTGATTTGTTTTCCACTCTTTTTTAAAACTTTTTTTTTTTTTTTTTTTTTTTTTGGATGTTTGTTTCTGGTGCTTGTTAGTTTGTTAATTGCAAAAACGTGACTTTTTGTTATGTGCACAGGTTTGGAATTGTTGCTGTACAGGAGCTTACACATGACAAGGTTTTGGAAGAGGCAAGTCTGTTAGATGTCTTTGTGTGTGTGTGTGTGTGTGCATGTGTGTGTGTATGCATGTGTGTGTGTGTGTGTTTATGGCCTTTGCTATCTGCTCTATGTATTTTTTACATATACATGTATCAGTAAAAAGGAACCTTGGTGATTTACAACCATACAGGGTGAAAACGCTAGCACTATAATTCAGAGGCCAACAAAACTTGGAAACAATATCCAAAAACAAGTTTGACTGCCCGCGCCCAAGCAAACAGGAACCAGAAGAACAAGAAAACCAATATAAGCGTGTATCCAACAAAACAAAACAATATTTTCTGAATGGCTTCCTCATCAATGAATGGTACATAAACTCTGATCAGAATTGGGGGAAGGTAAAGCTGATCTAAAGGCTGTGAGGCCTCTACCCCCTCACATCTCATTGACCACTCCTCATCGACCACCTGACTCATCGACCACCTCGCACCTCATTGACCACCTCACTCCTCATCGACCACCTCACTCCTCATCAACCACCTCACTCCTCATCGACCACCTCACTCCTCATCAACAAAGTTACAAGTGTTATGGGCCAGCCTTTTCCAAGTATCTGCATGAATGAATGTGACCTCTGAGTTTGTTTGAACATTGAAGCAAATTGTGAGCATGTATGTTTGATGAGCACAGCTTATGTCTTTAATCTGATGTCCTGACCATATGTTGCTAGCAGTTATTGTTACATGAAACATAATGCTTCTGTTGCCTGCAAACACACAGATTTCCAAAGGACTATCCCTTTGTATGTGTGTGGTTTTTAAGCCCCCTTTGAAAGGTGGAAAGGGGATGGGGTTTACTTCAAATGGACTATAGGAAGGGGGTTGAGTTTGATTCATCAGACTTGGACAGTTCCTTATATATAAATACATGCACTCCAACCAAGTGTACTAGTGATGTCTCTGGAAGACTTCCCGAGCCAGGGAAAAAATTATGTGCTGGCAAGGTCTTGAAATGGAAGTGGGAAGGTGAGGATGGGGTCCTATGACAGAATAAGCTGATACCACCAAAATGACTGGAGCATTAAGGTGGGCAGTGACCAGGCCAGCCTTTATGTTTGTTCTGAAACTGAATTCTCAACATCGGATCTGGAGTCCACAGCTGTCAGCAGAGCCAGACAACCGGTGACAAATGGTACATGTATCGACCAAGCGGCAGATGCACATCAGAGGTGGCTGGCAGAGTTGGCCTGGCTGAAGCAGCATTCAAGAAAATGAACGGTATTCTAACCAACAAATGCCTTTCAGTTAATATCAGGAAGAGAGTTCTTCAGGGGTGTGTGGAACCGATATGCTGTACGGATGTGAGACATGGACAGTCAGCACGCAGGGTCAGAACAAGATTGAAGCAACTGAAATGTGGTTTCTAAGAAGAATGTTAAGAATTATGTGGACAGAACAAAAACAAACAAGACAGTTTTGAAGGAGGCAGACACAAGAACATTAATGAAGAAGATTAGGAAAAGATAAGCAACGTTTTAGGACATTTTATGGGGCAAGAGAAATTAGAGCACCTGGTCACAACAGGAAAGCTGGAGGGGAAAAGAGCACCAGGTTGACCAAGTGAGAAAATATTGGGCTGACTTGCAGAGTGGCTGAGGACAAAGAGGACAAGAGATATACTTGCAGTGACAAGGAATAGAGTCGTTTGGAGGGCCATGATCACCAATTCCATGTGGCAGGGCTCATTGTGATGATGATAGACCAAGAATCAAACCCATGTTACCCATGTGGCAGGGGAGTATTCTACCACAAACTATCAGTGCTGGGAAGACATAGTACAAAACCTCATGTGTAGGGTAGTGTATGCCTTTAATAGCCCAAGTTTGTTTCAGTCACAGACTGATTCAAGGATAGATGTAGAACCCAAGATTTTAACAGGAGTGGTAGTCAGGTTGGTAAACGTTGGACTGCCATTCGGAAGGCCTGGGGTTTGATCCTGCCAGGGTACCTCCCATCTGGTGGGTAAAAGGTGGAGATTTGTCTGATCACCTAGGTCAGTATGTGTGCTGACCTGCCAATATCTAAACCTCCTTGTGTGTATGTGCATGCAGAATATCATAATGTGAATGTTATTGAGCCCATAAATCATGTCAGTGGCTGGTTTTATAGAAACACCCTGCATGTACACCCACCAGAGATTCAGACTGTGCCAGTAACATAGTGGAATGTGGTCAGCTCACCTTACAGTTTAGGTTCTCTGTGCTCTACAGAATAGTTTGATTGTGTGTAATATGTGGTGGGTCCAAATGAGTTTAGAGAGCAGCATAATTCAAGAGTGATTTATTTGTAAACCTTTCAAAAGGGACTATAGCATAAGTGGCATCTGATCTCTCTGTCTGTGTCTTTCTCTGTGTGTGTGTGTCTCTCTCTCTCTCTCTCTCTCTCTCTCTCTCTCTCTCTCTCTCTCTCTCTCTCTCTCTCTCTCTCTCTCTCTCTCTCTCTCTCTCACACGCTCTCTCTCTCTCACACACGCAGCACGCACGCACACATATTCAGTTATATTATTTGCACCATGTCTCTACGAAGAAGTCTTACAGCACTGGTGTATGCATTATGTTTTGTTCTCTGGTTGTGTATATATATACATGAATACCTTGTGTGTGTGTGTGTGGGGATTGTGGTGTGTGTTGTGTGTGTGTGCTGTGTGTGTGTTGTGAGAATAACATGTTTGATGTATTGCCATAAAATGAATTCATTTTTATTCAGTTCCCCAGGCCCATTGAAATCCCGTTCTGATAGTGTGATAGGGACTATTGGCTTAAGTACTCTGGGTCCCATCCAGCACCCTGAAGTGCATCTTGTTCACAAGTTCACACATGTTGGTTGTTTTGATAGAGCTGTGGACTCAAGATCTGGTGTCTTGAGTTCAATCCCAGCTTACCACATGTAAAAACAGCCTGTTTGCTGTCCACCTTTCATCATTCTGGTGATACCAGTCCTAGTGTTTCATGGGACCACCCCCCTTCCCATTTCCAGACCTTGCCAGTGTGTAGGGTTTGTGTAGGCTCAGAGAGTCTGCCAGATAAGTGCAGGCAGATTTAGGTGGAGCACGTATGGAATTGTCTGGGTATAATGAATCCTCTTTGTACAAGTGTGAAACTCCATTCAGGTGCTTTTGGGTCCTGAGTCTCTCTCTTTCAGTCACCCATCTGAGTCTCAGTAACACAGTGCAGCAAATAACAGTTGCCCTTTGCCTGATTTCAGATTTGCAGAGAGCTGAACCGACCCACATTACGTAATATCAAGCAGTGGAGTGGGCATCGGGGAAGGTGGAAAGGTGTGCTGACCCAGGTAACCAGCAAGACAAGCAAGGTAAGGTGAACTCTTTGCCCGTATACCAGTCACTGTGGTGAAATGGTTAACAAAACGGTTCAGTGATTGGGAAGTTGAGGGTTCGGTCCCCACAGGCAGAAAAAAGATAGTCACTTTTTTGTTTGCCCTGACTAGCTCTTAATCATCAGGCATACTATGGGCTCACTGGGAAGATTGACCCCAGCAGTTGAGTCTTATCCACTGTATGGGTGTCATTAAAAGTATTGTTCAGATTTCTTAACCAACACCACAGGTATTTATATCACTTATGCCTGATTGGTGCCAAGATATTTTATGAAAGTAGGCATCCCAACAAGCCATAGCAGCCCAACTTTGGGTAGGAGCCAGTCAAAGCAAAAAAAATCCCTCATTAAGTTTTTGGATTGATGCGGTTTCAAATCTGCAACCTCCCTGTCAGATGAACGTTACTAAACAGGCCAGAAAACTGTTGACGTGATCCTTAAAACAAAATAAAAAAAAGAACTGTTTATGAAGTATGTTCTTAAAGGACAAAGTTGTGGGAATTCTCCTCAGATTTGTTTTTTCAGTGGAAACCAACTGAACTTCCTCAGAAGAAAAAAAAATTGTGAGTTCCTTGGATTCTCAGAAAGAGGGAGTAAAAAAAATCATATCCGTACTGACCCAGAATTTTAATTAAAGAGGTACCATGTTCATGTTCAGATGCCATTCAGCAAACTCTCACACCTCTGTCATATGAAAAATGTTTAAAGCAGTATTGCAGCCTTTCTCATAAAGTAAAAGTTCTTAAATTGTTGACAGAAAAGATTTGTGGATTTTAGCCATGCTTTGAGTGAGTTGAAATTGAGAATTGTAATAAGTCAATATTTCTGTATACTATTTCCTATGTTTTTGTTGCCTTTTAAGTGCGCAAAATCTTGAAAATGTTCAACTATGAAATGTACAAGAATTTGATGCCTAGAAGTGCTCAGATTGCAAAGACTTCAATCCTGGGGAGGGTGAGGGAACCTCTATTGCAGGGGTGGGGGGGGGCATGCCTTTGGATTTCGATATTTCAGAGGATTTTGTCTTCAGCAATTCCCATGGCTGAAACCAGGACTCATAATTCATATTTGCTTTGAATTTTCAGGATGTGGAGTACAACGGTTTTCTTTACGACACCTCACAGAAGATTGAACTGGTGGCCGCCAGTTTGTTGGAGGAAAAAATGGAGAATGGTCGCATCAGAGCAGATCATAGTTACTTCCCTTTCTCCCGAATTCCTTACGTGGGATTGTTTTGTGTAAGTTGTTTTGTTGCTTTGTAGGAACTTGTTACTTTTAATTGTCAGTCTGCATGATTTAATGTGAAGTATCTTGTAGGTTGATGTAGATTTTTGCTTTGCTGTTGTGGCTGATATTGAGGAAGCTGGTGGCTAGGGTGAGTGAATGAAAGGGTTAAGTTTATGCTTTGCTGTCATGGCTGATAATACAGGAAGCTGGAGGATAGGGTGAAGGAGTCAGAGTTACGTATGTTTTTGCTTTTCTGTCATGACTGACAATGCAGGAAGCTAGTGGATAGGTTGAGGGAATCGGAAGTTTAAGGGAATAGGAAGGTTAATAGCAACTGCTTGCTTGTTTTTTGTTGGGATTTTTTTTTCATCTGTGGTTGTATTGAAATGTAAACAAAATAGAAAGACTGGGGAGATTGCTTTTTATCGCTAGTGGAAGGCTGTATGTATGTGTCCATCTGCATGTGAGTTGATATCTGCCCGTGATTATCTAGCGACTTATTTGAGTCCCTGCAAAACCCTATACCCTGGCAAGATCTTGAATGGGGGGGGGGGGGGGGGGGGGGGTGGAGAGAAGGGATCTATAAAACAATAAGCTGACATCAGTAGAATGATAGAAACAATAAAATGGGCAGTGGACAGGCCAGTTTTTAATGTTGCGGGCTGGGATGGAACTCGAGATATCAGATCTCAAGTCCACTATTCTATCAAAAGAACCAACCAGCCCTTGGGGGGGGGGGGGGGGGGGGGAACAAGTGGTGATGATATAAATGTAACTGTCATTAACTGTTATGTGCAGGTGAACGATCAGTTCGACTTGGCAGTGGTCAGTGCACAACTGACGACCTTGGGAATTGAACCCCAGACCGGCAAACCCAGTGAAGAAAGGGTCTCTCCTGCTGATTTTCTGTTACAATTGTCTAACTTTGTTCCTGGTAAGTTGTGTCAGAAGCTTTGTGTCTGTGTAGAGTGATGATAATTATGATGATGATGATAATGATGACAGTGATGATGATGATGATATTAACCCTTTGACTTCTGCTCCTTGTCCACCAGCATCCTGGATTGTCAATTTTGCTACATACTTCCTGC
>JAPXFY010000020.1:32579630-32614630 GCA_030674185.1 Monoplex corrugatus | reverse complement strand
TCTCATTGATGTAGCTGTTGAAACATACTGAGGTTGACACAGATTCATCATCTTGTCTTTTGGGTACTTTTTATTTTTGTTTTTTTTTTTTTGTTGTTGTTTCTTTTTTGTCACATGAATGTTACTTGTTTTGGTGGGTTTTTTTTAATTCAATATCACATGAATTCAAAGAAGAGACTGACCAGTGCTTTGAAAAGTCAGTGAGCAACTTGCCTGAGATGAATGATAAGTGATCAAAATATTTTTGTATCAAAAACAATGTGAAATTACATCAGACTCAAAGTTTGCCTTAAAATGTTAAAACTTGTTCCACAGCCTGTCTTTTAGTTGATCATTTTTTTGGGGGGGGAGGGGGGAGTGTGCCTTACTGGCGTAATATCCTGCCGAGTGGTGACAATGTGGATTTTTTTCATTTTTACTTTGATGATTATGTAGTGCATGCAGCATGTTTTATTACAAACATACAATACAAAATCCATGTATACATTGTTACCTATGTTTCCCAAGTCTTGGAAAGCCACCAACTGGAGATGGACTGTTTGGGAATGCATCTGAGCGGAGTTGTACCAGCACAGTTTGACCTCGTGATAAAACAAAAAAGAGACATACATAATTATACATTGCAGCAAAAACAATTGCACACAGGTCAATGTGGAGGTGCATGTGGTGTTTCTTCCTTGCTGCGTACCCATACTGTCATACTATTTTGTGACAATTCTGGTGTGTTTACAGCATTGATGTACATTGAAATACCTACTTGATATAATTTTGCTCGCATTTTCTTACTTCATATCCACCCATGTGTGTTACGGAAGGTGGGCATCTACCATCGTCTTTCATGGTCAGGGGGTGCTGTTTAATTAACTTTTTTACTCCCACCTCATCCACTAGCTTCCTGTAGGAGGACAGGATGAGGGAGTGAAAGGGTTAATAACTGACAGTTTGTAAACTCCACTACAGTTTGATCTTTGAGATCAGGGAAGACCTTCAATAATGTCCAATAAGCTCCTATAACCATCTAAAATGTGACTGGGAACCTGCAGTGAAATCTATAAATTAAAATAAATGTTGTCGCTTAGTGACAAAGTCACTCTCTTGATAAGTGATAAGCTTCTGTAAGGGAACTACTTATGCTCTACATACAGATATGTATCTGTCCCCTTTGAATTATGCTGTAGGCAGACTCCGCCACACACCACTGACTGCAGCTTAAGTAGTATCCATTCTGAGATGACGTTCTGTTCCTCTGACAAAACTGAGAGAGTGATTTTGTTGTTGATCAGCAATATGTTCATTTCAGTCTGTTTTAATGTTAGACTCCCACACCCTATCCATCAACTGCAAAAACTTATCCCTTTGATTTCCTCACCTGTCCACCACTTAGAGGAAGCTGGTGGATAGGATGAGGGGATCAAAAGGGTTAAGTTTTTGCTTTGCGAGCTTGGTTGACAATGCAGGATGCTGTTTGGCAGTGTGCGGGAGTCAAAGGGTTAAGCCTGGATTCTTGCAGCCATTTCTTCAGATAGTTGGCATAAGTCTTCTCTGATCTCAAAGAATCAAAACAAACTATGTGTGTATGCAAGTACTCATGCAGATGTTGCTATGTGCACTTCTACAAACGTACTGGACATAACGAGTTGGCACTATACAAATAAAATTATTGTTGTTATTATGTTGTTGTCATTATGTTGTTCGTTGTTGAAGTATACAGTACTCTGAACTGATCATACCAAGCAAGCTATCAGTGCCTGTCTCCATCTTTCTGTCTCTTGTAGTTGTGTAAGAAGGAACTTGACTTCATCGTTTTGCTCAGTTGTCGTCTTTTGTGTCTGATTGAAATTTATGATTCACCGCTGTGCTTTCATTGCCACAAGTTGACATATTTATTGTCTGCAGTATTATCTATTCTTGTGTGTGTGATTAGATATAATATGATACAATTGTTTATGCTTAGCCATCTAAAGAATCAACAACTAAAATCAGATTTTCTAATCCCACAGGTTGTCTTTGCTGAAAATGAAATTCTGTGATTGTGTGACTCTGCATCCCCAGGCTCCAACCACAAAGAATCACCCATTATTAGAATACAAACTACCAGACTTATTTCCAAATTGGTCACTCAGTTTACCTGTCTCAAGGCCTCTGAATACCTGGGCAAACGTAAGGCTGCAGCAACAAATTGGTAACAATATCCCTATCATGGCCAGTCTACCAGACAGGATATACACACAACACACACACACCACACACACACACACACACACACACACACACACACACACACACACACACACACACACACACACACACACACACACACACACACACACACACACACACACACACACACACACACACACACATGCACACACCACGAAATTCTCCAAGCCCCCACCCTTCCATGCCAGCTGAAAGACAATAGATACAATAGATATGTGACAACATCCTTGTCTTGTCTGCAGGACTCACATTTAGAGTTTAGTCTCGAGGATGAAATAGGTCATTTTCAGTAGCGCATAAACAGGCCCGTACAGCTTCTCTTGAAGGCTCAGGGGTGTCACCAGACCAGATCTCTTCCTTCAGCAACTGGTACTCTTGCAACCCTGGAGATTGTTTTCTGCTGTCTGGTCAGCTTCTCCACAGTTGCACCGGTGGAGAGGGTACAAGTTAGAAGCGCTTGTTCATATGAATCTGTTGCGCACAGTCCGTAAGCTGAGGATAATGACTTGTTCTTGCTGGGACAGCTGATGTAAACTGTCATGTTGCTGGGGTGCTCTGAACAGAGTTGATGACAGTTTTCATCTCTTTGAGGCTGATATTGTTGTCTTTCTGATAATGCTCTGCTCCCAGCATTGCCATTTTGTCTGTCTCTTCCAGAGAGTTGATGACAGCTTTCATCTCTTTGAAGCTGATATTGTCTTTCTGCTAATGCTCTGCTCCCAGCATTGCCATTTTGTCTGTCTCTTCATTTCCTGGGATATCACAGAGTGAGGGGATCCACTGCAGTACCTGCTGGTGCTCCCAGTTGTTTTTCATGTTCCAAATGACAGTGAGGGTTTTTTGTGGGGTTTTTTGGATAAAATTGTGTCTTTTTTTTTTTTATCTCAATCAGCAAAGCTTTGATGTCCACTCAAAATGCCTGTGTTACTTGATCAGAAAAGCTTTTGATATCAGCTCAAAATGCCTGTGTTACTTGATCATGTCTCTCCAGATTAATATATATGTTTTTTCAATGTATTCTTTTTTATTTTTGTTGTTTCTTTCAATCAGCAAAGTTTGAAATCAGCTCATCATGTCTGTCTTATTTATTATGAGTGCCTCTTCAGACTCATGACCAATTTATTCATTATTTGCCGTATAATGTACAGAGTGATATTTGAGAAAAAGATAATTGTTCAGATTAGAACCTGTGTATTATGGGGTTTTTCTTTTTTGTGTGCGATCAAAAATGAACATGCCCATATGTTTGGAATTCCTCATGTGTTATCTGATTTATTAACCCTTTCATACTCTCACTCAACAAGAAGTTGATGGATGGGGTTGAGAAAGTGAAAGGGTTAATGTTTATTTATTCTTGTGTAGGATCAAAATTTGGCATTGAGTATCACTCTTTCAAGTATGCTGTGTGCAAAACTTGGTATTTACTTCTTGCCTTTCCAGATGTATACTTTGTTCTACCTCATGATACAGTTCTGTTAGTGTACACAGTGGGGTTTTTGTGTGTTATGTGTGTGTGTGTGTGTTTTCACAGAATAGTTGTGCATTGTAAAAATAATGCCAGTATCTTGGGCAGTTGTTTTCGGTTTGCACGATGCAGTAGTAATGCAATGTTTGTTGTCAGTTTGCATGATCGAATGTAACAGTCATGCAACGTTCATTTTTGTTTTTCAGTTTTGTTGATCAATGCAATAGTAATGTAATTCCTATTTTGGTTGATTTGGAGTTTTAATGCATTATTTGTATAATCTGTTTTTGACTTTTTCTGTCTCCTTGAAAAATTATTATTAAGTTTTTCTTTGTTAGTTTGGTTGGTTGGTTGGTTGGTTGGTTGGTTGGTTGGTTTTTGCTTGTTTGTTTTTGTTTTGTTTTGTTAATATATATATATATATATATATATATATACAGATATATATATAGATATATGTACATGTAGATGTGTGTATATGTATATGTATATATATACACACACACATTAGGAGATCATTTCAGGTTGACTAAAGACAGGCAATGTGTGTGTTTGTAGGAACAAAGTGTGTCTTCAAACATTTCTCATCTGTTCATGCAAGGATCTTTTATCAGAATGAGGGTTGCAGATGTGAGTAATTAGGCAGCTATGAAAAAAGGCATGACTGCAGGGGATTGCATTTTTCAATTAGAAAAATTGCAGATGGTAATCCAAGGCCCTAAACCCTTCCCTGAGACTCTTTCAGTATGAATAGTGTCCCCACCTTTTGGAAATTATGTGCTAGAAATTCCCTCTTTCTTGTTATGCTCTTTATTTCTGCTATGTTTTTTGCTTTCTGTCATCTTTTCCTGTCATTTTCTGCCTTGCTGGCTCAGTTACCTTTATGTTTTCCATGAAGTCATACATATTTTCTGTTAGGATTGATAATTGGGTGCATGTAGTATCTGCATTTTTAGCTCAAAGGAAACTTGAACTGGTAAGCGGCAATTTTAGGCACTATAGGCCAATTTTGTGTACTTTTTGTTCACTTTTGTTATTTTCATTTTTTATAAATCCCTTTAGTGATAGATTCAGCAGAAATATCAATTCCAAAGGTATATCCTTAGATAATTTACATGAATGCAAGGATACTTATCTGCTTAATTTGCTTTCTGGGTTTTCTTTTTTCCAGGGTCATCAATATCTTGTGTGTATGTTTTGTTTGAGATGGTTATAGCCCTGATATGGCTCTGAGCAATGGGTTGGGCTTTAAACACCCTTGTCTTCAGGCCCAAGGGAGACAAAGCAGGGTTGTCACACAGTCACAAAACCTCACATCTATTTATTATATCATTTGGGTGTCACTGTGGCCTAAAATCTTGAAATTTGACATTGGCCATGGAAAGGTTGATTTTTTTTTTCTTACCAAATAGGGAATCATTGTCAAGCATGTTACAAAATTTCAACTCGGTTGCGACACTTTTTGTTTTGTTTTGTTGTTTTGTTTTGTTGCAACACCAGGAAATGCGCAAATTTTGCTCTTTTTTTTTTTGGAAAGAATTATAACACAAAAAAGGTTAGGATAAAGTTTGCTGAAAAACTTATTACCTGATCTGTTATCACTCAATATAGTGAGTAATCCATTGAAATGTTCTTTTTTTCCCACCGATCTCACTGCAAATTTGATCACTAATTGGAAATTTGTTTATCACTAATTGAAAAAATTTTTTATTTGTTTTTATGAATGACACTGTACTGCAGATATTCATATGCTTCTCCATAAACTCAACCTTCAGAGTCATCGTCTGAATCCTAACCATTTCTCTAGAGTTGCTGTCTCCATCAAAATAAAAATCCAAGATGAATTCTACAGCTTGCTCAATTGTTAGTCACCTTTGCTTTACTACCACTTTAGTGCCCCTTTGACATAAATATAAATAATGGTCTAAAAACTGTGATTACTATGCCCAGAGACCGTTTTCCTGGTCAGAGGGAGGCTACATCATAAAGAAAATGGTCGTATTTGCCTGTAATCTGTCAGTTCTGTTCTAGTAGTTATCTCTCTTCTGACAGGAAATTTTCACAATCTGTCAAATCATTGTGGTCAGATTTGAGTCTAGCACTTGTGGATATTGGATCATAAGTTCTGATAAAATGCCATTGGATTAACCTTTTAAGTTTCACAGACATTCAATGATTTTCATAGTCACTGTTCCGTAAACTGTGGAAAAAGGTGATGATGATGATGATGATGGATGATGATGATGATGATGATGATGAAGGACTCTCCTGACAGTCCAACAAATGAGTAGGCGTACTTCAGCGTTTCGTGTGGGTCTTCATAAGGAACAGAAGACTCATTCTGGAAGCAAGTATTCTTTCGTAGGCACTGCATGAGAAGGAGTCCTGTGGCCACAGGGTCTGCTTCTGTCAGTCTCTGTTCTGTTGAATAGCAACTGTTCAAATGTGACTGCACCTTGCATTGCTGTCGACAACAGGCTCTGTTGCAAGCAGTGTCTTCCCAGTCATGATGTTGATGCCACCCGCGATGAAGTTGGCCATCAGAGTATCCTTCTGTTGCTTTTATAGTCTTCTGTGTGTCCTTGCTATAGCTCTCTGTACATGAATATTTTCAGGACGTGGTGGTCTACTACAGTGGAATAACTGTCTTATCTCACTGTTTTGTAATAACTCCCCACATCCTGATGTATGTGGATTCTTGAGATAAACACAGATTGTTAAAAAGGCTTTACCATCCCTTTCATTTTACATTACTTTGTTTTATTTTATCCTTTTGTATCTTATTCAGTTCGTTTTACTTCAATGTATTCTTCATCTTACATTTTACTTAGTGTATTCTTCATCTGTCTTGCCCCCTCTCCTCCCCCCTTCAAAAAATGATGTGGAAAGCTACCATGCTGTGGATATCCTCTGGATTTCAGAAAAGTTAATTTTGTGTACACATACTTTTTCTTTCATGTACAAATACCATAGTCTTTGAGCTTTGACAGGGATGTGATTATTTTTTCTCTTTTTTTTAACTTTTTTTTTTGTGGTTGTATTCCTGAGGCGAGGTTGACACTGATACTGAAACGGCCATTTTGCTTGTGTAGGATATAAACATGATTGATTGATGTATTGATTGACTGAAATATGCCCAACACAGTGAGTAACAGTTATTTTAATGTGCACCATTTGACTGGCTAGTAGCTATACAGTGTTGAATGCATATTAATATTTTGAGGTAAATGATACTTGAGTATCCTTCCTTCCATTATCAAAAGCTGTGCAGTGATGTACTCTAGCCAATATTGACAGATGATGACTATGCATCTTTTCATTAGGAGTATGTGCAAATATTTTGCTTAAAACTTTCTGTCGGTGCATGTGTTTTAAAAACAAGCACTGATAAGTTGCATTTTGCACATTGTTAGTTTCACACATCAGAGAAAAAGTACACTTACAGTTATTATTTTTCTACTGTAAAAATTGAGGGAGATACTCTGTTTCAAAGTATGTAAATGCATAATTGTCCATTTTGAGAAAACAAGCTTCAAACTATTTTGATTGATCAAAGTCCTTAGCAATAGGTCTAGATCTCAACAAAACTTGAAATTTTGACATTAGTTGTAAAAAATTATTTTCGTGCACTCAGTCAATTTCAGTGTTGATTTATTTTCAGCTATCAAAATTGTGTGATAGTAGGCATCAAAAAACTGCCTAGTAAGCACTCAAATTGTCTTTGTGAGTGTCTTTGTCTTTTCAGAAATAAGAATAGAAGATGGTAGAATGGACCATAACCCTCCAAATCCTAAGTTTCATCATCTGACCACTGACATCTTTCCGAACCTCTAGTGTAACTCCACATGTATGACTTAACATGCTTATGTGAGAGTTAATCATATTTGAACAGTGGTGCAGAGATAATTTTTGCCACTGTTAGGGGCAATTAGTTATATGTTAACTTTTTGGCTAAACATTTTTTTTTTCAGTTGTACTGTTTGATCATTCTTGCCACTATTATGGGAAGTGGTGATTTCAATATGCACAGCTTGAAACAGCTATGCCTGGTACAGCGTACATTGATAATATCTTGGCAAAGTTTATTCAGCAGGCACTGTTTGATCAGTTGTGCAGTGTCATTTTAGCCACTGTTAAGGACAATTGTATGGTAGTATTTTATTATAAATTTTGTCTGTGGCATTATTTGAATAGCTATGCAGTGATTATACTTGCCACTATTATGGTCGGTAGTTACATCAATATGCAAAACTTGAAATATCTATGCTTTGTCAGATAATATTACAAGGATTGAATGTGTGGGACTGACTCCAACCCTTCCCATGGTCCAATCTGCATGAGCTGCGACTGTACAGTGCCCAAAGGAAATCCCGCTCGACGCGATGAGGGAAGGAAGGACAATTTTACCTGTTAGCACAACCTTCATTTTAGCATGAGTGTGTGTGTGGGTGCGCGTATGTGTGTGTGTGTGTGAGAGTATGTGCGTGTGTGTGTGTGTTTGTGGATATGTGAATGTGTGTGTGTATGTTTGGGGGTATGTGAATGAATGTGTGTATGAGTGTGCGGAGGTGTGTGCGACTCTGTGTGTGTGTGTGTGTGTGTGTGTATGTGTGGGTGTATGGCACACAGCGTGACATCATAAAAATGACGCACAATCAAAATGACGCACAATATTTGTACATAACTTCGTAATAGCTATGCTTTGTTAGTCGACATTCTGAGTTTCTTGAGAAAGACTTTAAAGTCGAAAATTTGACCCCTCTACAAGGTGTTCGGGTGTTGTGTACAGTAAGAATCAAGTAATATTTTAGCAAGTTTTATTCAATAAGCACCGTTTGAATAGCTGTGCAGTGACGTTCTGGATACTTTTATGGTCAACATGTTTTCAATATGCACAACTTGAAACATCTGTGCTTTGTTAAGCGTACACTGATATTTTGGCCAGGTTTATTTGGTAGGTATTGTTTCAAGAGCTATGCAATGATAGTCCTTGCTGCCACTATAATGTATAATATCAAAATGTCATTTTTCACAACAATATTACTGATGTATGGAAAATTACTGTTTAAAGCAATAATTGTTTAACCCTTTGATTCTCACCAGCAGGTGGGCAGGCTGAGGGGAACAAAAGGTTTAAGTTTGCACTGTTGAAATAGCCATTCAGCATCAACTTCGTGCTGATCTGTTGGTGTAACCCTGTGGTTCTATGCAAGCCATTCAGCATCAACTTCGTGCTGATCTGTTGGTGTAACCATGTGGTTCTATGCAAGCCATTCAGCATCAACTCCGTGCTGATCTGTTGGTGTAACCCTGTGGTTCTATGCAGTTGGCTGGGCTTTAAACAAAATAACAATAACAATAACCGTTAGTATGTTCAACTCACTATGCAGTTTTGATTTCTTGCCAAGACTGTGATTAACAGTTAATTTAGATTGCGCTGTCTCTGCGAAGATGTGTTATAGTTCTTGTTAGTTATTCATGATGGAACAATACAGTAATGCACTGTTGAACTCTTCTTACTTTTACCACTAATGAGCAATATACTGGGATAGAATTCATGCCAATTTTGCTGTAATATCTTGTCTGTTCAGAACCACAACCATATATCTTAAACGTAGAACCAGAACCATGTTGTGCTAGAAATTACCTCTTTTCTGTCACTCTCTTTGTTTTTTGCCTTTTTCCTTTGCTTCCTGTCATTTCTTCCTAGTTCTTCAGTTCTTTCAAACTGCATTATTTGTGTAATTGAGCACTGGACATTTCATACTAGTATTTTGGACAGTAATTTCAGTATGCATTTGCACCATTGTGCACTGCACAGAATTCCTGCTGATATTTAGGGCAATAGTATTTTTCCATTATATCTATTTTTAGTAATTTAACAGTTTACAGTTCATGCTAATATTTAAGTTAATACTTATTTAGTATGCACCTCTTGAATAGTTGTATTCTGTACCTTAATGCTGCTATGGAACAGTAGTTCTTTCAGTATGCATTATTTGAATGAATAAGCAGTTTATAATTCAATGCTGATATTTGGGGCAATAAATATTTTAGTGTGCACCATTTACAGTCGGCTGGGCTTTAATTAAGCAACAAGAAGAATTTGCATAGTTGTGCATTGTACAATTTGTGTTAAAATTTGGGTCAAGCTGCAACAGTTCTTTTCATATGAATTAGTTGAATAATTGACTAGTTTACAATACATGCTTATCTTTCATGTTATAGTTTTTTTCAGTATGCAGTATTTGAATAATTGAGCAGTTTACAGTTCATGCTAATATCTGTTGCAGTACCTGTTTCGGCAGGCACCATTTGAATAATTTTAAAGCGTATGATTTTGTTACATGTAATATCTGGGGTAGTGCTTTTTCAGTTTACATTTTTTGCTACTGTCTGGAGTAATAGTTCTTTCACTATGTAGTATTTGTTAATATTTGAGGTAATAGTTCTTTCAGTATATAATTTTTGCTTATATCTGGGCAACAGTTCTTTCAGTATATAATTTTTGTAATATCTGTGGTAATCATTCTTTCAGTATATAATTTTTGTAATTTGGGTAATATTCTTTCAGTATATAATTTTGTAATATCTGTGTAATCATTCTTTCAGTATATAATTTTTGCTAATATTTGGGTAATAGTTCTTTCAGTGTATAATGTTTGTAATATCTGTGGTAATAGTTCTTTCAGTGTATAATTTTTGTAATATCTGTGGTAATAGTTCTTTCTGTGTATAATGTTTGTAATATCTGTGGTAATAGTTCTTTCTGTGTATAATGTTTGTAATATCTGTGGTAATAGTTCTTTCAGTGTATAATGTTTGTAATATCTGTGGTAATAGTTCTTTCTGTGTATAATGTTTGTAATATCTGTGGTAATAGTTCTTTCTGTGTATAATGTTTGTAATATCTGTGGTAATAGTTCTTTCTGTGTATAATGTTTGTAATATCTGTGGTAATAGTTCTTTCAGTGTATAATTTTGTAATATCTGTGTAATAGTTCTTTCAGTGTATAATGTTTGTAATATCTGTGGTAATAGTTCTTTCAGTGTATAATTTTTGTAATATCTGTGGTAATAGTTCTTTCAGTGTATAATTTTTGTAATATCTGTGGTAATAGTTCTTTCTGTGTATAATGTTTGTAATATCTGTGGTAATAGTTCTTTCTGTGTATAATGTTTGTAATATCTGTGGTAATAGTTCTTTCAGTATATAATTTTGCTAATATTTGGGGTAATAGTTTTTTCAGTTTATAATTTTTGCTAATATTTGGGGTAATAGTTCTTTCAGTATATAATTTTTGCTAATATCTGTGGTAATAGTTCTTTCAGTATATAATTTTTGCTAATATCTGGGGTAATAGTTCTTTCAGTATATAATTTTGCTAATATTTGGGGAAATAGTTTTTTCTGTATATAATCTTTGCTAATATCTGTGGTAATAGTTCTTTCAGTAGATAATTTTTGCTAATATCTGGGGTAATAGTTCTTTCAGTAGATAATTTTTGCTTATATATAATTTTTGCTAATATCTGTGGTATAATAGTTCTTTCAGTATATAATTTTTGCTAATATCTGGGGTAATAGTTCTATCAGTATATAATTTTGCTAATATTTGGGGAAATAGTTTTTTCTGTATATAATCTTTGCTAATATCTGTGGTAATAGTTCTTTCAGTAGATAATTTTTGCTAATATCTGGGGTAATAGTTCTTTCAGTAGATAATTTTTGCTTATATTTGGGGTAATAGTTTTTTCTGTATATAATTTTTGCTAATATCTGTGGTAATAGTTCTTTCAGTATATAATTTTTGCTAATATCTGGGGTAATAGTTCTTTCAGTAGATAATTTTTGCTAATATTTGAGGCAATAGTTCTTTCAGTATGCACTGTTTCAGTGCTTGAACAGTGGACAGTTTGTTAATATTTGGGACAGGAGCTATTTCAGTAAACATTTGCACAGTTGTCCACCTCGCAATTCATGATAATAGTTGGGGCGGTATTTTTTTAATATGCATTATTTGAGTACTTGAACAGTGTACAATTCATGCTAATATTTGGGGCTGTAGTTGGGTTTTTTTTTTCCAATAAATATTATTTAGATAATTTAGCGATTTACATTTCATGCTAATATTTGGGGCAGTGTTTTTTTTGTTGTTCTTTCACATACTGAGAGAACTACTGCCCCAAATATTAGCATGAATTCTGAGCAGTGCAGAATTCATGCTAATATTTGGGGCAGTAGTTCTCTCAGTATGTGTTATTTGAATAATTGAGCACTTTACAATTCATGCTAATATTTGGGACAATTTTCAGTATGCATCATTTGAACAATTGAGCAGTGCACAATTCATTCTTACATTTGGATAATAATTTTTGAGGTATGCGTTATTTGAGTAATTGAGCAGTGTACAATTCATGCTAGTATTCAGGGCAATACTTCTTTCAATATTCATCATTTGAATGATTGAGCAGTGCACAGATTTTGCTAATATTTTGGACAGTAGCTATTTTAGGAAGCATTTGCACAGGTGTTCGCTACACACAATTCATGCTAATATTTGGGGTGATGAATGGGGAGATTGGTTGGTTGGTTGGTGTGTATTTATTGTTTTTAATAATTGAGTAGTACATAATTCTTGCTAATCTTTGGTGTATTTACTATTTTAGTATCCACCATTTGCATAATTGTACATTGTACAATTCATGCAAACATCAGGGGCAATTGTTCTTTCAGTATGCATTACTTGAATAATTCATCAGTGTACCTACAATTCATGCTAATATTTGGGGTAATAGTTCTTTGAATATGAATTATTTGAATAACTGAACAGTGTAGGCATACATACGATTCATGATCATGTTTGGGGTAATAGTTATTTCAATGTACGTTGTTTAAATAATTAAGCATTGAGTGAATATTTGGGGCAATATCCATTACTTCAGTATGCACCATTTGAATAGTTGCACTGTATTCAGTCATGCTAATATGTGGGGTAATAGTTCTTTCAGTGTGTATTCTATGAATTATTGCTAATGTGTGGGGTAATAGTTCTTTCATTAAGCATTATTCAAATTGTTGCTAATATTTGGTGTAATTCTTCTTTCAACATGATTTTTATTTGAATTATTGCTAGTATATGGGGTTATGGTTCTTTCATTAAGCATTAATTAAATAATTGCTGATATTTGGTGTAATTCTTCTTTCAGCATGTATTATTCAGTTTTATTAACATGTATTTTTCAATATTATTTCAGTTTGCACCGTTTGCATAGTTGGGCATTGCACGATTCATGCTAATATCTGAAGTAATGGTTCTTTCAGTATACATTATCACAACAATAATTTTCCCTGTGGGGGTGCCGGGGCTCTTTCAGTATAAAACATATCCCCACCTGGAACTTTTGTGCTAGAAATTTCCTCTTTTCTGTCACTCTCTTTGTTTCTCCCTTGCTCCTTTGCTTTCCATTGTCTCTTCCTGTCATTTTCTGCCTTGCTGCCCCATTCATCTGTCTTTCTATCATTTTCTGCCTTGCTGCCCCATTCATCTGTCTTTCTATCATTTTCTAATCTGCCCATTCACTAACTGTCTTTCTATCATTTTCTGCCTTGCTGCCCATTCATCTGTCTTTCTATCATTTTCTGCCTTGCTGCCCCATTCATTGTCTTTCTATCATTTTCTGCCTTGCTGCCCCATTCATCTGTCTTTCTATCATTTTCTGCATTGCTGACTCTTGTATGTTTTCCGTGAATCCTTCCATACTTTCTCTGAGGATTGATGAGTGGGCACATGTATTAAGTGCATTTTTTTGCTGTAAGAAAATATGATGTGCAGAAGCAGTTTTAGGTGATATAGGCCTCTTTTTATGTTTCAGTGTACCTAGTTATGTTTATATAATTGTATTCATGTTTGTTTTTTCTAAACCTTCTAATGAAAAATTGAACATAGTGATCAACACCAAGGGCTTTTCCTTAGATTATTTGTATAAATGCATTGATATATGTCCCTGATTTTCTTTCCATGTATGTGTGTGTCTTTTTTGTTTTGTTTTGGGGGAGGGGTTATTGTTTTTGTTTGTTTATTTTATATTTTTTATACAGATTCACAGAAATGTTGAGATGGTTATAGCCCTGATGTAGCTCTTCGCAGTTGGCTGGGCTTTGAACAAAAATTATAAGGGTTATTTGAATAATTGAACGGTTTACAAGTCATGCTAGTATTTTGAGTAACGTCTTCATGATGCACCATTTGAATAGTTGACCACCTGAAATCTTGCTAATATTTCAGGTGATGGTTGTATCAATAGAGCCTCTAATTATGCAACGTTGAATTCACGCTAAAGTATTGATTGAAAACTTACATTTATCTTGATATGCGCTATTTTGATAGCTATGCATCCATACTAAAAGAGTGAACAATATTTTGATATGCACCATTTACATAGTTTTGCTGTTTTGAATTTCAGTATTACGAGTAACAAGAATTGGAGTGTTTGGGGCAATGGAGACCAGGTCTTTTTTAAAAGAAAATGGCTGATGCCCTTCACATTCCAAGTGACCTGTATTGTAGAGCATTGTGATGACAGACTGTCTATAGTTCAACGCCTGGTTGTTTTTGGATCACGTGAAAAACACCAAATGTTGCTGATCAGAATTTTGAGCAAAATGACAACATTGTGCATATTTATGTGGCAGACTTTTTTATGGGCATAAATAAAGAATAAAATATGCACTGAATTAACTTCTGATGTTGTGATATCTTGTTTTTTGTTGTTGTTGTTGTTTTTTCTTTGTGATTTCTCTGGTGATTGATATCTTGTTTTTTGTTGATTTTTTTTTCTTTGTGATTTCTCTAGTATGGAACTGACATACATGATGGGTGAGATTGTCGAGTGCATAGGAGGGTGGTCTTCCTGTTGGATTGTCTGAGTTTAATCCTGCTTGGGTAGGCCTACTTCTCTGCCTAACAGATAAAGGGTGGACAATTTTCTGGTCTCCCAGGTCAACAAAAGTGCATATACATACACACACATAGACACACATACAACCACACATACGTACATATACGCACTCATATGCACACATACACCCACACATAGGTGCTACATGTACAGACTTGCGCATGTGTACACACACACTCACACCACACACACACGCACACACACAAATGCACACACATAAACACAAGCATATATATACATAAATACATAGACACGCATATATACATATATATACATACACACGAACACACACAGACAAACACACACACATACTGACTTGCGCATGTGTACACACACACGAACACCACACACACACACACACACACACACACACACACACACACACACACACACACACACACACACACACACATGCACACACATAAACACAAGCACATATACATAAATACATAGACACGCATATATACATATATACATACACACAATCACACACAGACAAACACAAACACATACATCAACACACATGCTTTGACATGCTATTCACAGTGCATTATGATCAGTAAGCTGGGGGATACTATTTATTGCATGAAGGTGACAACGCACTGACATTTTCTTAATGACGTGTTTCAGTCCTTATGTTAAGAACTACAATTTATTGTGTAATGGGGGACAGTTGCAAACAAATCAGCACAACACAAAGGTAACAAAGTATGAATAAATCATGGTTATCTTTATTAACAACAAACATGAGCATCAAGAATTATTTTCATCTATAGCAATAATAATAATGAACACAAAGAAGTATTATAGTTATCATTATTATTAATAATAATAATAATAGTGCATTTATAGAGCGCTTTCCGAAACCTCAAAGCGCTTTACATCAGTAAACCATACATATATAAACCAAATAACAGGCTACAATACAAACAAACTCATCAAAAACTATCCACAGGAAATCAACAACCACACAGACACACCAAATAATCTCTCTCCCTCTCACCCCCTCCCCGCCCACCCCTCTCCCCCCATTTTCAAACACACACACACAACACCACACACACACACAGCCCACACACACACACACACACACACACACACACACACACACACACACACACACACACACACTGGCATACACCCCATTGTGCACAATTTCATCCAGAATGTCAAGCAGGATCAACCCACTAGCCAAAATCAGGAAAAACACTGTTTAAAGAAGTAAGTTTTTAAACTTGTTTTGAAAGATGGTAGAGTTTTAGAGTGGCGGACGGACTGAGGCAACAAGTTCCATGTCTGAACAGCAAAAACTGCAAAGGCTCTACCACCGTGAGTTTCTCTGTTATATTTTGGCACAAGAAACTTCTTGTCATCCACAGAAGAGCGGAGTGATCGAGAAGGTACGTAGACAGTCAAGAGTTCAGAGAGATAGTCAGGAGCAGTTCCAGAAATGATGTGATAACAAAGGCAGCAAATCTTGTATTTTATTCTTTGTTCAACCGGGAGCCAGTGCAGTGTCTGAAACAGGGGTGTGCAGTGCTGTGACCTACGTGCATTGAAGATGAGTTTAGCTGCAGAGTTCTGAACTTGTTGCAAATGTTTGAGATGTTTCTGAGGGCAACCCGCAAGGAGTGAAATTGCAATAATCTAACCTAGACAGAATGCATGCAGTAACTAACGTCTTGGTTGCGTCTAATGTAAGGTAGTGTCTAATAGAATTAATGCGTCTAAGTTCGATGTATGCAGCCTGACATGTTTTGATGATGTGCTGGTGCATGGAGAGATTATGGTCAAAGACAAAACCGAGGTCACGAACGCAATCAGAAAAAGCAATAGCGGTATTACCGACAGTAATAGTGGAAGGCAGAGAAGAAAGATCTGCAGGCAATGGAGAAACACGAAGGGCTTCAGTCTTGTCATCATTCAACTTAAGTCGATTTTCATACATCCAGGATTTTACTTCAGAAACGCAGTTCTGAAGAGACTGAACTAGATGATCGTAGTTAGAAGGAGAATCAGTATGATTGAGCTGGGTATCGTCCGCATACATTTCATGACGGATGGAATGTGAGTCAATAAGGTGGGTCAGAGGAGAAGTATACAATATGAAAAGCACAGGACCCAGAACAGAGCCTTGAGGCACGCCAAAATCCAAAGGCAGCTCAGAAGATTTGTTTCCGTCGACAAGTACGGTTTGCTTTCTTTCTGAAAGATAAGATCGAAACCAGTGTAAAGCAGATTTTTGAATTCCAAAGTTGTTTTCCAAACGGGAAAGCAAAATTTCATGGTCAATAGTATCGAAAGCAGCTGAAAGATCCAAAAGGAGAAGAATAGAAATTTTGTTTTGATCCAGGGAGGTCAAAAGATCATTGAGAATACGAAGCAGAACAGTTTCTGTGCTGTGCCCTGGCCTGTAAGCGGATTGGTGAGGACTAAGGAGGTTATGGGATGAGAGATGGGAGAAAAGCTGGTCTAGAATCAGACGTTCAAGCAGTTTAGAAAGAAATGGAAGATTGGAAATCGGTCTGTAATTTTTCAGGTCATTTTTGTTGAGGTTAGATTTTTTCAGCAAGGGCTTAACAATGGCAGTCTTAAATTCACGGGGAACAATTCCAGTGGTAATAGACTGATTCATGATGTTTGTAATGGTCGGCAAGAGAAGATCCACATGTTGAAAGAGAAGTTTGGTTGGAATGGGATCAAGTTCACATGATTTAGGGGGAGTCTTAAGAATGGTCTTCCGGACAAGGTCTTCAGAAACTGGAATGAAATTTACAAGTGGTGAGCCAGAAAACGACACAGTGTTTGAACCAGTACTTTGAAATGGTGGAAAACTGTCACGGATCTTGAGAATTTTCTTATGGAAAAAATCGGCAAAAATGTGTGGGAGCAGTTTGACATCGGACACAGTGGGAAGAGACACAGGTTTGATTTTTCCAAGAAGCGAGGACATATTGTGAAAGAGTTGTTTACAAGTGGTAGAACTGGACACTAGCGAAGAATAAAAAGCTGTTTTCGCGTCGTGTACGCAATCTGCAACCGTTTGCTTTGCTGCGTCATAGATTTGTTTGTGTACTGTTAACCGTGATGACTGCCAACAGCGCTCGGCACGCCTACGCTCTCTCTTCAGCTGACGAAGCTGATCAGCGACAGCGCCGTACCCTTTCCGTCCCGGACTTTTCGTTGACGTACAGGCGCATGCTTGTCAAAAACAGCGGCAATAATAAACATGAGATGATGGCTTTCATATATGTTGAAGTATAAATATTTTGATACGTTTGCAACTGTGCTTTGGTAATAATACATGTATATATTATTTATGAAATGAATAAAAACAAGTTTGAGAAAAAAGACATGATCATAAAAAGTATTGATAAACTATTTTTATCTTCAGTAATGATAAACATAAACACAAAGAAGTATAAACAAATTGTTTGTGTCTTCATTAGTGATAAATGTTTTGGTTTTATAATGTGCAGCCATCCAAAGTAAACAGTATGGAGATCAATACAACCCAGTGACCATTCAATGATTAAGCAATATTAAACATATTTATTCCCGTTTTAACATCACACAGCCTTCTCCAATCACAACAAGATTTGAATGTTCAATGTCAAATGTTAAATCTGCCCTTTATGGATCAGAGGCTTGGAAGATTAACAAAGTCAAATGCTGACAAATTCTTCTTCTCCATCCTTTTCGTCTTCGTCTTCCAAAGTCAAATGCTGACAAATTATGTCTTCTACTTTTCTTCTTCTTCTTCTTCTTCTTCTTCTTCTTCTTCTTCTTCTTCTTCTTCTTCTTCTTCTTCTTCTTCTTCTTCTTCTTCTTTTACTTTTTCTCCCATAAATCCGTGGGGTCATTTGGGCGCAGCACTAAAGAACTGCCCATGAGATGTTTCTACTTCTCTCGGCAGTGTGACAAAGCGGGGGTGTCTAAAAATGGGTCTCTGCCCATTCCACAATATTTTGAATACATTAAGGCTGTTTTCCCTTGCCTCATCCCCCGCCTCTTCAATATTGTCCAAGAGGATTGATTTAGCAAGGCCATTTGATTTTGTTACATGGCCATACCAACGTAATGTTCTTTCCACAGTTGATGTCAGCAGATGTTCATATGGTTCAATGTGCTATTGGTGCACTTGTTCATTGGTGATATGAGGAGTGTGTCTAATGTTTAGTATATTGCGATAACACCTCATTTCCGTGGCTTGTATTCTTTTTAATTCCGCTATGAGGGTCCACGTCTCATATGCATGCAGGAAAATGGAATATACAAGAGCACATAAGAGCCTGATCTTGTGTTTCATGAAGACGTTCTTGTTCAGTGGATGTGAGCTCTACATGTATATGCCACACATTAACCGGTTTGTTAAAGAGTAGTTTATTGTTTTGTTTTGGTTTTTTGTTTGTTTGTTTGTTTGTTTGTTTAAATGAATGAATCTCGCTCAAATCAAGTTACAGCATCTAGATAACATAATTCATGGGTATACTTATTGTTACTATTAATCATCGTCGTCGTCGTCATTATCATCACCACCATATCGTCGTCGTCGTCGCATCATCATCATCGTTAGTCTGTTATAGCGCTATTCACCATCATCATCATCATCTAGATAACATAATTCATGGTTATACTTATTGTTACTGTTAATCATCGTCACCGTCGTCGTCATAATCATCGTCACCATCATCGTCGTCGTCGTCGTCATCATCACATCGTCGCATCGTCATCATCATCGTCGGTCTGTTACAGCGCTATTCATCATCGTCATCGTCACCATCATCGTCGTCGTCATAATCATCATCATCATCATCATCATGTCTGCTATAGCGCAATTCACCAATCTCATTTATTTTAGATTCACCGCTCTTTACCTATTTACAAGACAAGACTAGGAACAAGGGCTTTGACTGGGTTACGTTTATCTTTTCATAATGTGAATCACAGTAAATGACCAGCGTCCAAGTAATTAGAAACACGAAATGCGCGAAAATTGAACGAGGCTGCGTATTTAATCACGCTCACACACACACACACACACACACACACACACACACACACACACCACACACACACACACACACACACACACACACACATACACACAACACAAACACACACATACACACAAACAGACACACACCCCAAAGCGGGAGTTCTGACAATATAATGTTCCACACCAACATTATAAAATGTTTGACAGCCACTCTACTCCCCTCTTCACACACACACACACACACATACACACTACACTACCACCACACTCACACACACACACTCACACACACACACACACTCAAACACACACACACACACTCACTCACACTCACTCACACACATACACACACACACACGCACAAGTACAAGTACACATACATGTTCACGCATGGGCACTTTCCCGTCTGCTGAGTAAAGGGTGAAAATATTTCCAATCTCCTGGGTCAACATGTGTGCAGACTTATTAGTGCCTAAACCCCTTCGTGTGCACACGCTGGCAGAACATGAAGTATGCATGTTAAAGATCCTGTCTTGTAAGTCATGTCAGTGACCGGTGGCATATGGAAACACGACAAAACACCCAGCACGTACGTCCACCAAAGACAGAGTATGCAGACTGTGCAGCAACATACCGCCTGCATAGTATGAGCAAAACACGTGGATACTCGCATCTGAAAAATCGGAACGCTAAAAAAAAAAGAATAATAACAACAACAACAAAACGTAGTAATAAGAAAAAAAATTTAAAATAAGAATAAATCAATATTATGAATAAACACAGATTTAAACACTTAAAAACGTAAATGCACATTCATCCGTCCGTCCGTTCATGTCCACATACATAAAAATGCAGTACAGGTAAAAATTTCGTATAAATTTTGCTTGTCTTTTCCTAGTCTTTTTCATTGGTATACTTTTCGTGTTTGCTTCTCACAAAATTGTCTCGTTTGTTTCCCTTGCTGTCCACAGAATTCTCAACATTCCTCTTAGAAATCACATTTCAGTTGCCTCGATCTTGTTTTTACTTTGTTTGTTGATTGTCTTGGCTTCGCATTCATGTAACAGTTTATAACACTGAAAAGCTCTCTTCCTGGTGTCCATTGACAGGCATTTGTTGGTAAGAACGCTTTTCATTTTCTGGAATGCTCTAAGGCCAGTTTTGCTGGATATTTCCAAAGTGCATGTCATGGTCATATTACTTTAAAAAATTAGTGACCACTATTATATTTGTTACTGATTCGCCACACTGAAAGTGTTTGTAAAAGATGCAGAGAGGTGCTGATCTTTGTCTTTGTGGGGTCTGTGAGTCGCTTTCTAACAAACTTTGGTAGGACTACGGCCTTGCAGTATAAGCACAAATGTTTATACAGTCATCTAGATGAACCGAGAAAGGTGCTCGTCCATTGTGGTTCCTTCAGGGTGGAGCAGCACAGGTCCTGGCTTTCAGCAGGATCCATCCTCCTCTTCCCTTACTGAAGGTCTCTTCCCATTCCAGTGTTCTGTCGTTGCCGAGACCGCGGGAAGAACGCTAAGCTTACTTTAAGATCACCAAGTTCCATGCAGTGGGCAGGAAGTAGGAAAAAGTTTTCACCAAGAAGGCATTCACCATGGTGCAGTGGTAAGTGCAAAAGACTATTGACTGGAAGGCTGTGGTTTCAAATCTCCGTCAAAATCTTTTTTTTTTTTTTCTATTTTTGGTTTTGGTTTCGTTTTTGTTTTTTTGTTGTTGTTTTTTTTGTGTTTGGTGTGTGTTTTGTTTGTTTGTTTTGGTTTTTGTTTGTTTGTGTTTTTGGTTGTTTGGATTTGTGTGTGTGTGTGTGTATTTGGTTGTTTGGATTTGTGTGTGTGTGTGTGTGTTGTGTGTGTGTGTGTGTGTGTGTGTGTGTGTTTGTGCGTTGTCCTAGCCTGCTCCTACCCAGCATTGAGTAGACTATGGGTCTACTGAGAAGACAGGAACCACACAGTCGAGTCTCATCAACTTCACAGAGAGTGCTGCTCAGATCTACTAATCAACGCCACAGATGTCTTATCTATGAAGTCTGGTTGACTCCAGGATATATTACGATTGTAAGAGTTCAATGCAGTCATGTCACGTAGTCTCAGACCTAGTTGGAAACCTATAGCATCACAATTATCACCTCCATCATCAATATAACATTGTAAAGATTGTTCCAGCTTCTATGGCCATCAATGGGGCATAGAAAATGGGACAATAAAAAAAAACCGAAATAAAAACCAAACTGCACACATTCATCGTAGTCATCAGACAGGGTCGGACCATGTATCATCATCATCATCATCAGGTGCCCTGCCGCATGGCGTTGGCAATTATGGACTTCCATTTGTCTCTATCACTGTTGCCCCAAGCATCTCTTCCGCCCTCCTTGTCCCCAGCCACTCTGCAAGTCCGTCTAGTATCTTCTCCCTGGGTCTACCCGGTGCTCTCTTTCCCTCCAGCTTTCCTGTTGTGACCAGGTGCTCCAATTCCCCTTTCCTCATAAAATGGCCTATAAATATTGCCTGTATTTCCTAATCTTCCTTATGAATGGTCTACCTGTTCTGCCTCCTTAAGACTGTCTCGTTTGTTTTCTTTGCTGTCCATGGAACTCTCAACATTCTTCTCAGAAATCACATATCGGCTGCCTCAATCTTGTTCTGGCTTTGCTTGTTGACTGTCCACGCCTCGCAACCGTATAACATTCATCGTTTCTATATAACGTTCAAGAACTCTCATCCTGATGTTAATTGATAGGCATTTGTTGGTAAGAATACTTTTCATCTTCTTGAATGTAGACGGCAAAATTCATTCAGTGTCTCTATTTTAAATAGTATTTACAAAATGCTTGTAGACTGGGTAAGTATGGGAAAGATTTAACTCACCATCATGTTTTTTTAAATCAGTTTGTATCATATATTAAACTGATTCAGCGTACTAGTGGGTGTTTTAATTCAGTTTGTATCATATATTAAACTGATTCAGCGTACTAGTGGGTGTTTTAAATTCAGTTTGTATCATATATTAAACTGATTCAGCGTACTAGTGGGTGTTTTAAATCAGTTTGTATCATATATTAAACTGATTTAGCGCACTGGGTGGTGTAGTAGCATTAACAAATCTATGTTGGTCTGTGTCTCTGTGAGTCACTTCATACAGACGATAACCGACAGCGATCCACGCCACGGCGGCAACACCGAAAGCCACCAGGAGCAAAACACGGGCCTTAAACAGGGCACGTTGTGATGCGAAGTAATGTCCCTTTGACCGTTCATCCTTCGCCTGAAACAGAAAAAACACACATCGTCAAACTTGTAACAGCTACTTTTCCAACTGAATTTGAGTCAATTCAAGTGGGATTCAGCACGCTCGGTCAATTCCATATGTGTTTCAACCAAATCTACCTGCAGTTATCTGGCAGACTCCCTGAGCCTGCGCAAAAACCCATGTGCCGCAATGAAATGGGGAAGGGGTGAGAGGAACTAAGAAACACGGGACTGACACTTCAGTAACAGTGATGGGAACATCAAGATGGGCTATGAACAGGTCAGATTTTAATGTTAAAGGCTGGACTGCTCTCGACATACCAGCTGTTGAGTCCATGGCTTGCATATTCATGTATATGTGTGTGTGTGTGTTTTGCAGACTTGCTTGTATGTGACAGTGAGAATGTGTTTGTGTGTACGTGTGTGTGTTGCAGACTTGCTTGTATGTGGCAGTGAGAATGTGTTTGTGTTGTGTGTGTGTGTTGTGTGTGTGGTGTGTGTCGCTTTTTTTAAAAAAAAAACACAGGTTTGCGTGCGGGGGGGGGGGGGGGGGGAGCGGTCGCCAAGGCATAAGTTTGGAGGACCAAAACAGGTGCTAACATCAGCACTTTTTGTGCAAGGTGTATGAACAGTGCGTTCTCGGAACTTCTGACAATTTCAAAAAAAAACAACAACCAGTTTTCACCATTGTGACAATCTTCTATTATCATCGTTTTACATCAAGTTATTTTCAACGAAACTTCTTCAAAGTCACAGTGACCTTGAGGAGTACAAAATTTGAATTTTCTCATCGCACAGTACAAACCACACGGCACCAAAAGAGTGATCCCCGGCAAAATTTGGTAGAAAACCCGACTTCCGTTGGTAAATGGGAAAACAGGCGTACAGAAATACACTTGAGTGGTGTTTTACTGCAACATGCTCTCCCCTTTGGAAGGAAAGCTTGACGTTTAAATGGTAAATACATTGTGACAGAAAGAAGAAGAAGAAGAAATACGAATACAATTTATTTCTGCATAAGGGAAAAATTTAAATTAAAGGATAAAATGGCTTAACATCAATTTTTCTTTGTTGGAAATTTTAGCAGTTGTTTATTTGTTACTTTGGTTTTTGTTTGTTTGTTTGTTTTTGTTGCTTGTTTCTTTCTTTCTTTCTGTGCTTGTTTTATTTCTTTGAATCTTTGCGTGTTTGTTTATTTGTTTGTTTTTGTATGTTTGTCTGTGTGTTTGCTTGTATCTTTGTGTTTATTTGTTTGCTGGCTTATTTGCTTGTTCGTTTCTTCGTTTGTTTGTTCCTGTTTTCGCTTGTTTGTTTTATGTTTGTTTGCTTGTTTATTTGTTTGCTTGATAGTTTGCTTGTTTTCGTTCTCGTCTGTTTGCTTATTTGTTTCTTTCTGTATGTCTGTCTTCGTACCTTTGTTTGTGTGTTTGCTTCGGTTCCTTGCTTGTTGCTCATTGTTTGCTTCTTTCTCTGTTTGTATCTTTGTTTCTTTCTTTGTTTCAACCTACCTGGCAGACAAAGATGAGAGCAAAGAAACCGAAGAACCAGCCGCAGAAGAGGACGCTGAAGATGGTCAGAATGAGCCAAAAGGTGATGTTTGGCCGTTTACTGTGGGTTTCTTCTTCTTCAGGGCCTCCTCTTCCTCTTCCCAACTGCAATATCAAGACATTATTGCTAACAACAATCAAACCAAACCAAACCAAACCAAAACGAAACAAGAAAAAAAAAAAAAAAAAAAAAAAAAGCAAAAATTTAAACTAAAACAAAAACAAAACAAAACACGACACACACATACCAAAATCTACAAGACAGAACGATCGAAGAAGAAAACTGTCAAATTGTTTTTATAATTTTCCTTTTTAATGCAAAAACATTTGCAATTAACACACACACATACACATACACACAAAACATACACACATGTACACACACACGCACGCACACGCACACGAAAACACCCTCTCCCACCCTAACAAGACTTACATGCAAATCAATACTCCGAATTGGACGGGTAATCACCGGGACAACATCTAGGAAAGAGGTACGGGGTTCAAACCCATGCAAAAAGCGTGGCTGTCTGCCTTCCAGGTCCTGTTCACCATGGCCACCATAGTCGGGGTCCACGTCACACAGTGGAACTCGCTCTCCTTCAAAACTCCCCAAAGTGGCCCTGTAGTCTACAACGTCGTGATTGATTTGGACGTCCGTGTTCGGATCTGTGGCTTCCAACGCAGAAGGCGGTGAGTTGGTGTTGGCATGGACAAACTCTCTTTCTGTTGGGGGGAAGAGTTGAACTGTGTCAGTGTGAAGCTCGTATAAATCCATTGTTTGTTTAGAGTTCGTTTAGGTTTCGGTTGAAGAGGGATTCATCACACTCGAACAATTCCATATACGCTCCACTCAAATCTGCCAGCAATCATCTGACAGACTCCGTTATCTTGTATAAAACTCGATGCACCGACAAGGTCTTGAAATGGGGAGAGAGAGGGGAGGGGAGATGGACCTATAAAACACTAAGCTGATGCCGCCAGAGTGATGGAAACATTGAGACGGGGAAGGGTACAGGCTAGTTCTTAATGTTTCAGGTTGGGATTGAACTCGATATATCAGGTCTTCGGTCCACGGCCCTATCGAAAGAACCAATCAGCCGGTATATAAAAGTCAATAGGCAGTGAGCTGTCAACGGTGTGACCGAAGTCAAAATGAACAGATCTGAACGGAAGGACCAGTACGGGAAAGGGACTTCTAACCGTAGAGCATATGTTTCTAACTAGGAGCTTAAAAGTGATAAATTGGGCCGCATGAAAAAAGCTAAATAAACTGTGTAGAAGAATTAAATAATAAGTCATTTAAAAAGTTATTTAAACTACATACAAGAGCTAAACTAAACTATGTACAAGAATTGAATTAGGCTATGTAGAAGCTATTTTAGGTTATATAAAAGAGTAAATTAAGCGATGTGAGTTACGTTAGCTGTGTAGAACAATCTGTTTTAAGCTATATAGAGCTAAATTAAGCTGTACAATAGAGTAAAAAGTCAGACTGTGTAAAGTCTATTTTAGGCTACACATAACAGCTATTTTAGGCCATGCAAAAGAGCTATTTTCATGATTATTACAAAAGAGTCAAATAAGAGCTATAAACAAAACAGCGTAATAAGCCATATAATAAAAAGCTAGTTTAAATTAAAGGTAACCTAAACACTTTTTAAGCTATGGGAAATAAGCCTATTATTAATAATAAAAGCATAGTATTAAGCTAATTAGTTAAAAGGCGAAATATAGCCCATATAAAACAGCTCAAATTAAAGCTTATAAACGGCGAAAAAAGCCTAGAAAAGCTTTAATTAAGCTATTAAACGGGCGAAATAAGCCTATAGAAAAGCTCTTAATTAAGCTAATAAACGGGCGAAATAAGCCTATATAAAAGCTCTTAAGCTAATAAACGAGCAAAATAAGCCTATATAAACAGCTAAATTAAGCTAATAAATGAACGAAATAAGCCTACATAAAAGAGCTAAATTAAGATAATAAACGAAACCAGTCGCCATGGTGTAGTGGTTAACGCAACGGACTACAGACTGGAAGGTTGTGGGTTCGAATCCCCATCAGTACCTTCAAAAATCATTGTGGGATACTTCGGCTCCTACCCAGAGTTGGGAGTGCTATGGGCTCATCGGGAAGACTGAGACCACACAGTCGAGTCTCATCCACTTCGCGGATGCGTCATTGAGGGTGTTGCTCAAATCTTCTGACCAACAGCGCAGGTGTCTGTATCTCTCCGGCCTGGTTGACGCCAGGATATATTATGATAGTAAGCGTAGAGTACAACCCTGTCACGCAGTCTCAATCCTAGATGGAACTCCATAGCATCATGATTATCATCCACATTATCATCATCATCTCATAATAAAACTGTTTCAGCTTCTGTGCCCATTAAAGTGGGGTAGAAAATGGTACGAACAAAAAATAATAATAAACGAGCCAAATAAGCCTACATAAGAGGTCTTATTAACCTAATAAACGAGTGAAATAAGCCTACATAAAAGCTCTTAACTAGACTAATAAACGAGCGAAATGAGCTTATGTAAAAGCTCTTAATCAAGTTTATAAAAGAGGTATTTTAGGCCACATAAAGGAGCTATTTCTGGCAATAAAGCGCCACTTTAATAAAAAAAAGTACATTAAAAGGAACGTAAGAAGGCACTATAAAAGAATTTGAATCGGCTTTGAAAAAGACCAAATTCAGGCGATATTTTAAAAACAAGCCCAATTAGCCAGCCGTCCTACATAAAAAGCTAAATTAGCCGATATAAAAGAGCTAAATCAGGATAATGTTAAAGACGTATTAAGCAATGTAAGTTACTATGTTAGGCTTTACAGAATAGTTGAATTATGCTCCTTAAAGGAATTATACTGGGTCTAAAAGGCTAAAATTAACCGATATTAGATAACTAGATTAACTACCGTAAGAAAACTAAAGTAGGCTATGTAAAAAAAAAAAGCAGAAGTGTGGACTATAAAAGAGCGAAATCAAGCTGTATAAGAAACGCTGTTAGACTATTCAAAGGAGTAAATGAGGCTATATAAAAGATTTCAAACTTAAAATAATAAAGCTGACTTTTGGCTATGTTTACGAGCTGTGTACCAAAACCGAATGTTTGCTGCATACCAAGTGAAGAGTCCAGTCACAACTAACACAACACGCTTGAGGTCAAGCCCTGACGAACGAGACAGACAACACCTCGCTGTCCCCTAGGAGGTGATAGGACGATGACGATGGTAACCGGCGAAGACACAATAATAGATACACTTGGTCATATGCACAGACGAAGGAGACACTTTCCTCGCATACACGGGGAGAAAATAGAATAACATCAGCACCTGAAACACATACTGAATTTTCGCGATCAAAAGTCGTCCGTAATGTATTCCGTTGTGTTCTCCCGTTCCGCTTTCCTCCGAATACACATTTCTCAGGTTTCTCACAAGTTCGCAGCACACAGTGCCGTCTTCTTGTTCAATTCGCTGTCTGCTACATGGTCAGGACACATCTGGCGATAATGTGGTCATCTCTTCCAAAATCCTGCCAGCCGCCATAGAGCCTGGCAGCCAGAAGAGCTGTCTGGTTGTCGTTGTTGTTTGTTTATAATTGTGTAAAGTCCTACCACACTGACAGTATCAAAGGACTAGCGATTAATAAGTTTTGAAGAAGCCATGAAAAATATGTTGTCTTCTCTACACTAATGGGCTCTATCCCTGTGGCATGGAGAGAACTGCATGCCCACCATTGACGTCCTACATTGTCTGGTTGGTTATGTCTCCCGTCGCTTTTTATTCTTGAGGTGACGTGGCTGCGATATGCATTTAGCTGCTTGTCTCTTCCAGCTGCACTAGGGTAGCTTTGGTGAAGGCATCAATCTGAGCTTTGGGTGGATCCTGCTGAGATGCATGATCGGGCCTGCTCCACCCTGAAGGGATCTTAAATGGTATGTGCCATTCTCTCCAGCCTATAGACATTTGCGTTATATTGCACAGTATCATGGTTTGTTATGAGGTGCCTGCGCTTGTTATCTCTGACTTCAGCCTTCTAGATTTTCTGTCGGGAAAAAGCGTTCTCACAAACAAATACCTCTCATTTAACACCAGGAAGAGAGTTCTTCATGTAAAACCATACTGTTGTACGGATACGAAGCGTGGACAACCAACACACAATGTCAGAACAAGATTTAGGCAGCTAATGTAAGGTTTCTAAGAAGAACGCTAAAAGTTCCATAGACAGCAAAGAAAACAAACAAGACAGTCTCGAAAGAGGAAAACACAAAAACAGCATTAATGAAGAAGATTAGCAAAAGACAAGCAACATTTATAGGACATTTTATGAGGCAAGAGAAATTACAGCACCTAGTTACGACAGGAAAGATGGGGGAGGGAAAGCACCAGGTAGATCCAGGGAGAAAATATTGGACGGATTTGCGGAGTGGATGAAGACAGAAAGGTTTGGAGATATACATTCAGCAACAAAAGATAAGATTCGTATGGAGGGCCATGATCACCAACGCCATGCGGCATGGCATATGATGATAATGATGGTGATGATGATGGTGATGATGATGATGATGATGATGAGTGACACACCACCCTTAGTTCATGGCCAAAACACAGACTGAGGCAGGGGGCTAGGACTTAGGCAGGCTTTATCCACTGATGGCTCCGTCATTGGACATACATAGAAGATTTTCTAGGTGTAGTCTTGCCAAGCGCGGCCCTACCCCGTCCTGAGACTTCAGAAAGGCAAGATGGGCTATTTGGGCTTCGAGAGGAGGAGACCTGGGAAATGAACCACTCTCTCCAAAAGTTTTCTAGATGTGGTTTTGTCAAGTGCGACCCCATGCTGTCCTGATAGAAATCATGGCCAGTTGGTCCGGGACTGCATATTTTTCCAGTCACGCCTGGCTTATTTCTCAGCTAACTCCATATCTGAAAACTATCAGCCATCTGCCACTGGCGAGCCGATGTGTAGGGGATGGTGACCTCACTAAAAGCGGAAGCAGCGTTTGATTCTTTTGATATAGCCATGATTTCAAGATCTGATTTTTTTTTTTTTTTTTTTTTTTTGTCACGGAGTATTTTCCATGTGAAACTCGGACTGCTTCCCGCGTTGAGAGCGTGTCGCCACAGTGCAGCGCCACCCAATTTTTTTTTTTACCAAGACTTCAGGAAGACAAGAAAGCTAAACGGCTTCAAGGGAAGGGACCTGGGAAATCAACCTATCTCTCAAATGTTTTATACCAGAGCAGCCGGGCGAATGTTCCGCTCTTCACGATTTTCATCCGCCGTGGGACTTTAACGTTCGCGGCCAGAATGCACACGGGTTCGACTCGTTTTTCGTCCCCTTCCAAAGGACTAGACGTTCAGTTCGATTATCCGGTCAAACTGAGGCGAAAAGTCGAGACCTCTACAGGAAACGAACCCTTTGCACCTCGAGTTTAGTTATTGGCAGGTGAACGTCTTAACCATTTTGCCACTCTTCTCCCTACAAGAGTAAAGTAAAGAGAAGAGTGGCAGAATGATTAAGACGTTTTCCTTACTCTTCTACAAGACTTTTAAAAGTGCCCAGCTTGAACGAATCAGAAAATAACCAGTCTTTGACACAGCTGTGTTCCCCGTAACAACAAGCAAACAAAACAAACACAAAGCACAACACAAAGCAAATGCAAAGCCTGATTGTTAAAGACCGCTTGAAGTCCCGAACGTGAACGATTCAGAAAATAGTCTTTGACACAGCTGTGTCCTCCGTACCACAGTATCTAACCTTTAAAAACAAAACAACACAAAACAAAATAAAATGAAAACAACCCGTCTACAGCGATTTCCGACACGCCTGAGCTAAGCTGACATTGACATTCCAAGGACCTTTGCTGTAAAGGAGCAAGCTGGTATTCTGTCATGTAGGTAACTTCTTTTACCTTTCGACTGTTGCGCGACTTGGGGTAGGGTAGGGTAGAATAGGGTAGGGTAGGGTAGGGTAGGTAAGGCATTCGGTACTGTGTGCCCATGTGTGTAACCTCAGAAATTTTGAACACATGAAAAGAAACTTGCCCCATTAATGACTGACCCCTGTAGATAACACAGGGGTCGTAGGTCAGTCTCTCGGATGGGCCACAAGTGACGCGTCTAGTGTGCTGGCTTGTCACCTCTCACTTTCGACTGCACCGCTGGCTTGCACTGCTGCTTGCAACTATGCGAAAAGGAGAGCAGAATGCGTAAGTCTCTCTCTGTCAGTACATAGCCTTTCCATCAGCAAGCCCTACGTTATGCCTCCTTGCGGCGACTTGTGGCAACTGAGCACCTCACGGACTCAGGCTAAAACTCGAGGGACTCGGAGGAGGTCTGTCCCCCAGACGTGCAGCACGCAGGCCCACCGGCGTGTGGATATGCCCTGGTGCCAACGAACCAGACCCCCATCTATGGGTAAATAGCACTACTGCCTGGTGGTTATCTCGGGAGAGAATAAGGCTAAGGCTAACCCTGAAAAAAAATCACCCCTACTGACTTGTAGGTTGTCGTGGGAACGACAAAGGCTGGCGGAGAGACCGTACACAAACCGATGTAAGGCAACGGGAAACCACCATCGTACTTTCCCAAGTATAGTCATGGCCAGAAAAAACAAGAAAAATGAAGATAACGACCTAAATAGGGACTCCTGTGGAGCACCTTCGTCCGGTAGGGACCGTCATGCTGCGCAGGTGACACCAGACCGTCAGCAAGCTACTGCATTTAATCTCAAAAAAAAAAAAAAAAGATCGCAACATGGAATGTCAGGACATTGTTGCAAGGAGGAAAGTTCGAGAATGTCAAAGTGGAGATGAAAAGGCTTAACATTAGCTTTTGAGGACTAGGGGAAGTGAATATAATAGAAATGGAAAGTAAAAATAAAGGGTTGGAGCTAACTAGCAAGAAGACTGAAGTCATGGTAATCAGTAAAAAACATGAAATTCCCTCATGCAAAATAACAGCAAACGGCACAACTTGAGACAGGGATAAGTTTAAATATCTGGGAACGATCATTTCACCAGACGGCAGACGCACATCAGAAATAGCCAGCAGAATCGGCCATGCCAAACAGCATTCAAGAAGATGAAAGGCATTCTTACCAACAATGCCTATCAATTAACATCAGGAAGACAGTTCTTGAATGTTATATAGAAACGATAATGTTATACGGTTATGAGGCGTGGACAGTCAACAAGCAAAGCCAGAACAAGATTGAGGCAACCGAGATGTGTTTCTAAGAAGAATGTTGAGAGTTCCATGGAAGCAAAGAAAACAAATGAGACAGTCCTGATGGATGCAGACACAAGAAGATCATTCATTAGGAAGATTAGGAAAAGACAGGCAACATTTATAGGCCATTTTATGAGGAAAGGGGAATTAAAGCACCTGGTCACAACAGGAAAGGTGGAGGGAAAGAGAGCACCTGCACCAGGTAGACCCAGGGAGAAAATATTGGACGGACTTGCAGGGTGGCTGAGGACGGAGAAGGTGGAAGTTGTGCTTGCAGCAGCAAGGGACAGATACATACATGTATGCAGGCCATGATCGCCAACGCAATGCGGCAGGGCACTTGATGATGATGATGATGCGTGCTGGTGGGTTATTTTGATAGATCCAGTGTCTAAGAATCTGATATCTCGAGTTCAGTGCCAGCCTGCAACATTAAAAACTGGCCTGTTCGCTGCCCATCTTTAACGTTTCCATCATTCTGGTGGTGTCAGCTTACTGTTTCATAGGTCCCCTCAACCCCCTCCCCCCCCCCCCCACTCATTTCAAGACCATGCCAGCGCATAGGGTTTGCGCAGCCTTGAGGAGTCTGCCAAATGATTGCTAGCTGAACCGGGTGCAGCGCAGATGGAATTGTCTGCTGAGTGCGACGATTCCCTTTTAAATAAACTCCGAACAAGCTCTATACTACACTTCATATTAATGCTATAAGGCAGACTGGTTGTGATAAGCTGACATAACTGCTCAAAGTTTCAGTAGACCGTCTTCATCAATAGCAATATAAATGTATGGAGTGGTGAGGAACCCTGCAGGTTTTTTCACCCGTAAATGTGGATGATCATATACATATTCTGCTACATGTCTTCATAATTTGTGTGTGTCAGTGTGTGTGCGTGTGCTTGTGTATGTGCGTATGTGAGTGCGTGTGTGCGCGCATGTGTATGTGTGTGTGTCTGTCTGCGTGTCCTTGTGTACGTGTGTATGTATGTGTGTGTGAGTTGTGTGTTTATGTGAGTGTGTATGTGTGTGTGTATACACGCGGGCGTGCCTCTGTGTGTGTGTGTGTGTGTGTGTGTGTGTGTGTGTGTGTGTGTGTGTGTGTGTGTGTGTGTGTGTATGTGTGTGCACTCGCTCCAAATTGGTATGTGTGTGTTTGTGTTTGTAAGCGTGTGTGTGTCTGTTCGTCGTCTCTCCGTCGATTGGTCACCTGTGTGAATCCTTTGTGTGTCTCTGTGTGTATCTGTGTTAATGCCCGCGTGCCCGCATGCAGCGTGTGTGTATGTGTGCGTGTATGTGTATGTGCATGTGTCTCAGGAAAAAATTATTATGTCTATGTGATTGGGTGTGCGCTCGCATGTCCCGAAAACTGTGTGTGTGTGTGTGTGTGTGTGTGTGTGTGTGTGTGTGTGTGTGTGTGTGTGTGTGTGTGTGGTGTGTGTGTGTGTTTATCCACGCCCGTAAAAGATGTGTGTGTGTGTGTGTGCATGTGTATGTGATGTGTGTATTTGTATGAGTGTGTGTGTGTGTGGGCCCGCGCGTGTGTGTGTGGGCCCGCGCGTGGTGTGTGTGTGCATGTTGTGTGTGTGTGCGCGCGCGCGTATAAAGAAACGAGGTAGGAAGAAGATGAAAGCGTGCATCAGAGCAGAACAAACAACACACCTATTTATAAATCCTGAATAAAATCTTAAACGCAACTCGATACTCTCGTCACTTGTCTTACTGTGTGCCTTTCCGTCCTGTTAGATTTTGGTGTTATCTGAGCTTCAAGTGTTGTATTTAAACATAGAATATATGCAGATGCACATTGGCACACGAAAACTGTTTAGGGGTGGACACATACACACACACAAGCACGCACATCGAGGGATGTTGTACTGCTCTGTTCAGGTGATGTCTCTAGCATCTTTTCGTGATGATAGTGTCTATATTCTCTTGACTGCATCGGGCAAGTTGTTGTTGGTTGGAAATGGTATTTAGCCAAAAGGTTTGTATGATTCCTCTGAGGGGTTCTTTGTGTGGAAAGTTGATATCTGGTTAAGCCACTTTGTGTGGTCTTTCAGCATTCTGAGCTGTAAAGAAGAGTGGAAAGAACACAGCTCTGGTACGGTTTCAGATTGATGAAGATTAAGGGTTAAAGGTTGCGCTAGTGTTAATATTAGTGTTAGGGTTAGGATCAGTTAAATAGTATCCCTATGTCATTTAGATATGCTGACTTAAGTTACTGTGTGAATTCTTTTGTTCGTCGTCTGTATGGTCAGGCCATATTTGGCGATAAACTTGGCCGGCTGCTTTTTTCCAGTTCCTACAGGCTGTGATTGGAGTTTGGTGATCAGAGAAATTGAGTCGGACATGTCTCCTGTCGCTCCACTTGATTGAGTCGACATTGCTGCAGTATGTGTTCTGCTGTCTGGTCCTCCTGACCACAGGGGACAGGTTGGTAATGGCGTCAGTTTAAATTTGTGGTTCATACGGACGTTGGCTGGTTGTGGTAGGTACGGAGCCTCATCAGGACCACTTGCTGCTCTCTGGACAAAAGATGTTATTCCATGGCTTGGGGAGTGATCTGATGATGCTCCTCTTCTCGCTGTAGCTGACTCCATTGCCTGGTTGGGCTTCCCTCTTTGCCAGCCCATCTACAGTCTGGTTTTATGATATCCCATAGTGGGTGGAAATCCACTGGAGGACTTGTCTTCTGGTTCTTCTGACTTGCTGGAAGGTCTTGGTCAGGTGTGAGAGCCGTCATTCTACAGCACATGGAGAACAGAAAGGGCATTTGAGAGGAAAACTACTGGACAGCATGTCATCTGTTGTCTGAACCATGGAGGCTGTTTGCATTCTTTTTCTTCTTCTTGCTGTTGTTACACCTGAAGACCAGCTCTCTAAATAAAGATGGCTGTCGTCTGCAAAGCATCCAAAGGCGCATACAGTTGCTTCTCCAGATTAGTCGGCTTCAGCCACATCTCCTCCCTCAGCAGCCAGAGATTCCTGCAGACCTGTAGGATGTGGTTCGTGTCCTGCTCTGCCTGTCCGTAAGGACACACAGGGGAAGGCACAACTCTCAGTTTTTGTTCAAAAGATGTTTGTTTGGTCTGTTGTGCTCAGTTCTCAAACAAAAGATGACCATCTGTTCTATCTTGTCAGCTGAGGATAACTTTCGTGCGTCTGAGGTATCCTCAAGAGAGCCTTGATAATGATGCGCATCTCTGTGGGGGAGACTTCATTCTCTTGTTCCTGCAGGAAGCTGGTAGATAGGGTTAGGGAGTCAAAGGGTTAATTTTTTGCAGTTGATGAATAGGATGCGGGAGTCAA
>JAPXFY010000020.1:32374630-32574630 GCA_030674185.1 Monoplex corrugatus | reverse complement strand
TCAGTATTATTTCTGTTTTGTCATAATTTGTCAGTTTGAAAAATTGTGTTCTATCTACGTCATCTATATTATTAAAAATCTTGACTTGTTTCAAGTGTTGCTCGGTAAATAATGTGTGTCGATAGTTTGCTCATATTTGTCTTCTTACTCAAGCCCCTTTCGTTTTCTGTTTGACTGAGTGTCTGGCATTTTTGGATTTAAATTAATTATAGTCGTTTTCTATATTCCAGTCAAGGTCTTCAGTTTCAGTCGGATTTATTTTCTCCATCATGACGTATGCACATTATTTAAACTGTATTATTTGCTTTGATAACTGTCTTTATCAAATGTAGACTTCAGTTTTGATTATCAGGTATCACTGTTTTCAATCCCTCCAGACCGTAATCCTTTTTAATTTAGTCCTGCTGTCTGCCTTTCTGTCATACTGTGTGTATTTATTGTTACGCAAGCAGTCTCTTCAGTCACACACCACAAACGTGTATACTTAGTAAAAATTGTCACACACACACACACACACACACACACACACAACACACTAGGCCTACTCCAACGAGTGTATTTAATAAAATTTGTCGCACATACACACACGCTGACATTTTTCAGTGACACAACCACTGAAAACTGACCATGGACAACACTCCCTAAACGCCTTTTAACAAACATAATTCATATTATTAGTTGGGTGTGTAATTAGAACATGGGCTTGTCGTAAGTCCTACGGACTGAAGGTTCACGACAGTTGAGTCATCACAAAACACAAGCCTCTCCAGTTAACGTCTGTGCATTTTGTCACATGATCGGAACTGACGCGAGCGCCATCTGCGCACAGAGACACTAAAAATGGTGGAAGGGAAGCGGTAGACAAACTAACCAGCGACAGTGTTTCCTGTGGGGTCTCTAAGGTGTGTCATGGTCTTTGTGTGTGTTACGTGTGTGTTTCTTTAAATTTGTCTGGACGTGCCTCATTAATTTTCTTCAGTTTCGCTGCGTTGAGGAAAAATGTTTCTCACTTCAGTCGTGAAATTGACCTCCTGAAATGTGTCGTCTGCTGTGTGCGATTACCTTTGTGACCCATTTTTCGTGTTTTCTGCTTGGCTACAGATGACAAAAATATCAACGTTTCATCTTTTGTGCATGTAAAGACAAAGTCATCTGCTGAATTGGGTACAGTATCTCTACCTTCTGATTATTCTGTAGAATGGGTAGACGTTCTGAGGTAGTGTACACTCCTCTAGTTTTTTTTTTTCCAGTACCCCTGGCCCTTGTGACCGTACCTCCACTCGGCCCAGAAACGCTGGCGGTTAGCACAATAACTTGAGTAAAAAGTTGAACAACACTTACAGTTGATTACTATATTGTTGCTGTAATATTGGCACCTAGTGGGGTAGATCTAAGCAAAAGTTAAGCCTTATCACAAAGTTACAAAGTTCATCTATATTCATGAGTGAATGTGCATAGTTTGAAATTTCATATCTAATCTATATTCATCAATTTCATGAGTAAATCACTAAATGTGCACAGTTTCAGTTCAAGATGATGATGATGATTATAATTATAATTCCATTTTGTAGTCCAGCATAATTGATTCCAGTAATAGACTAAAGTGAAAAAGAAAGAGATCATGTTCAAGTAAAATGGTAATAGAAGATAAAGTGGCTGAACAGGTGGATACACACAAATATCTTGGTGGTAATTGACAGTAACTGAGTAAGCTATCATCATATTATGGAAAGAGCGTTCAGAGGAGGTTAACACTGACAGTTGAATGTAGGCTTACTGTTTAAAAGAAATTAAAGTCTGTAATTCAGTGTAAATGTGAACAAACTGATGCTCCAAATGTTTTAAAATCTGTTATTTGCAGTATTTTAATCTTTGGCGATGTGTGTTAGGGTGGAAATTTGACCAAACATAACAAAAAATCATTTTAAAAAAGCAGGATGGGTGGTGGGTAAAAGACAACACACTTTCAGTGACAAGTACAAGAGGAAAATTACTGACAGATTGATGCAAATGTTGACAACACACCCAGCACATGAAAATGTTAATGAGAGACAGTTGATCAGAAGTTGTAGGTTTGGAGCGCTATACACAAGATCATCTCTTTACCTGAATTCAGTCATTCTCACAGCCACTCGCAAGTTCAACCTACACTTATGCAACATTCTCACCGCTTGGATTGAAACTTTTTTGATTGGAAGTCTCATGTTCACCCACTTGTTTACCAGACCCATTGAGCTGACTCAGTGACTGTAAAATTGAAACCAGGTCAGTTTATTTGTTGACATTAATAATTATTACACTATTACTATTGTTAAAATTTTTTTTTTTTTTTTTGCTCCAGAGAACCCATTAATTTTATAAAGGTACTAGTTTGGAACACTGTATGAATTTTAGATTGGGAATTTGTTCAAGAAGGAGTCATCACACTTACGCAATTCCATATATATATTACACTCCGCCTGAAATTACCAACAGTCATTCAGCAGACTCTTTGAACCTGCACAAAATCCTGTGCACTGGCAAGGTATTGAAATGGATGGAGAGGAGGATCACAGAAGGTTCTATTCAGTTTCTCAGAATAATGTCTGCATTTTTATTGAATTTCTGTATATCCCACTACCACTACTGGTACCATGTGATGGCAGAGATCCAAAATGATCATTATACAACCTTTAAGCTTGCACATAAACTCTGTTAGTAGTCAAGATTCTGATATATATACTATACAGCATGGGTTTTGTATCTTATATTTGTATCACTATCAGTCTATCATGGGAACAGTCTAAACTATAATATTATGACCTGTGTGTCTCTCATCTTAAAAAAGAAACTTAGAGCCTGGTTATATTTTCCTGTGGTTCATGGTTTTTTTTTCTAAAGAATCTGTGAAACTCTAAAGTGACTTTTTTCTTCACAAGATCTGTGAAACACAAAACTGACGTCATCAGGATAATTGAGGCATAAAGTGAAGATTTTTAAGAAGGAAAAAAAAGAAAAGGGGGGGGGGGGGGGGGGGGGGGGGGGGGGACCAGTAGGAAAAAAACGACATTACTGTATACTTTAGAAATGTGGACTGCATGCACCTAATTTGTAATGCTAATAAAATATGAAAATGAATATTGAATTTGAAGTCGTTTTAGATTATTAATACAGATTGCTGAAACAGCTATCTATACATCATACATGATGACTGAATGTCGACATCAATTTTTGCATGATTAAAACTAGTACTACTACTAGTATAGATTTTTCTCAACAAACAACAACAACAACAACAAAAAAAGAGCATTGAATGGCAGAGGAGGGAACTACTAGTAAATATAAAGTATAGGGTGATAGTGTTTACGCAGTGGATTATGAAATACCCTTGATTGGCTGATAGTATTAGCAGACACTGTGAGCTGAGAATAATCTGCTTGAGAAACTATAGTGTGTAGTTGTACCAGCTGAATGCAATTTATTAATGGAATTCTTCCGCATATGTGCCCAACAATTATGTGTTAATCTAACATTTCAAGTACTATAGCCTGTGGTGGACTGAGTGAGCCAACTGACCATGAAAACTGGGTCATGTAGGGTGTGGTGATAGGTTTTAAGTGTTGCGTTTTTTAGTTCTGATGTGGGTATGATGTAATTCACTCTTTTTCTCTCTCTGTTGCGCACACACACACACACACACACAGTGACACACACACACACACAGTGACACACACACACACATACACACATACACACACACACACACACACATACACATACACACACACATACACACACACACACACACACACACACACACACACACACACACACACACACACACACACTCACACTTGAATGCTTATGCACCGTACAGTTAGAAAATATTTTATGAAACTTTTGTAACATCAGTAGCATAGTATTCTATGAAACTTTTGTGTCATCAGTAACATAATTTATTAAATTTTTGTAATAACTTTTGTGACATCAGTAACATAATTTATTAAATTTTTGTAATATCAGTCATTTTCTGTTTTTAGTGCAAACATAACTGAAATGCTGTCTAAACTGATGATACTTTTCATTGTTGGAATAATCTGCTTATCCTCATGCAGGCACACATGTTCACATACACACACACACACACACACACACACACACACACACACACACACACACACACACACAAACAACACACACGATCACCATCTACACATCTCTCTCTCTCTCTCTCTCTCTCTCTCTCTCTCTCTCTTACACACATTATGTGTATGCACACAAGCACATTGACTGACTGAGACATGCACAAATGTATATTTGTTCAAAATCATCTAGTTAAATCATGAAAAGTGAATATACATAAATTAAAAAGTAACAAACATTTACAAGTAATATGTACATATTTGGTGTGTGTGTACGTGCATATGTGTGTGTACACTTGTACGTGCATATGTGTGTGTGTGTGTGTGTGTAGTTTTTAGTAGAACTAGACGAGGGTATGTGTGCAGAGTGTGTCACAGTCACAGTGTGTGAGTGAGGATATGTGTGTGCATTATAAAGATTATCATCATTATGATTATGTCTAGCTATATAGTGTGTGTGTGTGTATGTGTGTGCTGGTACAGGTGTGCATACTTCATGTGTATCAATGTGTGCATGTTTGCTCACACACACTTCTTTTGTAATACACACACTCACACATGTACACACTCCACACACACACACACACACACACACACACACACACACACACACACACACACACACACACACACACACACACACACACACACATATACATGCACATATACACACACACACATTCACACACACACACACACACACATGTGCACACATGCGCGCACACACATATATATGTGCATGCTTAGGCATCCTGTATATAACACAAGCATTATTTATTATACCATATTTTTGCTGGTTCTGTTTCAGACCCCACAGCTTGAGATGAAGGTGGGATCCAGGGCTCTGTGTTGTTTTCTGTCTCACCTGTCCTCACCAGATATGTTGTGCACCAGTCATCTTGTGAAACTGGTTATCCCTTGATGTTAATACTGAATGATTCAGCACATCAGTTTTGTGTCACACTGGTCAGGTCTCACTGATTCGTCACACCTGTTTTTCCAATAATTTTCCTTAACTGTGAGGGGGAATCCTAGTCCTAATAGTAAAAAATTTCATGTGCTGTGTGGTTTGTTCTTGTCTAGTAAGGGTTAATGTTAAGGGATAGTTTCATCATAGTAGGAAGGTGATCACAAACTGAAATCCTGTATAGCACAAGTTTTAATCTGAATCTGGCTTATTTAACAACAGAAGAATGGATTTTAAATCACTCAAAAAAATGTGCTCAAAACAATGTTAAATGTGCTCAAAACAATGTTACAAGGAGGAACTGTCCTCCTGCAAACTTATCTGTGCTTTAGATAACAATCATGACTCTTTTTATGAGTCATTTTGAGAGGGTGTGAAGAATTTTATTAAATTCAGCGCCTGGTCAAATCTCATGTACTGAAAGAAAAATGGAGCATTACGAACTTGTGCAAGAGATGGGTTCTGTGGAACGCATGACTACCCAGGAACGACTTAAGCATGCGCGGAAAAGAAGGGCTCAGCAGTTGAAGAAGTGGAATCAGTACGAACGGCAGTTGGAAAAAGAGAATGCTAAAAGGAAAAAGCATCAGGAGAAACAACAGCAACAGCCGCCTAAACAGCCCAATAGAAGAAACAGAGGCAACGTGAAGTTTACTCCCAACATTGCTTTGTTGGAAGCTGCGGCTAGGAATGATCTAAATGAAGGTGAGTCATGATGATGTTACAGCTTGTTTTTTTCATGCTGTTCCTTTGTTGCTATTTTGCTAGCCAAATAATTAGGATTGAAAAAGAAGACTGTATTCTGTATATATATTATAATATAAAATTATGTATTCAGTGTTAAGAACTTGAAACAGACTCAACATGCACACACTTATTGTCATCATCATTAATCTTTTGTCAGGTTATTTGCATTGTTGCAATGACATTTAAAGAGCAACGATAAAAGGGATTGATAAAACTGAAGTGCATTATAACAGAATTGAGTTTAAATGAAAATGAAATCACTTAAGATTAGAGAGGAAAAAAAACAACATCAACATTTGTGATTTGAAATTTAAAACAGCATGAAAAGGGAACCACACACACACATACATATATATATATATAATATATATATATATATATATATATATATATATATATATATATATATATATATATATATATATACACACTCACTTACTCCATGACTCTGCAGTAAAATTTGTAAATACTGTTCATGTCTGTATTGTCAAAATGTTAATTTGTCTGAACTTTGAGTATCTTTTTACTATTGCTTGAAGATTGTTTCCCAGCTCTATCAAATGATTCGTTGATTTTGTTTCTTTTGTGAAATAATGAAACTTCACTGATCGGTTACACACAAAACACATATAGTGTACTTGCATACATGTGTACATGTGTACATGCATGTATCCATATACACGCGAACACATACACACACACTACACAGACACACACACACAGACACACCACACAGACACACACACACACATGCAGATTCTGTACAGGTCTGTGTGTTGTAAAATGTGAAAACCTGATGTCATTTTCTGAAACTTTGATATATTTGAGTATTTGTTAGATTTTTTAAAACTTAAATTTGATGTTGTGCTCAAATGACAGATTGTCTTGCAGAACATGACATTATAGGACTTGGTTTCATTTTTAATGGGTTCAGGCTGACTGGCTCTGATATAGGTATAGCTCTGTTGGTTAAGTTATGGACTCGAGATCTGATATTCCAGCCTGTAGCGTAAAAACTGGTGGTTTTGGTACCGATCTTAATAATGCTCCAGTTATTCTAATGGTGTCAACTATGTCTTTTTATAAATCATATTCTCCAGCCCCGAAAGTGTCAAGTAATTTGATTGCCATGACAAGTAGAAAAAATATATATTTGACAAGTTAAAATAAAACTTCACTTGTACACAGTAATGGTTTGAATATATGTCTGCGTTCTGTGATTAAGCTTACACCTTTGTGAGTTTTTTGATGCACTCACATAGCTTTATCAAGTTTTGGTATAAATCGACCTTGCACTTCCTATAATTGCCCGTGAGGGGACACTGGGGGCTCTTTCAGTATGAATAGTATCCCCACCTTCTGGAAATCTTATGCCAGAAATTTCCTTTAAAAACGTTTGTCAGTCTCTTTGTTTCTGCCTTGTTTCTTTGCTTTCTTTCCTTTCTTCCTATCATTTTTTGTGTGTGTTGCAGATCCATTCACCTGTGTGTGTTTGATAAAGTGTTATGTACAGTTTTCTCTTAGGAATGATAATTGAGTACATCTATTATGCACATTTTTGGTTCTAGGGAAATGTGATATGCAGAAGTAATTTTATGTTTTAGTGTCCTTAGTTATGTTTAAGTGCACGAATGGTTTGATATGTGTACTTAGTTTTCTTTTCCTTTTTTTCCTATTGAAGCATTGTGTATGTTTTGAAATGTTTATACTAATTATAGCCCTGATACAGCTGGGCTTTAAACAAAAATAACGGTAACAACAATAATATATAATATAAATAATAAAGCCACATGTATACTTTTGGATTCCCAATTATTTGTGCTCCCACGGAGTGCTCCCATAAGAAATTGAAACAATGAACATTCTTTTCACTAAATGAAGATGAGAATGTTATGTTATGTTTTAGGGGGATTGTTGTGTTTTTGATTTGTTTTTGACCATTCTACTGAAAGTTAAAATGTTAATTTCATTTCATTTTTCATTTTTGTTCATATGTTATTAATATTTGTTTCTTTTTGTCACAATGGATTTGCCATGTGAAACTTGGCCTGCTCTTCCCATTGAGTGCGCATCGCCGCAGTATAGTGCCACCCCTATTTTTTCTGTTTCTACCAAGATTTTAGAAAGGCAAGAAGGCTAATTGATCGTAGAAGGGAAGGACCTGGAAAATGAACCTATCTCTTCCTTAAGAAAGGCATACTCAAACATAAATTACAATTTACATTTTGAATCTCTTTGTGTAGAGCTCTCTCTGTCTCTCTGTCACAAATGAACACGCACACGCACGCACGCACGCGCGCACACGCACACACACACACCACACACACACACACACACACACACACACACACACACACACACACACACACACACACACACACACCACACACACACACACACACACACACACACACACACATACACAGAGAAGCTGAGAGATAACATCATTTGGGGTGAAAAAAAGATAAAGTTCTTTCCATAACCTTGAGGTTGTAGGAGAATGAAATGATACTGATAGTGATACGTCAGCTTTTCTGTGGACCAACATTTTGAGAGCAGTTCCTGTCTCCTCTCCCTTCCTGCTTTAAGTTAACAAATGTTGAACAGGATCAGGTGCTCTTTTTTACTGCTCGGTGGACTGGAAGCCATGTATATATGCATAGTGTCTTTCTTGACTTGACTCAGAGTTGAACTTGGACAGCCTGATTGAAATGCAGAAACTATACACCGGCTTGGCCTCTGGGGTACTAATAAAAAAGTAATTTGTGAAGAGGAATTGTGTGATTCTAAAATTAAAACTGTATATTGTTCAAGAGGCAAAGTGCATTTTGTGAACCATTTTTGTATGCACAGAGGTTACTAAGATAATTCTAGGGTCATTGACACTGGGGGATAAAGGAATTCAGACTTTGCTACTCTCAGGTCAAGTTTATATTGGTAAGCTCTGTCTACTCTCTCTAACAGTTTACTGGCTCAGTTGTTGAGTGGTTAAAACATTTGTCTTCAAATTAGAGGATTTGGGTTTGAATCTGCTTGAGTTTTGCCTGGCAGATAAAAATGTGGAGATTTTTCCAATCTCCCAGATTTATATGTAATCAGCTGCTAGTGCTAGTACTGAATCCCCTTTGTTGTGCTTCCAGGTTCTCTCTACTCCGACTGTCTCCCTACTCTCCTCCCATTCATCACTGACATCATCAACACTTCTCTTCAAACTGGAACTGTCCCAGATTCTTTCAAGTCTGCTATTGTTCACCCTCTCCTCAAGAAACACAATTTAGACCCAAATGAACTGAAAAATTACCGGCCTATCTCTAATCTCTCTTTCTTGTCAAAACTCCTTGAAAAAGTCGTTCTCAACCAGCTGAACTCTCACCTGTCTGCCAACAATCTCCTCAATCCTTTCCAGTCAGCCTACCGCCAGTGCCATAGCACTGAAACTGCCGTACTACACATTCTCAACAATCTCCTTGCAACTGATACTGGCAAAGTCTCTCTCCTCACACTCCTTGATCTGTCTGCAGCCTTTGATACCATTGACCATGGTATTCTCCTTTCTAGACTTCATACTTTTGGCATCTCTGACATTGCTCTCTCCTGGTTCACTTCATATCTATCAAACAAAAAACAAACTGTTCTCATCAATGGCACTTACTCTCAACCTGCATACCTGACCTGTGGTGTTCCACAAGGATCTGTCCTTGGCCCTGTTCTTTTCACTCTTTACACCTCCCCCCTGTCCACTATCATCAACTCCCACTCTATAAAACACCACTTCTATGCTGATGACACCCAACTTCAAGACAGTGACTCACCTGACAATATACAGCTCCTGTTGACTCGCACCACTGAGTGTTACTCGGACATTAAGAACTGGATGACACACAATAGACTTCAGCTTAATGACGACAAGACAGAAGCTATCCTCATTGGCACCCGTCAGAAACTTTCTCAGCTGCCTCCTCTTTCTCTCCCATTATGTAACACATCAGTCCCAATTTCTGATTCAGCTAAAAACCTTGGTGTCTGCATTGACTCTACCCTCTCCATGAACAACTTTGTTTCTCAAACTGCCAGATCTTGCTACTATCATCTCCATTGTATAAGCCTGATCAGGAAGTATCTCTCTGTGGAAACAACTGCAAAACTCGTTCTCTCTCCTTCATAATGTCTCGCATTGACTATTGCATTTCACTCCTGTCTGGTCTTCCTACCTCCACCATTCACATCCTACAGCGCATTCAAAACAATGCTGTACGCCTTGTACTCAAAAAGAAAAAAGCTGACCACATATCTCCTCTCCTGGCACAACTTCACTGGCTCCCTGTATCAAAGCGCATACAGTACAAACTAGACACCATGTGCTACAAAAGCCTCAATAACGCAGCCCCTGATTACCTGTCAAGCCTACTTGAGATCTATGTTCCCTCACGTACCCTCCATTCTGCCTCCGATCCTCTGACTTTTCGCTTTCCACGCACTAAGCTCAATACCTATGGTCCACGAGCCTTCTCTGTTTCTGGTCCACTCTCCTGGAACAAACTTCCTCTCTCAGTCCGTCAGCAACCTAGTTTTGTCTCCTTCAAGTCCGCTCTCAAAACTCACCTTTTCTCCTCTGCATAAAATCCTAACCTCACTCTGCAGCCTGTCTCCGCTCGAAGGGGAATCACATTGCTATAATATATAATTGTATATGATATGCTCTCTATAATTTTCCATTGCTTTTAAAGTTTTATTCTGCTTTTTTTTTTTCTTTTCCATTATTAGCCTTGCTGTTGTTGTGTTGCTTGTTGCGTTGCTGTGCGCTGCACGTGCTGGTGTGTGTGTTTCGGTTGTTGTGTTTACAGTTTTGCGTCTATATGTTTGGTCAGTGCATTAAGATCTGGAATCTGAATGTCTGTTTAATGGCTTTAGAAATGATATTTAAATCTAAAGATGACTCAATATTGCAAAGTCAAAGATAAACCAAATAAAAAAATATTGTTTAGAAATTAGCATCTAATCATATTTAAGTGTACGTAGAAGCTACATCCACAAACACTCGGAGAAAAGGAGGGGGGTGGATTGGGAAGAGGAGAAAATTCCCCTCAGAGCTGTATTGTCAACTGTGCTAGCAAAGTAAAAACTTAACCCTTTGACTCCCTGATCCTGTCCACCAGCTTCCTACAGAAAGCTGGTGGATAATGTGAGGGAATCTAAGGGTTAAGTTTTTGCAGTTGGTGGATAGGGTGCAGGAGTCAAAGGGTTAAAAGTGGTGGATAGGGTGCAGGAGTCAAAGGGTTAAAAGTGGTGGATAGGGTGCAGGAGTCAAAGGGTTAAAAGTGGTGGATAGGGTGCAGGAATCAAATTGTTGAAATTGTCTCTCAGTGCTTTACCTTTGCAAGTCTGTATTTAACCAAAATTTCATTATGGCCAGTTTACATAAATATGCAGTGTTTATCTGCACTTTCATTTTTATGTAGATAGATATGATGTAGAATCACAGATTTTGTTGAACTGCTGTCGCCTTGCTCTATATTTTCTGTACTGAATATAGATTTGCTTTTGTCCTCTCTCTCTGTGGGTCCTTGTGTTTCTATTTCAGCTTTTAGACATGCCCATCCCTGCACGCAGACAGACGAAAAATTAAGGTGCTATATCTGGTCGGTGACGTTATTTGTTAATTGTCACCAAGGCAACCAACTGGTCTTGTACAGGAACTTTCGAACTACTGAACTAGTGTGAATGTCGTCACTTTTCTGTTGTTGATTCTGTGTGTGTTTTTTGTTTTTGTTTTTGTTTTTGTTTAGTTTGTTTTCATCATGATGTAAGCTTTGTATTAGTAAGGCCACCTTGGGTGAAGTTACCACCTTGTGTGAAGTTACCAAAGTGTGCTTTTAAATTTCATCCCATAGGGATGCTGAGGGCTCTTCAGTATAAATAATATCTCCACCTTCTGGAATTGTATGCTAGAAATTTCCTCTGTTATGTTACTCACTTTGTCTCTGCCTTGCTTCTTTGCTTTGTCTTCTTCTTTTATCATTTTATATTTTCCTGGTTCATTTACTGGTATGTGAATTGTGTACATGTATTAACTGCATTTTTGGCCGTAGGGAATTGTGATGTGCAGAAGTAATTTCAGGTAATTTAGACCTGTTTTTGTTTTAGTGTCCTCAGTTATATTTCATTATTTGTATTAAGATTTAAAAAAAAAAACTTCCTGGTGATGGACAGAATGGTCGCAGTGACACTGACAGGGTATTATATATATCCTTAGATCATTTTGTAATTGAATTGTCACATGTACTTGATTTTCTTTTCCAGTGTCTTTTTTTTTCAAGTCATAGAGGTGTTGAGTACATTTTGCAGTGGTTATAGCCCTGATAATGATATGGCTCTGCGCAGTCAGCTTTGCTTTAAGTTAAAACAATAAAAAATAGTAATAATTATAAATTTGAAGGGTTACCTGCCAGAATGGAGTATCTGCCTTCTTAGTTTTACGACAAACCCTGTCTGTGGGTAACTCTCAGATTTTTGCCTTTATATGACTTTATATGAAAGCATTCTTATTTTTGGTAAAGGGGGGGGGGGGGGGGGAGTCATGGTGTGGTGTGGCAGACTTGCAGATGTTGGAATGACTCTGGTCACTCAGTAAAAGTTAATATGTTATGTCATTTACTACTAGATATTGTGAGTTCATAATCATTCTATTTTTCATTGTTCACAGATTACTGGCTGTAGAAACTTTCTCCTCTCTGCCTGTCCCGTCTCCCTTTTCTGCTGAAATAACTTGTCTCCATTTCTTTTATTTTTGACACTTATAAGAATTGAGGGCTTTACTCACTGGATCCAGACAGGGACAGTATTTTTTGCCGGTTGAGATGGCTGTCCTGTGTGTGTGTGTGTTGTGTGTGTGTGTGTGTGTGTGTGTGTGTGTGTGTGTGTGTGTGTGTGTGTGGTGTGTTGTGTGTGTAATCACTCCATCCCCACCTCACATGTGTTACCCACAGCCCCCAGTATTGCACTTTTTCCACAAATGCCTGATGACAATCCAAGGACACTCAGGTAGTGGGCAGCCAGTTGAATTAAAAAGTCTTCTTCAGGTAGCTATGTTTAATCTGTATACACATGAAAGACATTATATAAGCCAGTACAGACAGTTGTATGTAAGATATTATGTCTAGATAGCCAGTACAGAAATTCACTAAGTGAATCTTGGCAACTTCTGGTTGAAACACTTATTGGTGAAATCATTTTTGGATGGAGTTCTAACACTCCCCATTAAAGAAGAAAACGATTTCCTAGGTCATAATTGCTCAGCCCTGACTCAGTTTTTATCTTAGGTTCTGTAAACAGAGTAAGGTGTAAGTTCTGTAAAACGTTCTCCCGTCTCAACCCCCAAAACTAGTTTTGAGTACTGCAATTTCTGTTAATGAGCCTCAAGGACATTGTATCATTGATTTCTGCAAGTGGAAGATCTGAAAACAGTCTTAAGTGGAAGATCTGAAAATAGTCTTAAGGACATTGTATTAATCTGTACAAGTGGAAGACTGAAAATGAAAGCAAGTCATGTCACTCCTGAAGACACTAGACAGAAATTGCCTACAGCTAGTACAAGAGTCTTTTTTACTTTGAAGCGCACACTATAACATATAACTATAAGGCCTCTCCACCCACCCACCCCCCCACCCCCACCCCTTTTTTTCCCTTTGTGTTTCTCTTTATTTCTTTTAATAGTTTAATAACTGTTTATTTTGTAGGGTTTTTTTTTTTGTAGTTGTTTGTTTTATTAATGGATTTCGGCAGCATTCTGCTCATAGACAAATTTTGTGCATTTTTATCTGAAGAAAACATTTTTTTTTTGTATTTGAGTGGGGAGGGTTTAAGATGATACACAGACCCTGCCATGGTCCTTCTAAACAAGACAGCGTTACTAAACAGTGATTGATACATATTTTGCAGTCAGACGGCTGTCCATGAATTGAACAATTTCAAGCATTGATTCAGTTTTCATGGATATTCACATGATACTAATGATATGGTTCTAAGTTCCCCAGCGCTCAGATATAGTCATGAGCTGATTCTTTTATGTATATTATTGGGAGAATTGGTGATGATATCTGATTGTGAAAGGTATTTTTATATGGTTTAAAAGTAGCATATTAATCATTAGTTAAGTGATAATCAGCCATTAATAATCACATGATAATAAATATTACCCATTGTCTCTTCTCCTCTTCCTTTCTCCCCCTGCTTGATACTCGCCTCCCTCCCTTTTGGTACATACAATGATACATACACATTTATAAACAACACATACACATAATTGATAATGTGACATATAATACACACAAACGCACACAAAATATGCTTTTACACACACACACACATACACACACACACACACACACACACACACACACACACACACACACACACACACACACACACACACACACACACACACACACACATGTGCACACACACTGAAACGGGGACAAGTCTGACAAGGAACCTGCATTTTGAAAACAAAGATTGACAGGTTTCCTTTAAAATGAAGCTTATGTTATTGAACAATGTCTGAATGTCTGGGCCTATAGGGCAAAGAGTGTAAATAGTGTATAATACCAGTAGGCCATGATGAATATGTTTGTTGTGCATACACTTTGAGTTTGATAACATATTGATCACATGAACTTTTTGCATCATTAATAATGTCAGTTGTGTTTGTCCAACTGCTGAAAACATTTAATACCGTTTGATCAGTGTGCATTATCCAAGTTTAATGTCCAACAGTTCTGCCATAACGGTAGCTGTGGTGTGTTCTTTGATTACAAGTTGAAAGTTTTTAAATTTGTTTTAATTTAATTTTTGACTTTTGTCTATAACATTAACAGCCCTGAATGATATTGCTGTCAGTGGTTTGTTAGACGTATCCCTATTAGCTCCTTAAAATTATACTGTTGTAGCCTAAACTTATACTGTTGTAGCCTGAACAGCCTGGCTGTTCTTGGCAGTGTGGCTTGCAGTTGAGGGGTACTTTGGTCAACTTTTGAGAATTCATGAACCATTTAAGTGTTTTGCACAAAATTTCAATCATTCACATAATCTCTCATAAGGGTGCGGGGGGCTCTTTCAGTATAAATAGTATTGGCATCTTCTGGAAATTTTGTGCTACAAATTTCCTCTTTTCTGTCTGTCTCTTTGTTTCTGCCTTGTTCCTTTGCTTTCTGTCATCTCTTCCTACCATTTTCTGCCTTGCTGGTCCATTCACCTGTATGTGAATAAAATCATACATACTTTCTCCTAGGATTGATAATTGCGTACACATATTTGAATGCATCTTTGGCTCTAGGGAAATGAGATGTGCGGAAGCAATTTTAGGTCATTTAGGCCTTTTTTTTTCCTTCAATATATGTTTTAGTGTTCTCTGATATGTTTACATTTGTGCTCAGATATAAATATTTTTTAAATCACCTGTGTGATAAATTGGACAGTGGCCAGCACCAGGGGCATCTCCTTATAGTATGTGCGCAGATGCTTTGATATGTGTACTTCATTTTCTTTTCCTTTTTTTTCCCTGTTTCAGTATTGTGTGTGTATTGAAATGGTTATAGCCCTTATATGGCTGTATGCAGTTGGCTTTGCTTTAAACAAAAATAATAATAACACTTGCATTTACGTAATCTATCTAGTATTAATTTAATTTTGGGAAAGGGAGTGGGCGAAATGGGATAAACAGAAGATTTGAATTCATGTATTTTAGATAGCATTAAAACCAATTGCAGAAAGTGGTGTCAGTTCTGACTTGTTTGGAAATTGAAGTTGTTTTCATTACCAGATTTATTTTAGTAGACCTCATCATTTTCTTTCCCAGTATTTCCCCTGATTTCTCACTGTTTCTGTCATTTTTGATTTGCCAGATTGAAGTCACTGCACCAGTCACTTTTAAATATTTCTGAAAGAAGATCGAAGTCACTGTACGATTCACTTAAATATTTCTGAAAGAACTTGCATGCCTGTGAACTGTTGTCTTTTGCCAAGGTTTTTTTTTTTGGGGGGGGGGGAGGGGGGAAAGAAAAACAAAAAAAAATGCTTAAAATGGGTACAAATTACTTGAATAGCACTCCTGCTCTGGCAGAGAAAGAATGAAGTTGGCAAGAGTTGTATTTTATGATTGCTTACGCATATCCTGAGTGTCAAATTAATTGTTCAGAGGGTCAAGGTTTGTCACCAGAATACTGCTGTGGTGCAGGCAATGGGAACCATTCGGTGTTGTGGCTCAGGTGCAGGATGGACCATGTGAACTTAAAGCAACAAAAATGAAGGAATGTGTGTCAGATGGTTGGTTCATCGTGTAATGCACACAACAGTGCCCACATTTGTGATCTGGAGATGTCTGTACAGTCGTGTCATCTTTTCATGGACCTCAGGGACTAAGTGAATGAAGCCAGTTGCACTCACACAGTGAATCTGTTGTGTGAACAGAATCACCCCCTCCTTCAGAGAAGGGACTATCCTTTTGCTGTTCAGCCGTAAACCTTGCTAGACTTGAATCAGGATATTCAAAGAATCAAATGAAATACTTTGCATTACACTGAATTAATTTTACTTTACGTGGTGTAATGTGATGTGACATGACATTACAGAAATTTTTTGTTTTGTTTTGTAGCATCACATTGTGTCATGTTACATTAATTACATAGGTTTGACCAAATAAAACTCCTAAAAGCATAGAATGGGCATTACCTACTATCATAGTCAAAATGATCCAGATTCTTACTGAAGATAATGTAATTTGTTCCCCTTTTACACACCCACACCCACCTACCCACACACACTATATACACACACATATGAATAAAAGATTTGAAAAAAAATTATACCTGATATGAACATGATTAATTGATTTTGTTTCTCAGTATCCTGTATTTTGTATTTTCAGTGACAAGACTGCTGGAAAGTGGAGTGAGTCCAGATGTCACAAACGAGGATGGCTTGACAGCATTACATCAAGTAAGTGAGACATTGGTTTACATGTGACACACACACACACACACACACTTGGAAATGGTTTAGATTCTTTGAAAATATGATTATTAGGAATAAGGTATAGTGAATATGAATCATGAAAGGAAGTTAATTTGTTATTGGGAACTGAGGAATAACTGTTAATGTACTGTAACTTTATTAGTTCAGGGTTACTTTCTTTTTTCTTTTTTTTTTCTTTTTTTGTTTTGCAGCCCCATCTTCTGTACCAGTCCTATGTCACTGTCACCTTATCACTTACATTGACTCTCCAGCACACCAACACACCTCCAGACCCACTGAAACTGAAGTCACTATGAGACTGAGAGCATGGCATGAAGAGATAGAATCTGGGACACTTTTTTCCAGTGCTGTGATGATGATAACGGGGATGACTGTGATGATGGCAGGGAGTTCCATTTTGGATTGAGACTGTGTTACAGGGCTTGATTCTGTGCTTCTTTTCGTCATATTGCCTGGTGCCTACTGTGCTGTTCAGGCAGTTTGACTGATTTTGAGCAGCACCCTCAGTGATGCTTTTTATCTGTAGAGTGTATGATTGACAATTAATTGTGCGGTCCTTGTCTTCCCAACAAGCATATTGTTTGCTTTACTCTGGGTAGGAGCTGACCCAGGGCAAAAATCTCACAGTAATACTTTGGACTGATGGGGTTTAACCCCACAACCTTCCAGTCAGTAATAAGGTGCACTAACCACTTCCCCATGTTGACTGGTTGCAACCCTACATTATTAGCTGAGTGTACTGTAGGTTTAGTTACATGGTTGTATCTTTCGGAGGGTGTTCTTAGGTTTTCTTGTTGCATGTAATCACAGGTATTCAGTTGTTTTGATAAACAACACCACACCAATTGCCATGATGCTTTACAACAGACTGATGATTGGAAGGTTGTGGATTTGAATCCTGTCATTCCTGTCAGAATCATGGGAATGTTCGACCTCAACCAGATCAAAGTTGAGTGTGCTATGGGCTTATTGGGAAGGCTGCCACTCTGCGTTGTCTTATGCGCTTATGGTTATAGATGTGACATTGAGGGTGTTGCTGAAATCTCCTGACCAACGCTACAGACGTATCTCAAGCCTGGTTGATTACAGGATAAACTATGAAAGGAAGCATAGAGTATGGTCTCCATCCAGAATGGAACTCCATAGCATCATCGTTATCATCCCCATCACCATCATTGTCATAATGTGAAAAATTGTCCCAGAGTCTGTGGCCATTAATGTGGCATAGGAAACAACAGGTTGGAAAAAAACATGATAATAATAATGCATCCAAGCAAGATACACATTTGCTTGTCATTTAAAGCTTTGACTTGTTTTCATGCAGTGTTGCATCGATAACTCAGAGGACATGATGAAGTTGCTGTTAGACTACAATGCCAACGTCAACGCTTGTGACAGTGAGATGTGGACTCCCTTGCATGCTGCAGCCACATGTGGCCATATGATGCTTTGCAAATATCTCATTGACAGGTCAGGACAGGTCCACATTAAATTTTTTTTCCATTTTGTTGTTGTTGATGACATTTATAAGAATTGATTCCTTTGCTCACTGGATCCAGAAGGCGAGTTTCTTTTCCTTTTTATATATTCCCTGGTTGAGATGTCTGTTTTGTGTGTGTGTGTGTGTGTGTGTATGTATGTGTTGTGTGTGTGTGTGTTGTGTGTGTGTGTGTGTGTGTGTGTGTGTGTGTGTGTGTGTGTGTGTGTTGTGTGTGTGTGAGTGTGTGTAGGGAGAGGGGTTAGTGTGTGCCTGTTGAGGAGAGGGGTGGGTTTGTGTATGTGTGTTGAGGAGAGGTGTTAGGGTGTGTGTGTGTGTGTGTGTGTGTGTGAGATGAGGAGAGGGGTTAGGGTGTGTGTGTGTTGAGGAGAGGGTTAGTCACTTAGTGTGTGTGTGTGTGTTTTGAGGAGGGGGTCAGGGTGTGTGTTTGTGTGTGTTGAGGGTAGGGGTTAGGGTATCACCGGTATGTGTGTGTGTGTGTTTAGGAGAGGGGTTAGGGTGTGTGATTGTGCTTGTGTCATGTGTGTGTGTGTATATGTCATTGTGCTTGTATGTGTGTTTGTGTGTGTGTGTGTGATTGTTCAATAGAGACCCTCTTTCATGCTGCTGCCACTTGTGGTCATATGATACTTTACACTGTAAGTATCTTATCAGTCACTGACAGACCACTGTGGTATGTTGTTGTTGCATGTTTTAGTGCTGTGTCCTTAGTTTAACTTTAAGTATAGCATTGCAGAGGTTACTGTAGACTGTAGTGATAATATCAGTTCAAGACAGACAGATAGATTATGTTCTTTCTGAACAGAGTGTATGGATTCAGTGGTATGCATGAGTGTGTATGTGTGCCATGTGTGTGTGTGGTGTGTGTGTGTGTGTGTGTGTGTGTGTGTGTGTGTGTGTGTGTGTGTGTGTGTGTGTGTGTGTGAGAGAGAGAGAGAGAGAGGAACACAGAGAAAGAGAAGAGACTGTGTCACAGGTGTGTGTGTAATTGTGCTTGTGTCATGTATGTGTGTATATGTCATTGTGCATGTGTGTGTGTGTTTGTGTGTAGGGGAGAGGGGTTAGTGTGTGCCTGTTGAGAGAGGGGATAGTGTGTGTGTGTTGAGGAGAGGGGTTAGTGTGTGTGTGTGTTGAGGAGAGGGTTAGGGTGTGGGTGTGTGTTGAGGAGAGGGGTTAGAGTGATTTTGTGTGTGTGTGTGTGTGTGTGTGTGTGTTTTGGTTGTTTGAGAGGAGTTACAGTATGTGTGTGTGTGTATTCAGGAGAGAGGTTAGAGCGTACTTGTGTGTGAGTGTGCGATTGTTCAGTAGAGACCCTCTTTCATGTTGCTGCTACTCAGTACTTGTGGTCGTATGATACTCTACACTGTAAGTATCTTATCAGTCACTGACATATCACTGTGGTGTGTTGTTGTTGCATTTTTATAGTGTTGTGTGCTTAGTTTAAAAGTAGCATTGCAGAGGTTACTTTAGACTGTAGGGATAATATCAGTTCAAGACACACAGACAGATTATGTTCTTTCTGAACAGAGTGTATGGATTCAGTGGTGTGCATGAGTGTGTATTTTACTCTGTGTGTGTGTGTGTGTGTGTGTGTGTGTGTGTGTGTGTGTGTGTGTGTGTGTGTGTGTGTGTGTGTGTGTGTGTAGTGAGTGAGTGAGTGAGGAACACTCAGAGAGAGAGAGAGAGAGAGAGAGAGACTATGTGTGTGTGTGTGTGTGTGTGTGTGTGTGTGTGTGTGTGTGTGAGTGTGAGTGTGAGAGATTGTGCTTGTGTCTGTGTGTGTGTGTCATTGTGCTGTGTGTGTGTGTGTGTGTGTGTGTGTGTGTGTGTGTGTGGTGAGATAAAAAAAATGAGAATGTGGTTTTGTGTGTCTTTGTGTTATAACTAATATGCTTGATAAACCTTCAGACAAGTTTCTGGTTAGATGCACATCATTTGCTAGCTAATCTGTATCCCATTCTCTTTCATTTTCTCTCAAGATATACCATGCCATGTGCACACATACACACACACATACACACACACACATATATCCCTGCACCCCCCCCCCCCCACACACACACACACATTGTCTCTGAATCCTTCTCACTCTCACTACTTAGTTTGATATTAACACTGAAGTAACATTTATTTGATTTAAAAATAAATAAAACACTACACACTTTTACATCATTACAACAATACTACATACACAATGTGATATTTGAGGAAAACTTATTAGACAAGTGAAAATGGACAACCTTCTGTATTTGAATTCACCGTATTGATATCATCAACTTTCATTGATGTCGTATAGTATGTATGGTTGTCATTGTAAAAGATCCTGCAGCTTCATGATACTGTCCAAGAATGAGTGATGTGTTGTGTATTTGCAGATTTCTCACCATACGGGGGCTGATCCTAAAGTCTTGTCACTTTGCAAAAATAGCAACTTTGCAAAACAACAACAGCAAAACTTGGGTCTAATGTACATGAAATTTTTGGAGTTCTTTGAAGAATTCTTATTCTTTCTCAGCATAGGGTTTCAGCCTCTCCAGCTAAGAGATAAATGCTTTCTGGTAGTCTGATCAAGATATTACAGCAAACTAAGATTTCACTGCTTTTCCCCAAGTCCTGGATTCTTGAGAACTTGTTGATAGCCATGCTTTGCTTCAGCAGGGCTTGCCAGCCATTGAACTAGATAGAGCATCATTATAATTTTGTGCTTATTATGAGCACAAAGGCTGTATTTTTTCTTAATACAAGTTAAAGGTATTTACTATCAACAGTTAAAAAGATGGCAGCCTTCCTGACAAAAACTTTGGATCAGCCTTCATGTGTACATATATCATGCACATAGTTTAAGAAGTGTTGCATGTATATTTTGGCCAAACCCTCTTCTTAAGGGACCAAGGTTTGGAGTGAATAAATCATCAGAATTTGTATTTGAATCTCATTTGTGCACACCACCAACTCCCTCCTTCTAAATGCTGTGGCATATGTATACATGTATAGACCGTCTCAGGGGAGTGGTGGGTGGGAAAAACAAAAACAATCAAAACCCTTTCGTCTCATAAAATCAGAAAACTAGGAAAGTGCACATAGCCAGCACTTTTTGTGTGTAACATATATTTTAATAGCTGTTCATCCGAAGTTTAAAAACAAACAGGCTTACTAATGTCTAATTAATGAGTGAAGTGACACATTGTTTCAAATTACAGAGGGGCTGAATTATTAGCTGTGAATGCTGATGGAAATATGCCCTATGACATCTGTGAAGATGAGGTCACGCTGGATCACATTGAAACGGAAATGGCTAAACGAGGTAAACATTGCAATGAGTGTGTTATTGGAGGTGTGTTTGTCTAGTTCATGTTGGCCTGTTTAATTTCCTGTTTGTATTTCGGTGATTAGCTGCATTAGTCTGTTTTGAGATTATTCTAGATTGTTGTGTGTGTGGTGTGTGTGTGTGTGTGTGTGTGTGTGTGTGTGTGTGTGTGTGTGTGTGTGTGTGTGGTGTGTGTGTGTGTGTGTGTGTGTGTGTGGTATGTGTTCATTTATGTCTGTGTGTGTTTTCAGAAATGCACATGAGATGTTTTGAAAACAAAATAAAAACCAAACACAGACACGCATATAGTAAAAATCTCATTTTGCTTTATGAATCATTGACGTAATTGTTAAGTATTTTTTGATGCACCAGGTATAACTCAGGAACAGATAGACATCACTCGTCTTTCCACGGAACACAAAATGTTAGACGACATCAAAGACTTTGCTGAAGCTGGAGGGGATCTAGAAGTTGTTGACCACATAGGAGCTACACTGGTAGGTCTTTTTAATCTTATTGGATTTTCATTTATTTGCTGTTGGGGTTGAAGGGTCTGTTGAACATTGAACTGTGTGTGTGTGTGTGTGTGTGTGTGTGTGTGTGTGGTGTGTGTGTGTGTGTGTGATAGAGTGTGTGTGTGTGTGAGAGAGTATGTGTGTGTGTGAGAGAGAGAGTGTGTGTGTGTGTGTAGTGTTTGTGTGTGTTTGTGAGTGTGTTCATAAGTGTTTGTGTGTGTGTGCGTGTGTGAGTGTGTGTGGTGTGTGTGTGTGGTGTGTGTGTTGTGTGTGTGTGTGTGTGTTTTTTCGTATTTACTGTTTGTCAGGTCTGTAGACATGTTGATCTAGCAGATAGGGAAGATCTCCATTGTTTATGCACCAGACAGGAAGTACCCAGACAGGATCGAACCCAGATTTCCAATTAGCAGTCCAGTATTTACCACTAGTGCATACAAGTATATTTTCTGTATGTAGTACAAGTTATAGACTGCATTCTTTTCTTTCCAGCTTCATATAGCGACAGCTAATGGTTACGTTGAGGTGGTAGAATTCCTGTTGGATAACCATGTTTCCGTAGAAACCAGAGACGATGAATCCTGGCAACCCATACATGCTGCTGCCTACTGGGCCCAGGTAAGTTTTTATGGCATGGTTTTCTCTTTTTATTCAGTTTCATGTTTGTGTGTTTTTGTGTGCATAGCACCTTACTGTTGCTGTTATTATAGTTTGGTCTTCATGTGAACTTTAAGGCATGTTGAATGCTGTTCAGTAAAAGGTAGGCAAGTTCATTTGCTAGATGTGTCAGCAGTTTGTGGTTTAGTAGAAAGTGCACTAAAGGCTCTGGAAAAAATTGTAAGGAAGGAAATGGAAATAATCTTCCAGCTTGGTTATATCAGTGTGTTGGATCCCTTGCTGTGTTATTTATATGATCTCTGTATCTTTCTGGTGTTTTGTTATTAACTTTGAGACCATATCTTTTTTCTAGAAAGCACACTAAGTTTCTGAGAAAGAAAGGAAATGGGGGGGGGAAGAAAACCCTTGAAAATTTGTAGCTGTATGAAATATCAAGGAGAACCAAAATTTGGAAATGAAGTTTTTGCTATGTTAATCAGAAAGACATATAGTACAGGGAAAACAACTGAATCTTCATAGTAGAACATGAAGAGAAAAAGCTTGTTGGTGATTTATGGTAATGCCCCCTCCTCCCAAAATATCTGTCCAAACAAAATTCTGATGCAGCACTGATAATTTTGAAACTTGTTTGGAACGTTTTACTCAGGGGAAATAAGTTCAGCTGGTCAGTTTTTGGATGAATTCTGTAGTGTTCGGTGTAATATAAAAGCCTAATGATGTATGCCATTTTTATGATTATTTTTCTTGAGGGGAGTGGGGGGGGGGGGGGGGGGTGGGGTGTTTACGAAAAATCTGTCAATCTAATCTCAACATGGATACCAAGAAGTTACATCCAATAGTGTTTGCATGTTCTTTATGTTCCACAGCAGAATTGGCTGCGTATTATTACAAGTTTATGCATGTATTATTTTTTCAAATAGTTTTTCATTGTGTTTATTTTGAGGCTTGTTGTTTTCTTGACATGGTTGCGTTTTGAGCATGCAGTTTTATTTTGTCTGCCCCCCTTCTCAGCAAGAAATTTTGGAGATGCTGGCAGAAAGTGGTGCTGATCTGGACTCCAAAACCAAGAATGGAGAAACTCCATTTGGTAAGCTGTCCTGTCTCAGTTTCTGTTCATCTTTCTATCTTTTGTCTTGTCTGTCTTAAAAAAGAAAACAAAGGGGACTGTTTTTGTGTTATTGTGTGGATGCATATTTAAAAATGAGTCTTTAGATCTCTTGGCTCTTTATGAATGGATCTGATTTGGATTGCAGGTTCAGTTCCTCCAAGTGCTGAATTTTAAGTGGATGGATCTTTACTAAATTTGGGCCACAGGGTCAGCTTATCAGGAAATTGCAGAGCCTAACTGTAAATTGGAATGACTTATTTTGGGGGTCTGTGTGGCCTGAAACGTGAAAATATAAACACCCAACATGATTATTCTTGTTTTAGAAGCTGTGCTTCTTTTAAGTGAAAAAGCCTGTCCTGTTGTGCATTTTTTTAAAGTGTTTCATCAAGTCTGATTTTTTGAATAACAAAGGTGTGTGGGATAGAATTGGTAAATATGTATGGTGTAGTGATATTGAAGCTTCAGAAAAAACATTTTGTTTGAAATTTTTGACAGTGTGACATTGTCTTGACAGAATACTCAGTGTGCTTCTTCCTGGTTATTAGTTCTGCATGGCTGAATTTTTCTCTCATTAAAAAAAAAAAAAAAAGAGAAACCTTTGCCCTCAAACTTTTGTTTATCTCCTCAGCAAGCATTGCATTGTGCTAGTGGGAATGTGTGTATCAATCTATGTTTTTTATTTTTGGTTTTTATTAATTTGGTAGAGTGGTTGAGTAATACTGCTTGTTACGTGAGTTACTATACAAAGTATAACTTATTCTTTTTTTGATAGCATTGCGTGCTGTATACAATACACAGTATAACTTGTACTTTTTTTGATAGTATTGCTTGCTATCTCAGTTATAATACAAAGTAAGTTATGATACACAGGGTAGCTTACATTTTCTGATATGATGTGCATTTGAATTCATCAGCATGCTCACATTTTTCATTGTGTCTCTATAATTATCTGCCTTTATTTCTTGCCCGCTCTCTTGTCTGTCTGTTTCTTTATCATTTTGGACATTCTCGTGAGTTTGTGTGTGTATGTGTGTGTGTTGTGTGTGTGGGGTGTGAAGACATGTTATTCTGTTCCATTTCCTGTGTGTGCATTAGTTATCGTGTTTCCTTGTTATCTGGAAGTTCATGTGTATAATATATGGAACTCAAATCTGCAAACATATTTACAGTTATATATCGTGAGAATCTTTGAAATAACAGTAGTATTCTCCAATCAGTCAATGATTCCCTCTTTCACAACTGGCACTTCCTACCATGTGTTCATCTCTCTAAAAATGTCAGACAAACAAAACAAAACAGAAAACAACAACAAAAAACAAAAACAAAACAAAAAAAGAGAAATAAAACAAAACCCCAAAGAATTGACATTGACAATAGAAAATTCCAAATCAGAAACACATTAAGACATAGACAATAGAAAATTCCAAATCAGAAACACATTAAGACATAGACAATAGAAAATTCCAAATCAGAAACACATTAAAGCATGTCAACATTTGGTCTATTGTTGCCGTCAGACTTGTGTGAGGAGCCAGACTTGAAGCAGAAGATTTTGGACATGAAGGACGAGATAGAAACCAAACGGTCCATACGTCAGCAGCGCCTAGGATCTCAACGGAAACATCGCGTCAGCTCAAGAAAGTGAGTGTCATATATTTTCTTCCCAAATTATCGACATAGTTTCTGTGGGATTACTTCCGTAGTTGTAGCTTTTTTCATTCCCCCTTTTTTTTTAATTGTTTAGAGATTGTAGGTGGGAACAAATCTTGGTTTTGTTTTGTTTTAATCTTTTTTTTAATTTTTTTTTTTAGCGTTCCCGTGGGGAAGATTTTTAGGGGCTGAGAATTTGCAAGAAGATTTGCTAATTGTTAGCTTTGCTTGTTTCCCTATTGTTTTTGTTTGAAATGTGATCATATACTTTGTATATGTTTGATTTTGCTTTCTAGATATTAATTCAACTGCCTCGTTTTAAATTTCATTGTATGACAGGGTCCTTTTAATTATAAAGGCTTTCTAGATATTAATTCAACTGCCTCGTTTTAAATTTCATTGTATGACAGGGTCCTTTTAATTATAAAGGTTTGGGGTGGTTAAAATGCATTCTAATTTTGTAGTGTGGCAGCGTTTTTGTATCTAGAATGTAAGAGTATGAACACTGCCTCCTTCTAGTGCTCCCTCCCTTTCTCCATGCCCGCCTATCTCTTTTCTCACTTTCTCTCTCGCAGCAGAAAAAATTACAGTAGTTCTTTGTAGGTGCAGTACTAGAGCATCCAGACTCCATCATCATCAGCACCACACACACACAGTAACACTTTGAGAAAATTCAGTGCCAGAACTGTTAGTAACATTTGTTCTTTGGTTATTTGCATCTAGGAAAATTCAGAGCCCAGAACTATCAGTAACATTTGTTCTGTGATTGTTATCTGTATCTACGAAAGTTGAGTCAAGACTGTTATCTTTATGTAGAAAAATTCAGTCCAGAACTGTCAGTAACATTTGTTTTATGACTCATCTCTATGTAGGAAAATTCAGTCCAGAACTGTCGATAACATTTGATTTATGACTGTTACTTCTATATATACGAAAAAAAATCATCATACTTCAGAACTGTCAATAGCATTTGTTCTGTGATTGTTACCTCTATACACTAGGCTTAGAATCTGATGATATTTATGTTAGATGTCCACAACTTTCCTTGAATCAGGACATATAGAATTTGATGTTATGTCTGGTCTTCACTACTTTTTTGTTATCTGTACTAAAACATCTGATGTTATGTATGTTAGATCACCCCAACTTTCTTTGTTATTTATGTCCAATCTCCACAGCTTTTTTGTATCTGGACATATAAAATCTGATGTTACTTTATGTCAGATCTTCTTAACTTTCTTATATCTGGACATCCAAAATCTGATGTTATGTCAGGTCTCTGCATCTTTGCTTGTCTGTGGACAACCAAAATCTGATGTTAGATCAGGTCTCCAATTTTCCTTGTCTGTGGACATCCAAAATCTGATGTTATGCCAGGTCTCCACAACCTTGCTTGTCTGTGGACATCCAAAATCTGATGTTAGGTCAGGTCTCCAACTTTGCTCGTCTGTGGACATCCAAAAGCTGATGTTATGTCAGGTCTCCAACTTTGCTTGTCTGTGGACATCCAAAAGCTGATGTTATGTCAGGTCTCCAACTTTTGCTTGTCTTTGGACATCCAAAAGCTGATGTTATGTCAGGTCTCCAACTTTGCTTGTCTGTGGACATCCAAAAGCTGATGTTATGTCAGGTCTCCAACTTTGCTTGTCTGTGGACATCCAAAAGCTGATGTTATGTCAGGTCTCCAACTTTGCTTGTCTGTGGACATCCAAAAGCTGATCAGTGATGTTATGTCAGGTCTCCAACTTTGCTTGTCTGTGGACATCCAAAAGCTGATGTTATGTCAGGTCTCCATCTTTGCTTGTCTGTGGACATCCAAAAGCTGATGTTATGTCAGGTGTCCGTAACTTTTTTTGTCTGTGGATGTATGCAGTCTTATGTTACATCTTGTCTCCACAACTTTCCTCATTTGTGGACATACAGAATCTGAAGTTATTTCTGTCGGACCTTCATAACTTTCCTCGTTTATGGACTTGAAAAATCTGAAGCTATTGACATCAGAAAGAAATGGCAGACAGACAGAGAGAGTAGGCAGATTGACATAGAGATTACACAACCAGACTAGTTGTGAGGATGGGGGTAGGATAGCACAGATACTGTGGAGTGTGTGGCCTAGTGTCTGGCCTAGTGTCTGAAGTGTCCACCTAGGATATGAGAAGCATGGGTACCATTCCCAGTCAGAGAGGGATTTTTCACATCTGTCTGCACATCTTTATGTGCTTATCTGGATGATAGCCTTTTGGGTGTGATGATGAACTATGGTGCTACGTTGCACCATGCACTTGGTGCATGTTAAAGATCTCTTAGCAATAAAAGTGTCAACCTTAGCAAAATTCTTTAGAAAGGTTAGTAAGTAATTGCCATAGTTGAACAAAAATATATGCACACAGGAACAAAGAAAAAAGGATGACAGTGTTATGGCAACATGCTTTCCCGAGAGGGGAGCAGGTCCCTTTCATACAGAACAACTCTGTTTTTTGATAAAAAAAGTTAATCCAGTTCAGTCCAATCCATTGATGGAGAGAGACATTGCACAGTCAGATAAGGGGAAGAGAGATTATGCAAATGGCGATAGTTGAGCAGGGTGGGGGAGGGGAGAGAGACAGGCAGGCAGGGCAGGCAGATAGAGAGAGAGAGGATATGAATGTGAATATGGAAAATTGTAATCAGTATAGCCTATGCCCCTTATTCAAAGAGGTGATATTCAAAAACGAAGTATAATACATTCTATGTGCAACATGTTGATCAGCAGGAAAAACATGGCAGAAGATTGAAGTAGATTTAAAGGCCAGTGACCTTTAATGCTTCATAAACATACATAGATGAAATAAAGTGGCCTCCTTACATGTAAGTGTTAGTATATTAAATATAAACTTGCATGGAGCTCTGTTGTGCTTCAATACTAAGAATTGTATTCTAAGGTTATAACTCAGGACAACAAAGTAAAAAATATAGTTTGTCTTCTTTATCTATAGACAACAGTTGAGGTCATTTTCTCTTCTCATACCATATCAGAAGCGGTGACAAACAATATCTGAGATAATAGTCTAAATTTTATTGAAGTAGTTTTTTTTGTTAATGCCTGTTTGTTTTAATGGTTATTATGTGGTTTGACAGGAAAGGTGGTGAGAGAGAGAGAGAGAGAATTGAAGGTTGGGGTAACTGTTGGTATATGTGACTTTGTGTACAAAACTGTACGACTTGAGCTTTTTCAATCACAAATTATAGCAAGAATTGTGCCAAGATTGAAAAATTATTTTGTTGTGTAGCATTGTGCATGTATGGGTATATGTTATCTTTTTTTATGTGTTTATTTTAAATTGGGAAGTTGTAGCGTAGATGTTTGTCTAACCTGTTTGTTCTGTTTTTACTCTCCGTGCCTAGTCTCATCTGCGAGGACATGTCACAGAATTTTTGTCAGTCGGGAGGTAAAACTATAAAAACTCTCACATTGTGATTTGTTTTGGTTTTTATATGAATGGACATATGATATTTGTCAAAATTATCTTGGTGTGTGTGTGGGCCTTTGGTGTCTTTTCACTTCTCCTTTCATTCTTTGATTTAAAATTCTTTGATCTTTTTCACTCCCTCATGGCAAACACCAGATTCCGTCAACTGGAGGAAACTGATGGGAACAGTGAAGGAGTGAAAGGGTTAATCAGAGTTGTTGGCTACTGCTAAGCTTCTTCATCTGTCATATGATTGGGTACAGGTGGAATGAAGCATGACGTCTGATAGTAGTGGTATGGTGGAATGGGGTGGTGGTGAGGGAGCAGGGGAGACAGGTGTTGAAATTATCACATGTTCCTGCTGCCACTGTAGGAGTGTGTTCTGCTTCTGAATAGTATCAGGAGTGGGAAAAGTAGCCTTGAAAACATCTGATTTTTTTGTGTCTGTCCTCGTATGTTCAGGAGAATGCAGGAGTGCATACATACATGCATATGGGCTCTCATGCAGAAACATGCACATGTTCATATACACACACAGCACACATAAAAAATGTAAAAAAAAAAAAGACTTGCACATTCACGCGTGTGCGCGCACAGACACAGACACACACACATACACACACACGCACGCACGCACGCACGCACGCACGCACACACACACACACACACACACACACACACACACACACACACACACACACCACACACACACATAGATACACACACAGACACACACACAGACACACACACAGACCACAGACACACACAGACACACACACACAGACACACACACAGACACACACACACACACACACACACAGACACACACACACACACAGACACACACACACACACAGACACACAACACAGAGAGACACACACACACACACAGACACACACACACACACCAACACCAACACCAACACCAACATAACACAACACAACACAACACAACACAACACAACACACATGCACACGCACACGCACACACACACACACACACACTCACTCACTCACTCACTCACTCACTCACACACACACACACACACACACACACACACACACACACACACACACACACACACACACACACACACACACACACACACACACACACACCACTGTATTGGGCAGTATGCTTAGAAATATTTCTGTCTGGAGATCAGTGGGGTGAAACAAAGTCGTGGCCTATGGCTGAATTAATATGAATCTTATGGCTGAATAAATATGATATTGTCTTATGGTGGAATGAATGTGATATTGTCTTATGGTGGAATAAATATAATATTCACATTTTTTTTAACATCATGTCTCATTTCTGCTTTTGTACTTGCGAAGTATGATTTACATCAAAGCATTGTGGTTTTTCAAGTGTCGCACCTTCCAAATCTGAACAGTGTGGCAGTAAATCACTAGAGTTGCATCAGTTTTTTTTTCCCCCTGTGCAGCTTTTAGTTTTAGCAAATATAGTATTTTCGAGTAGCACATCGGATTTCATTGATGCTTTTATACATGTGCAGTCATTTTACATCATAGTCGTCATGATTTTTTTGTAGTGTCACGTCTGCCAAATCTGGACATTGTTTTAGTAGACCACTGATTTATAACTGCATCAGAATATTGAGAAAATAGTCCTTCCTCAAAAGTTGTTCAAAGTTTTGGGCAGTGGTTTACACTCACAGTGTTATTAGTATGGTCTTGCTGTATTATTTGAAAGTAAAAATGAACAGTGACTAAACCAAGCAAATACAAAAAGTGTAGATAGATAAAATAAATAACTGGATAAATAGGACAGAATATTGTGAGTTTTTGGAGACGTTTGGGAAATTACAATTAACTTCTTATTTAACTTTACAAGTAACTTCTTGCGATTGTGGTCGAGGAGTATAAAAGGCCAATTTTGAGCGTAGTAATTCATTCAGTAAACATGATTGGGATTGGAAGGCAGAGTTCAGTTGGTCCAGCTCGTTTGGTTTCAGCATGTGCATAATGCTGTTGGATATGTGAATATGTGTATACTTGTCGCAAAGTTAAATTGTGATTGAAACAAAGGCTCCGAGGTTTGAAAAGTCATCAGTTGCTGTGGTGTAGTGGTTAATTAATGGACTACTGACTGGAAGGCTGTGGGCTCACATCCTTATCAATCCCTTTAAAAATCACTGTGGGATTTGTAGCACCTACACTACCCAGAGTTGAACATGCTATGAGCTCAGTGGGAGGATTGGGACCGTACAGTTGAGTCTCATCTACTGCCTGGATGCGTCATCGAGAGTGTTGCTCAGATCTTTTGACCAACACCACAGATGTCTGTATCTCTTGGACCTGGTTGACATTAGGATTTACATGTATCATGATTATAAGTATAGAGTACAGCCCAATTACGTGGCCTCAATTCTAGATGGAACTCCACAGCATCATGATCAGATCCTCCTCCTCCTCCTCCTCTCATCAGTGCACTGTAAAAAGTGTTCCAGCTTCTGTGGCCATTAAGGTGACAGAAAATGCCCCCCCCCCCCCCCTAAAAAAAAAAGAAAAAAAAATGTTAGCAGAAAGGAAATCTCTTTAAATGGGATAATCCTATTAAAAAACATTTTTATAAGTTTTTTTTGTCTAACAGAAAAAGCATTTGTTTTCTTTGGGGAAAAGACATTTTTTATCAGTAGCTAAATAATAATGTCTAAAACAATAAACAAACATTTTCACCACATATACATAGATGATATGAATATTCATGTAGGTGGAGTACTGTTTGAAACCGATTTTTGAAAGCAAACTTCTTTTTTGAAAACAGTGCATAGTAATAGATACAGTTAAAAGGATGCACAGGAAGGCACTGCGATTGGGTGTATATATATAGTATGATATAGTTTTGTGCCCTCAAAGCTATTTGTCTACGTTACTGGGTTATATTTTGATTGAAGCAGATGCAAATGCAGTTTGGATTGATTAATTGATGTTTTATGCATTAACATTAATCTCAGGTTTAATGCCTGCGGGCTATTGTTATTGATGATTGATTGATAGTTCTTTTTTGTTTTGTCTTAATATTCATCTGTGGTGGTGTGTCTGACAGAAATAAACACGCCAGGGAAGAGGGGGAATGGGTTCTATCTAACAGTGCATTGGCAGTCAGAATGGCAGTACATTGTTTTTTATTTTAAGCGTTCCAGTTTTTCTGTAAGACATATATAATTATTATATATATGCAAGTTGTTTTCCCACACCATGTATATGGTATGTTGCTGTGCAGTCTGCTTGCTCTGTCTTTGGTGGGTGTGTATGCCCAATGTTTTCAAGTTTCCATAAGCCACCGGACATGAATTAAGGCTGTTTAATGTGCATAATTGATGATTTGCATCTTTATACACAGGAGGGGGGTGGGTGGGTTAGTTTCTAACAGGTCTGCATACATATTAACCTTGGGAGATCGCAAAAACCTTCACTCTTTATCCACCAGGGAGGGGTGCCCTGGCAGGATCAAACCTCAGACCTTCCAGTTGGAAGTTTTGACATGTTACCCTCTTGACTAATGCACCTCTCTTGCAGTACATACACTTAGGCAGTGAAAAGGCCAGTTTGTTGTAGAAAAAAGGAAGAAAAAGTCGCATTATCGTCATCATTCAGTAAGATAAAGTCATGTCATGGCTCAGACATTTCAGTGGTTATAAACCCAATGTGCAATAAAAATGCCAGGTGGTAATAACAACTGGCATTTAGGGTAACATTGCTTGAGGTCAAACTGGGAAGATGAGAAAAGTGGAAGTTGAAGTGTCTTATTGAATTAGTTTTGTCTTTGGCTTTGCATACTTTTTAATAAAAACACACTCAGAATTACTAGTGTTCTTTTTTCATTCCCCCTTTGAGATTGTTTCATATCAACCACAGAGAGAGGTGCGTGTGTGTGTCTGTGTATGTGTCTGTGTCTGTCTGTCCGTCCATGAGTCTGTCACATAATGTGTCAGCCAGATTGTTTCATCTGTTTGTGAATGGGTCTTTACCATATTTTGGTCAAGATATGGGCAAATGCCTAAGACTGAAGGTCAAGGCCACGTTTTCTGAGGAAAGCATGAACAGCACTGTCACAGAAACTTAAAATAATATTTAAAATCTTTTTTCACTGTTGTGACTATCTGCTGTTGCCCAGGATACAAATTTTATTTTGTATGAATTTTTTTTCAAAGTCGCAGTGACCACAAGAAGTACGAAATGTGGATTTTTTGCAAATTTTGTTTAAAAATGGAGATTGTTAGAATGGCCTGATCATCGTTTTTTCTTTGGGTTTATTTTTGTTATCTCATAATATTTTTGGTAAATTGTTTTATCAATCAAGTACAAAAAATATAAAAAGAAAATCAGCATATCTTAAGCAGAGTGTGTGACACAGTTGGTACTGGCTTCTTTTTTAAAGTGGTTTTTGTAGCCCATTTGTCTTATGAAGGGTTGTCAATATGAGGTTTAATTTTTGTCATGGGTTATTTCCTCCCTCTTAATCTTTTGCGCCTCCCCTGTGTCACACTGCTCACATGCCACTATCTTAGGCTTTCCGAATTCATTGAAACATAGGTCACCGTAAGAGTAGGATGTGAAAGGTCACAGAATGAGGGACAGTTTTTTACTTTGTTATGACAATGAGAATAGGGATGATAGTGAAGATGTTCTTGAGGTCCACTTTGACTTGAGACTGTGAGAGGGCTGTAGTCTACACTTACTTTTACAATAATATAGAAAGGGCTGTAGTCTATACTTACTTGTATCATGATCTATCCTGGCATTAACCAGACCCAAGAGGTACAGATGTCTGCGGTTTTGGTCAGGAAATTTGAACAATACCCTCAGTAACTATAAAATGGGTGAGACTTGAATGTGTGATCCCAGTCTTCCCATGAGCCCTTTGCGTGTGTGGCCCCAAGCCTTTCCAGTGAGCCTATAGTGTAATCAGCTCTGGTTAGGAACGAGTTGGGGCTGAAAATCATCTGGATTTATTTGTGGGGTAGTGTCATGGTTTGTGTTAGGTGTCTGATGAAGTGTTCAGCTAGCTATACATTTTGCTTTTGTTTGTGAAGGTGATTATATCTAGAGTGTGTCATTCATTGTGGCTGCTGAGTCAGTACTACTATTTCTTTTTGGTCTCAAAAGTCTTTCAAGCTTGTGTGTGTGTGTGTGTGTGTGTGTGTGTGTGTGTGTGTGTGTGTGTGTGTGGTGTGTGTGTGTGTGTATGTAAATGTTTAATAAGACAGGTTTTTTTTTTTTACTGTCCATTAGCTTTGCCAGAGACATTTGCCTTTATGAAGTCTCAGATTCTTACCATTCCCAGTAAGTGTCCAACTGAGTAATGGTAAGGAGGGTGAAAGAGTTTTATACTGCATTCAGTGTAAAATTGCCAGGCTTGACTTAACATTTCTTTCATCATACTTTCTGTCTTTACTGACCGCCTGTCGGCCATCTCATTGTCTGTGGTCCAGTTCTGAACTGCTTCTCACATTGTGCATAAATAAACAGAACAATCTATGTGTGTGTGTGTGTGTGTGTGTTGTGTGATGCAATATTTTTGTATTGTTTTCTTTATAATTTTATTAACACTGTACAGAGTCTGGAGCTTCATATAGGTGCTGGAGAGCTGTCTAGGTCCTGTTGATCATTATTGTTTGCAGACATATTATATTTTTATGGAGGCTAAGAGTGGTATCCTGTATGAAAACTAAAAAACAAACCAACAAAAAGCAACTACGGAAAAAACTGTATTGAACTGCCAAATTTTTCTGGGTACTGTGTATTTTTCCTGGGTAGTCTTATGTTTCATGTCAGTGGCTTGTAACAACTTGGCTCGTCTTGTCTATTTTGTTTATCTTTCCCATGTATATCATTAATGTACAAAGTATTGTAGTGTGTCGGCTGGTACTTGTGTATCTACTGATCATGCTTATTTTTACAGATTTCTTCAAGTATCTAACAGTGTACCATATAATTATGGTCCGGGATATGGATTTTCTGTGTATAAATAACAGTATTTTACTTCAAAGAATTTTTTGTTGTTGTTTTGACCGTATTTTCACTCCAAAGAATATACTGTTATATCAGTAGTTTCATTCCTAAGAATATATTGATATCAGTAATTTGTTATATCTGTAATTTTATTCCAAAGGATATATTGTTTTATCAGTAGTTTTATTCCAAAGAATGTATTATTTGTTATGTCAGTAGTTTTATTCCAAAAAGTAAACTGTTGTAGCTTTTTTCTTTAATACAGATTTTAGTTGAGCATTTACATTTCAGCAGTTGTGTTTTCTCCCAGTTTGCTTTTTCAGAAAGGAAGCATATCATTTGCTGTAGGAGCCATAGGGACTGTTCTTCCACCATGCTTTCATTTCCAGCATTTGATTATGACTAGATGCAGGCATATTCCCTCATCTCTATGAGATATGAAACAGAATTGTGTGCCCTGAGAGAGGGAAAGCAGAGTTGTGTGCCGTAAGATAGAGAAAGAAGGAGAAAGCAGGGTTGTGTGCCCTAAGAGAGGGAAAGCAGAGTTGTGTGCCCTAAGAGAGAGAAAGCAGGAGTTGTGTGCCCTAAGAGAGGGAAAGCAGGAGTTGTTTGCCCAAAGAGAGGGAAAGCAAACTTATGTGCCCTGAGAGAGGGAAAGAATTGAGTGCCCTAAGAGAGGGAAAGAATTATATGTGTGCCCTAAGAGAGAGAAAGCAGAGGTGTGTGCCCTAGAGAGAGAGAGAGCAGGAGTTGTGTGCCCTAAGAGAGGGAAAGCAGAGTTGTATGTCTTAATAGAGGGAAAGCAGAGGTGTGTGCCCTAAGAGAGGGAAAGCAGAGGTGTGTGCCCTGAGAAAGAGAAAGCAGTGTTGTGTGCCCTAAGAGAGGGAAAGCAGTGTTGTGTGCCCTAAGAGAGGGAAAGCAGAGGTGTGTGCCTTAAGAGAGGGAAAGCAGAGGTGTGTGTCCCAAGAGGAAAGCAGGGTTGTGTGCCTTAAGAGAGATAAAGCAGGATTGTGTGCCGTAAAAGAGGGAAAGCAGAGTTGTTTGCCCTAAGAGGGAAAGCAGAGTTGTTTGCCCTAAGAGAGGGAAAGCAGGAGTTGTGTGCCCTAAGAGAGGGAAAGCAGGAGTTGTGTGCCCTAAGAGAGGGAAAGCAGAGTTGTTTGCCCTAAGAGAGGGAAAGCAGAGTTGTTTGCCCTAAGAGAGGGAAAGCAGGAGTTGTGTGCCCTAAGAGAGGGAAAGCAGAGTTGTTTGCCCTAAGAGAGGGAAAGCAGGAGTTGTGTGCCCTAAGAGAGGGAAAGCAGAGGTGTGTGCCCTAAGAGAGGGAAAGCAGAGGTGTGTGCCCTAAGAGAGGGAAAGCAGAGTTGTTTGCCCTAAGAGAGGGAAAGCAGAGTTGTTTGCCCTAAGAGAGGGAAAGCAGAGTTGTTTGCCCTAAGAGAGGGAAGGCAAAGTTGTTTGCCCTAAGAGAGGGAAAGCAGTTATTTGCCCTAAGAGAGAGAAAGCAGGAGTTGTATGCCCTAAGAGAGGGAAAGCAGTTGTTTGCCCTAAGAGAGGGAAAGCAGTTGTATGCCCTAAGAGAGGGAAAGCAGTTGTATTGCCCTAAGAGAGGGAAAGCAGTTGTATGCCCTAAGAGAGGGAAAGCAGTTGTTTGCCCTAAGAGAGGGAAAGCAGTTGTATGCCCTAAGAGAGGGAAAGCAGTTGTTTGCCCTAAGAGAGGGAAAGCAGTTGTTTGCCTAAGAGAGGGAAAGCAGTTGTATGCCCTAAGAGAGGGAAAGCAGTTGTTTGCCCTAAGAGAGGGAAAGCAGTTGTATGCCCTAAGAGAGGGAAAGCAGAGTTGTTTGCCTAAGAGAGGGAAAGCAGGATTGTGTGCCCTAAGAGAGGGAAGCAAAGTTGTTTGCCCTAAGAGAGAGAAAGCAGGAGTTGTGTGCCGTAAGAGAGGGAAAGCAGAGGTGTTTGCCCTAAGAGAGGGAAAGCAGAGTTGTCTGTCCTGAGAGAGGGAAAGCAGGATTGTCTTCCTTGCAAGGCAGAGATATATCGGTACTTTCCGTCTTCGAGCTGAGAATATGCATCTGCATTTACTCTCGTTGAAAATGCAGGGATTGGTAGTCTTTTTTTTTTTTTTTTGTCATTCCATTTATAAACTGCATCCTTCTACTGAACAAAAGTAGCATCTTCTTGATTTCTGCAAACAAACTCTGAAGTACCCCGCCCATTTATTCCAAAAATGTACAACAAATGTATAGAAGCTGTCAGAAATTATTTGAACCATAACAGTTTTAATTACTCTTGAAATATTTAATGTCACGGAAATGAAACAGAGTAGGGGAGAAGGATTTTCAGCAAATTGTGTTAAACAACAGAAAATACAAAACAGATAAAGTGAACTTTTCTGCCTGGAGTAAAACAAACAAACAAAAAAGTTTCTTGGGAGTTTGTTCAAGAGGGACTTATGACACTTAGACAAATTCTATAAGTTGTCCACCCAAATCTGCCACCATAGGTTGTCCACCCAAATCTGCCACCATAGGTTGTCCACCCAAATCTGCCAGTAGTTATCTAGCAAACTCCTTGATCCTGTGCAAAACCTACGTACAGGCAAGGACTTGAAATGGGGAGGGGAAAATGAGACATAACACCTGGATGTTTGCAGCAGTAAGGAGGGCAAGTAAAAGTCCAGTTTTTAATGTTTTGGGGTGGGATTGAATTTGGAGCAGATTTTGGGTCTATACAGATGCTTGCATAGTTGAAAGCATGCATGCATATACATTTAGCATGCATGCGTGGCACACACACACACACACACACACACACACACACGCACACACACACACACACACACACACACACACACACACACACACACACACACACACACACACACACACACACACACATGCACACAAACATCACATGCACCGACGCACACACACACACACACACACACACACACACACACACACACACACACACACACACACACACACACAAGATATCACAAGCACTTGCATCATAGCAGTCTGATTAGTTTCGCTCTGTAGATATCAAGGTTGTAGCTCCAGCATGCAGCTGCTGGCTAGACATTTCATGTGTCCTTACTCAGTGGAGTCTTGATGGCACTAGGAGTAGGATGTCAACATTTCAAGCATCTGTTCATGTCATGACAGCACCTGGTTGCTCTCACAAACTTCCAAGTATTTATTGTTTTAGCAGCTTTTGTGGAAAATAACTGTTAGAAGTAAAACTGTAGTCATTTATAATAATAATAATAATAATAATTACAATATTTATATAGCGCAAAATCTTGATAAAATCAAATCTAAGCGCTGATTTATACATGGATTGCTTCCTTATGACTGTTTTCCATTGTCATTTTGGCATTGTTTGAATGAGTTTTAGCTTTTTACTGAGCAGCAGTGTTTACGTTTCCAAGATAGCATAAAACGGTGCGCAGAATTAAAGGGGTTTGATATAAGAAGAAACTCTCAAACTGATTTTCATAAAGCGTTCTTAAAAATAATCAGACATCGCAAGTCCAGTATTCTCAGAAGAGCAGAAAAAATGTATTTGAGGGAAAAGTTATATCCCTTTGACTGTGACTCCATTGAGTTAGAATTTGGGATTGATGGGCACATCCTTCATGTAGATTTAGATATGTATTTGGTTTGATGATTGTCAGTGCATCGTTCATTCAGAGTTAGCTGGGTGGTTTATCTTTGATGTTATTGTAACTATATGACAGGCACAGTAGTCAAGTGGATCAGTGTTGAACTTCAGAAAGTCCTGGGTTTGATTGCCTAGACACCTTCGCCTAGTGGGTAAAGAGTGGAGATTTTTCCAATCGTTCAGGTCAGCATGTGTACTGACCTGCCAGTACCTGAATCCAATTCTGTGTGTATGCTGGCAGAACATCACTATGTGTGTTAAAGATCCTGTAATTCATTAGTGCCTGTTTTAACATGAAAATACCGTACATGCACATCTGCTGAAGACAGAAAATGCAGACTGTGCAGCAAGATACCACTTGCACAGTGTGGGCAGAAGAACACTAAAACAAAAAAGGTATATATTAAGGTGCATCTCTTTCATGTTGAGGAAAGTGGTTTTTATTTTTACTTTTTGTTCTTAACTTACTGGCTGATAGTTTTGTGTTCTTTAACCTTTCATTAGCTACATTTGTGCATCAAGAATTAGACAAAGAAAAGGCAAGTGGGTGTATTCATTTCATGTCTTATTCATTTTTTCCTTTCAAAATTTGTTTTGCGCATCAAAACGTAAACAAAGAAGAGAGAAAAGATAGACATGTGTTCTCAGGGTTTTTGGTTATCTACATGTATGTATTTTATTTTGTTATTTATTTGCAGACTGCTTATGCTGGAAGTTTGCTTCCTTAGGTTTATAGCCTGCTTTTTTGTGCTTCTCTTTCAGCCTCGGGCAATCGTCCGACTCGCTGTATAGTTCCAATACTTCACTGAATCTGAAAACCAACGTCAGGTTAGACAGAGACTGTGTACAGTACACATTTAACCATGTTCAGTGTTGTCATGTTTCTGTGGGTACAATTTTTATCCTAGACGTGTACTGGATGAATGTTGGTCCTGGATCTTATGTATGGCTATCCAAGATCTGTCATGAGCACTTCTGCTGGGAAGCTATAAGCAACTTGAAATGAAGTAATTCCTCTTGCTGGTTTTCATCAGGTGGCATTACAATACCGGTGCATTTTGCTTTTCTGTTAAATAAAAATTAAATCAAAGGGACAACAAGCGTTCAATACAAATCAGAAACATATGCAAGACAAAAATAGAACATTCATTCCAAAATAAGGAAACTAAATGAAAGTAAACAGTCAGATAGAATGTATTTGTGTAGAACTGCAAAAAACAATAAAGAATTTCTTAATCCATTCAGAGCAAGGCTACCAGAGGCCAAGCAACACTGTTGCATAAGGCTGCCAGCATGCTGCTATGCCCTATAGCACTATTTGGCGTTTTGGTATTTTCAATGCAAAAATAAAAAAACGATTACCAAATGCAGTTCACACACATACTGAAAGGCTGGCAGAGGAAAGAAATTCAATAAATATGGCTTGGATTGTGAAATTGTGTGTACAAACGAGATTTGAACTTTGGAGTTCAAAGTTATGGGTATGCTTTCAAGTCAGCACTGATGCCCTGCTGCTCCAGTTTTTCTGGAAACTGGACAAGTGAGTAAAGTGCAGTGAATCTGAAAATTAATGATGAAACAGGCCTGTTTATGACACCTACCCGCAGCCTGACATTTAAGGTGTTAAATGTTAGCATGAAAATTGTTTCTCAATGTTTCCATAGAAAACAATGAAATTTTTTGGTACTTCGAAGATCAATAGGATTTTAATGATTTAAAAAATCCTTCATTGAAGTTAGTAAGGTTTATTTTGAAGTAAATATTTTTGTGTTATCTGCATATGCTCTAGTGACCAGGCTGATAAAAGTTGCCCCTTAGCTCTGGCAGAAGCGCTTTTTGGATAAGTGAAATCGATCTTGTGAATGACTTTTATCCCAGATATATATTGGATGAATGTGTTTGTCCAAGGTCTTGTGAATGATTTTACCTGTGTATTGGATGAGTGTAGTCTTGGCTACCATGATCTGTTCGGCTGGCTGCAAGTACCACTATGCTGATTCTAATACTTTTGGGCCGACAGATTTGTTGTGTCGTGTGTGTGAATGTTGTTTTATTCTGTTTTTTTGTTGTTGTTTGTTTCTCTTTCCAACTGACCGCATGCCTAATGCCCCGTCTGCTATGCATCCTTAATCAACTTTTTGTTGTTCATATTGATTATTGTTTTCTTCTGAAGTGATGTATTCATGGTATGTATCTTTAACTGTCTGTTGTTCATATTGAGGGTTTTTTTTGTTTTGTTTTTTGTTTTGTATGTGTTGTACTGATGGTCTTCGTTTAGATGTGTGAGTGAAGAGAGGAGAGAAAGAAGGGGGGGGGGGGGGGGCATGTATGTATGTGTGTCTGTTGAAATATTTGGGGTCCCTACTTTTTTTCCCATTCTCTTGATTCAGAAACAACAGATTTGTAAGTGCAAATAATATATGATTCTATCATCAGTCTGTTGACAGATAAATTGGCAAGGGATTTTCCTAGTGTAGTTTTTTTTTTAATTGGTTCATCAGTGTAGCCTGTTAAATTTAACAGTTTGTGAGATTGTAAGCTTGATTTAATATGATACAAGTTGTAAATAAGAGAGATGATTAATATCATTAAGGAGCATGACGCTAGACAGTAAACGACAAGGTTGACATTCTGTTAAATAAAACCTACTAGTTCGCCTCTGTGAACCTCTTTACCCACAAGCAGTAAGTTGAAGTAAAACCATGTAGTTTTCTGCAGATCAACAGGTTGAAATTTTCTTGACTGCCAAGTAGTGTTGCATGGGTATTATTTTCCTTGTGTCACAACTTTGATAAGATTGTAAGCATACTAAGTTAGTGCAGTGTTTTGCATCCCTTGATTGTCCAACATGCGCTGATCTTTTCTTCATGCCTTGATAATGTCTAGAACATCAGATTTCTTCACAGTTATTCGTCTTTTTTCTATACAGTTTTGTGATCATTGCTGTAGTTGGCTGTTATTTGTCAGTGATTTTATGTTGTACGTAACGTGTGTATTTGTTCCTAAATATGTGTTGATTTACCAGTGGTTTTTGTGCAGCATGGAGACAGCAGCTTTATTGTGATCAGCTTCAACATTTTCTTTTGTGCTTTCTTTTTTCATGCCTGTTTTGTCGAGTGTCTTTCCTTGTCTCACACAAAGCAAAGAATCCCTTTGGCTAATTTTCACAATTTGATGTTACATTTGCAGTCTTTAGTTTGGCTGTGTGTGTAGAGAACTGTATTTTCAGAACCATTGCACATTCAATTATTCAAAGTGCACATTTCATCTTATTCTCTGTGTTTTTAAACTTCGAGTATAATCACGTATTCACAGATTGATCTTTTAATTTGATAATGTTAAAAGAGGTCTTAAGTGTAAAGTGCCAGGACATACACAGTTAACGTCTGCTGCTTCTGAAAATGCTTAGCTAATGCATTTTTTTTTTTTTTGCAGCAGGCAAGTGGTACACTCAAATGTAAAACATGTAATGATATAAGTGTTACTGCCCCCCCCCCCCTTCCCCTGCCAACCTCCCTTCTTCTTTTGTAGGCTGCAACTCTCATACACACTTGGATATCCATATGGGCTGTTATATGTATGGCTTTTTAAAAAAAAAAATAACAACGTTCATTAAGGCAATCATACTCTGATTTCAGGGTTGAGCATGCAGGGTGTTTTCTTGTTTCCCTAGGCCACTGATGTGATTCACGGAATCGTGAATGTGCGTATTTGATGTGCTGCATGCATCATGTGCACACGAGTGGGGTTCGGGCATAGCAGATGTGCACATACGTTGATCTGGAGATTGGAAAAATCTCCACCCTTTACCTGTCAGGTAGACCCAAGTAGACTTAAACCCAGATTTTCCAGTTGGAAGATAAGCATCCTCACTAATCAATTGTCATCCTGTCTGAAGTACGTGGTTTTAGTTGTCTTTTCAGTTTGGAGGGGAGAAAATGATTGAGGTCAATTGTTTGAATTTTTTTTTACTGAGCTTTTTGAAGTAACATCAGTAATAGGTCTCAGTGACCCTATAGCAGAATTTGTAGGAGGCTCCAGGGCTACTTTGAGGCGTTCTGGACAGATGCCACACTTGGGACCCTCGAATTTCTGAAAAAAGGTTAACAGATTAAAATGGTGATGAATCGGCAGTATCAGTCCTTGTTTCTGCAAGGGAGAGAAATTTGCAGTGTTTGATCTTGCAAATGCAAGGGAGATATTGGCAATATTCAATCCAGTTTGGGATTTGTTTTACTGCTGTACTGTCCCAGGTATTCACAGTTTTATTTCTTTGGCAGAATAGGAACGTGTTTCTTAGATTTCTTTATGCATCCATCAGAACTCTTGTGGATAGTGCTGCAGTGCATCCCATATGTCAGAAAGTGCAAGAACAGTTCGTTGGCTTCCGTAGGAAAGAAGGTTGTTGTAGGAAATTGAAATTTCAAAAAATTTGAGTCGGTTGAATTGCATGATTTTCTCATGGTGAAGGTTATTTCTTTATCTATCTATTTTTGGTCCTTTGTTTGTTCATTTACTTTTCTTTTTATTTATTCGTTCATTTTTCAGTGTTGGGATGAGCAGTAGTGGTTTTAAGTTGGATGGGAATATATACAAGTTGTAGAAGTTTTCTCTTCACATATGGAGCTTTTGTTTTACATATATATAGATTTGTATAAAGTTGTGTATTTATTTGTTTATTTATTTCTAATATTGGAATGAGAAGAATTATTTGCTTTTGGTAATTAGAAGGGGATGTATATTCATATTCTTTCATATTAGGGTATTGTTATTTGCTTAGATAGTATATTTCATATCCATTTTCCTTTATGGCTTGGTTTATAGATTACAGGATTTTTCTCTGCATAGATATTTCTTTTAAAATTCCAAGAAGAGTGTGCAGGTACCGTTGATTTTCATATTTAATCCTCCAAGAAGAGTGCATAGTTAATGGTGGTTAAATGTTTAAACCTCCAAGAAGAGTGCACAGAAAATTGTGCAATTAATGGTGAATAAAATATTTCATACAGTTTTAATGATTTTGCATCAGTGTCGTCAAACCTGCTTATCTTCATGTTTTTTCGTGTGATATTCGTGTAGAATGTGCGAACCGTCCAGTTGGGTTGTTACTTGAACTTCATGATCATCTGAATTGCATGAACTTTTTTTTTTTTTTTAAAGATTTTTATTTTTGCCTTTTCTTTGATTTTGGCAGCTTCTTTTCTGTGATTTCATTGAACGTAGATCCATCTTTTTTGTTCGATACCATTTCAGCATGTTTGTGTATATGGCATTAGTAATTAATACCATTGTTGTGGCTTTTATGTGCACTGATTGGCAAGTTTATATGTGTACGCGCGCTCACACACACATGCACGCACACGCACACACACACACACACACACACACACACACACACACACACACACACACACACACACACACACACACACACACACACACACACACACACACACACACACACACACCACACAGACACATGCAAGCACGCATGCATGCACACACACCCCCACGCATGCACACACACACACACACACTTACTTAAAAAGAAAAACATTTTGTTACTTATGTATTAAACTTATACAGTGAAGAACACTGACAAACTCCTGTTTTCCCCTCAAGGAAGACCAAATCACGATCACTGTATCAGCTTTAAACTGTTTAATGATGAGTCATCTTATTAGGGATGTGGAGGTGGGGAAGGATTTGTCTGCATACCAGATAAGAGACTGGAAGTGTATAAGCAACCATCTAGATTTGTTGGCTTTTTGTGTGCATTTTGATAATTTTATGAAATCAGCCACATCATGACTCCTGTGTTTAGGAGTGTGTGTGTGTGTGTGTGCGCGCGCGTGCGTGCGTGTGTGCGTGTGCAGTGCATTTAGGACAGTACTTTAGGAATCAAATATTGATGTGACAAGGTTGCAGTAAATTGAACTTTTGTGGGAAAATTATATCTTGTGGCTTGTGCTTGAACAAAATTTAAACAAACAGTTGGTTTATCAGTAGCTTCACTTATGATTGTTAAAATCAGATTTGTCAGTGACGAGCTGTTGTAACCTTATTGAAGATATTTGCACTAAAGTATATAATTGCAAGCATGGGTGACCTTTTCACATTTGTTACTTCATAACATGTAATGTGTTGATTCCATTGAAACTGTGCACACTGTATTAATCAGTGTAGTATACAGAGTTTTAACAGTTCAAGAAATGTTTGTTTTACTTGCAAGCTTTATAATAAAGTTGCAAGATATTTGAAGAATACAGTCAGTTTGCTGTTATTGCGTCAGTATCTTTTCCATTAGCGTCTTTCTTTTACATGGAGTTTTGATAAAGTAAAATTCGTATGGTTCTTCTGTTTAATGCAGTGATATGTTTGCTTAATTTTCTTTTTCAGTTTTTTATCCCCAAGATCGTCAATGTTATGTGTGTTTCATTTGAAATGGTTGTAACTTTGATCTGGCTCTGAGCAGTTGCAAAGGCTTTAAACACTAATAATTTGAATAATTTTTTCCAATCTGCCTTTAGGGGGCAAAAAAGGAGATTGTTTTATATCAACAGAAAAGAGTAGCTAGGGTGTCTGTATGTGTCTGAGATGCAGATGAGTTATTAGGATTTGCTCAGCTGTTTTGGGTTGGATTAGTATCAGATTTAGACCAGTGGCGTGGATCCTTGAGGAGTCAGGATTTCATTAATTAAGATGTCAGGACACCAAGGTCAAGGTCACACAGACAAAAAGATTTCTAAAACCAGCACTTTTTTGAGGAAGCTGCGTGAACAGCATTTTTATTGGGAACTTTTGACAAGATTTACATTCTGTGTTCATTGTCTGTTCATCACAGCAAGTTTTATTTCATTTAATGTTTCAATTTTACGATGATCTTGAGAAGTTCAAAATCTGGATTTTCTGTAATAAGTTTTGTATAAATAGGGAGATTGTTACAATGGCTGGATGATCTTGAGGGAGATTGTTACAATGGCTGGATGATCTTGAGGGAGATTGTTACAATGGCTGGATGATCTTGAGGGAGATTGTTACAATGGCTGGATGATCTTGAGGGAGATTGTTATAATGGCTGGATGATCTTGCGTTTTTGGTTTGTTTGTTGTTTTTCCCCCTTTTTTAAAAGTTCATATGATATACAAAAATGCTGTTTGGTCATATCTTCTGACAGCAAGTTAGGAGTGTCTTTGCTTGAACTGCGCGTGAATACAAGCCAAGAGTGGGTATTGATTAAGAATTAGAATCATTGCTCTTTCTGTTGCTATCATGGTCAGAAAAGTATAACCAGTAGACAAGTGAGAGGTTTAACCTTAACAGTTACCTCTGAAAATGCTATAAGAAGAAAGAGAAAATAGTGCCGTAACTATATTTGCAGGAAAATATAAACTTGAGGTATGTGTGCATGCATATGAAAAGGAGAAAAATTGGGGGAGGGGAGGGGGGTCAGTATAATTTTAATATGCTTTTTCATACCATGATGCTTTTGGTTACATAACTTCTTAAAAAGGAAAAGAAAGCATCATCTCTACTACCAGAAATCTCCACATATTAACTATTGTGTGTGATAAAAATGTGTGTGACCTGTGCATGTTACAGTGCCTCGATGCGAAGGAGCAGCATGCGCGGAGACAAGAGCCAGCTGTTCAAGAAGGAATACAAAGAGGAGGCTCTGCACTTTGGTCTCAACCTTATGCGCGAGGACGAGTCCCTCATGGTAGGTACTGGATAAGTTTTGTGTGTCAAGAGTACATTGTAGCATGAAAAAGAAAACCTTCAGACGTTTTGATTTTTCTTGATGCATGTATACAGGTTTTACCTATACTGTGCAGGCAGTATGTTGCTGCACAGTCTGAATACTCCATCTTCACTGAGGGTGCTTTCATGTTTACATGAATCACCCAATATTTGACACGATTCCACGATCGTTAATGTGCATATTTGATGTTCTGCGTGTGGTTACACTTGATGGGGAGGGGGTTATAGGCACTAACAGGTCTGCACATTTGATGACTTGAGAGATCAGAAATATCTCCACACTTTACCACCAGATAGGAGGTTTTCAAGCAGGATTGAACCTAGACCTTTCCTTTCAAAGCCCGACACTTGGGCGCTTGACTGTTGCACCTGTGATACATTTCATTTCATCTTAATCTGTGTTTGTGTTTGAAGGTATGTTTGGGTATGTGTGTGTTTATACATATGTTTATGCATATGCATATGCAAAATGTGTGTACAAATGTGTGTGTGTGTATGTGAGAGAGAGGAGAGAGAGAGAAAGATTGTGTTTTAAAAGGTCCCCCCCCCCCCCCTTTTATTTTTTTAAACCCTTTGATTTCCACATCCTCTCCACCAACTGAAAAACTTAACCCTTTGACTCCCTCACCCTTTCCATCAGCTTCCTGCAGTGAAGGTGTTAAAGAGTTTTAAGTTTTTACTTTGCTAGCAAGGTTGATGATTCAGGATACTGGTGGACAGGGTTTGCAAAACAGTGGGTTAATTTAATGAAGTCTTGATGGGTTATTCTACTCAACGAGGGTGTCAACGGTTCCAGTCTGGACGGGTAGATCTACTAGTGCAAAAACAAACATTTTCCGGGTGAAATGATCTGCTTCCAAGGGATATAATCAAGGTATTGTACAACTAAACAGTCCTTCAGTTGATTCTCTCCTTTAGACCGTGTTATTAGTGTATCATTAATTTAGTGACTACCTCTTTGTTCAGACACTGTGTGGACTGACTTTTGTGGATTTGTCATAATGGCATCCAGTCAATCATGTTGTACGCAGCAGCTGTACTCACTGCAAAAAATGATTAATATTATATTTGGAGAAGGTTCTGACAATGAAGTATAAAATGTGGATATTGAGGACTTGAAGGAACTAGATGCAAGACAATGATTCTGAAATTGTTGTGCATGTCTGTGTGCTGACATTTCACTGTGTCCTGAAAAAGCTGTTTTGGTTGTTTTATTTGGACTGAAGTAGGAATACTCAGCTACAGACAAGACATCTGGGATGAGTCTGTCTGTGTTCAGTAAAGTTTGGTCTCTCTGTACATGTCTGTTGTTTGTTTTTCTGATACATAGTTGATTTTTGGAAATTTTAAAAAAATCATCAAAAGTCTTGCAATTTGAGGGAATTCCCGCACTAAAATTCCTCAGATTCCATTGAGTTAATTAAATCATCATATTTGCATGACTGATTGATATGTGGAAATAGATATTTTATGATAAATAATTTGTTTTACTTCTTTGACATTGTAAGTCTTACAGTTTGTCTGTTTCATCATGGCGATAAGGGTATACATGTATTTGCCTTAGATGTGTTAGCCTCTGGCAGTTTTGCTTTTATGAAGCGCTTAGAACAGTTGTAAAATGAGATGTTGTGCATGTAGTTATTATTGCAGCAGGGGCTTTTTGGTTCTTTTGGTAGAGCGATAGACTATAGATCTGATATCTCTATTGTAGTCCCAGTCCACAACATAAGAATCTGGTTATTTGCTGCCCATCTTAGTGCTTTGATCATTCTGTTGTCAGCTTTCTTATTTCAGAGGTTGTTTTCTCTCCATCGATTTCAAGACCATGTCAGCATAAAGGATTTTGTACTGAATCAGAAAGTCTGTCAGATAACTGCTGGTAAATTTAGATAGAGTGCTTGTGGAATTGTCTTTGTGCAGTGAATCCCTCTTGAGTAAGCTCTCAAGTGGTGCAGTTACCATTTGGCAATTGCCATTTGAGATAGTAACTCTTGTATGATTTCTATACAGACCGTTTCCTGTCTTTCTTATCTGTTTTTGTAATAGTATAATGCAACAAGCATGCTTTTGACAGTGACTGTTTTTATGCTGTATATTATTCAGTTTCATGTACATCAAGTCAGAAACCATAGCTAACCTGACCAGTGTAGCTCTGTGTCATGGACTAAAATTTCTTGTACCTGTCCATGGGTCACACATGATGTGCATGAAATCCACTTTGGTCAGTCAGTGATTCTATTATTGTTGTTAAGAGAGAGAAGGCGTACATTGTCATATCTTGTTAGCAGTGGCATATTTGCAAATGGCTTTTGATTAATAACTTTAATTGTTGGAAAATAAAGTGTCATTGTCCTTGGGTCTTTTGTGTGTCTGCACACAGGAAGCAGAAGAGGAGCATGATCAAGTTCCTTCCACTGACCTGGATGAGGTGACGATTGTGGTGACGAACGAGGATGACGGCCATCCCCCATCCCCTCCTTCGCCCTCCAGGCTGGTGGAGCAGGACGCAGAGGATGAAGTTGACTCGCACAGAGTAATGCCCCCTGCTCCAGCCCCTGTGACAGTCACCACTATCACCATCAACTCCCCGCCCGCACCTAAGCCAGTTCCCCAAGATCGCCCAAAGCCTGCACCCAAACCCCAGTCACTTGCAGCAGGATCTCAGCCTCAAACCCCACAAACTCTCAGAGAGCACCGCCTCAGCCTTCTCCGCGAGAACCGAAACGAGACCCCATTCCATCAGAGCCTTCTCCGCGAGAACCGAAACGAGACCCCATTCCATCAGAGCCTTCTCCGCGAGAACCGAAACGAGACCCCATTCCATCAGAGACTGGTCCAAGACCATTGCAGCAAGGTGGCCTGCAGAACTCTTCATCAGGCCCTCCCCCGTCTGCCAATGCCGTCCCCCCTCAGTCAATGCCACGGCAACCTGCCCATCATCCAGGTGCCACACATGAGCGGAGGCAGTCAGGATCTACGCTGTCTGATCTGAAGAGGCATCGGTCCAACTCGCGGGAAAGCTTGCTAGATGCGGCTGTGCAGAACATGTTCTTGGAGAGTGTCCAGAGTGGCCGCCAGGGTCAGGGTGGTGGGCAAGGGAATTCTGTGTTGGGGAGAGGGGAGAAAGTGAAAAACGGCCACCACCACAACAACAACAATGCCATGCACTACTCCACCTCTGATGGACAGTTACGGAGGTTTGTGGCTCCCACCACGTCCCCTGCTGTTGGAGGGGATGATGGGAAGCAGAAATGCTGTGTGATTTTGTGAGACAATGCACATGCAGAGAGAAGACACTTGAGAAAATGTTTGTCTCTGATCTTTTCACTCCATCACCCTGTCTGACAGCTTCCTGCGCTAGGAGAAGCAGAACTGCTATGTGATATTGTGAGGTGGCATAAGAGGAAGAAGGCATCTGACAAACTCATCGTTTTTTTTAGGAAGCTGGTGGACAGGGTGAGGAAGCTGAGGATTATCGGGCAACTTTTGTAGGATCAGGAATTGTGTTTTACTAAGGTCAACGTGGGATGTGTACTTGGAGACATTGGTACTGTTAGAGAACAGAACAAAACGGGAATTCAAAGAACCAAATGCAAGCTTAAGGAATGGATCTCGTTAGAGTCTACACTGTATGAAAAGTATTTGGATAGCACAAACATGTGAAAAGAAAGTGGTGATGTGTAGTGGATTGATGAAACTATATAGGCTCAAAAGTCTGCATGTGTATTTAATCGCTGAAACAAGACTGGTACAGAATTCTGTGTTTGTCTTGTTTTGGCAATGAAATGGGTTTTTTTTCTTTTCATGTACATCTACAGAATACTGGCAGTTCTTTTGATTTAGATGGCAGGTAACTTATGAAGGAGATAAAGAATCAAAGACAGCATGATAAGTATGGATGAAAACAAAGGAAGTGTCAAGTGCAATGAAGAGTCAAGACTGTATGACAAGTATTAATGAACACAAAGAAAGCATCATGGACATTCCCCCTTCCCAAGCTACCTCCCCCTTCCCCCTCTGCTTTATTCCCTCTTCAGCTGCAATCCTTACATGACTGAATGTAAAAGGACAGGTGATGTTTAGACGATGCAACAGGAGTGACAAACAGGTAATGAATCATTCTTGTATAATGCTTCTCTACAACTTGGACTTACTGCACATTACACATTTAGCAAGGCACGGAGTGTGATACATACGGAAGCAGTGATATATCATGCATACACACATGTACCGCACAGGAGAACAGACAACATCTGTTAACAGCCTGATTGTTCCAAAAAAGACAAATCTTTTTTGTGTGTGTGACTCAGAAATCAATGCAAGATACCAGGTCAAGTCTCAGAAGTCCAGAACCTCACTCGATCAACATTCCAAGACAGTCTAGAATTCTAGCATACTAGAATTCTTTTCCCAGACATTTGTTTTAGATATGGCAGTTGACTACCGGTTGTGGACAAGTCTGTGGAAAAGGAATGTGCATATCTGTACAGTTTGCTCAGCTAGTTTTTTGTTTTTGATTCCATTCCTGATTGCCTAACCTGTCAAAATATGAGAAGATTTATATGATAATTATGATCTGTGATTCTGCTCATGATGCAGTTTTGGGAAGAACATTGTTCGAGAGTTTTTCTCATGTAAAGTTTTATAAGTGCAATTACTAGGGGAAAGGTTGACACCTGCTTGTAGTGTGGTTTAGATTTTTCTTTTTTCTTTTTTTTTCTATACTAGCAGTATTTAATCAAGAACTGTTGCAAATGTAAATAGTTTGTGGTCTGTGTAAGTAGTTTATGGGTATGTTGGCTAGATAATTTATTGGTAGTTAGATATTCGTTCATTAATTGAATAATATCTATTGACTGTTTGAGCGTGTTTGTTTTTAAAAAATTTTTCCGTTTCAGACAGAATGAACAGTTCAGATCAATTGGCAGTATCTGCTTGATCATGTGTGTATGTGTTGATAAAATGTATTGGAAAGGTTTCTTTGTTACTAAGTACATATGATTGTTCTGTACCAAATTGTTACAGATATGTGTTTAATTAATGGCTTCCCCAAATACCTACATTTCAGTGGGAATGATGAAGTTCTTAGATCACAACGTGCAAACAAGTTAACTATTCAGCATGGATTTCTTAGATTGTTCTGACACAAGTGCCCTAGACTTGATGGCATAAAGGTATATTAGAATGAGGACTTTAAATTGTTAATTAGCATGTGATTAATTTATATACTCACTCATTCTAAGTTTTGTATATAAACAGATGCAGTATTTTTGGATTTAAAAAGATACTACCTCTCAGTGTTATAAATTAGTTTAAACAAGCTGCATTTGAAAAGCTTATTGAATTGTTAAAAAGAAGCATAAAAAATTCATTTTCTTCCAAAATCTGAATAAAATGGGCAAATAATTCACAAAGGAAAATTGTCCAAACTGTGCACGAAGATATTCTCAGTGCTCCCTCTCTGTTTATAACGTAAAGGAGAAGGACATTGGCCAGTTCTGTATTTGTTTTGTCCAGAAACTATTTTTCTTTACCAGGTATGTGACATTACAGGGATTGGAATTTTCATCCAGTATTGCATAGTTTTTTTTTGTGTTTTATTTTGTATCAGAAACAGCATCTTGAATTTCTAGTTCTGCATCATAGTTGATCTCAGCATCATTTCTGGCCTGTAATTGTGTGGTGTCTCAGAGTATGAAATGTCATCATGGGTTGCGCCACGCCAGTTTGAAAATCATACAAACATGAATGTTTGGTGGTTGGAAAACTCAGTTTGAAATGAAATATACAGTCTGTGTCACAGTACATGTTGTTCTAAAGATGTGAACTTTTGTAGAAATGACAGATTTAAAGAGCTTAATGGGGACATTGATTCCCATGTATGTTATATTTCTGATCATTCCAAAAGATCTGCCTCACGTTCTCAATTAATGCAGCATGTATCTTCATGTCACAAGCTGCCAGTATCATCGCACATCTTGCGTGACTTAAAACTGACAAGCAAGGATTATTAACTGGTGAAAGTGGAGGTATGGATTCATCATTCAACCAGTCTTGGATGTATTGTAAGTGAAATGCTGGCCTTATAATTTTATGTGGTGATAATTGAGTAATCAGATGAAAATGAGTTGATGACTTGTGAACAGATGGAAATGCAGGTATTTTAAGTGTGAATGTCTGGCCTGAAGAAATTTCTTTTTTCTTTTTTTTCACAATTCACATTGAGCATATTTATAAACGAAAGTGAATTGGTGATGACCTTGGACAGATGTTCAGCTCAGTTGACCCATATGTCCAAACTGCAGTATGTAAAAAAAAAAAAAAAACAGAAAAGCAACTTAAACAACACAGTCAGCCCATTTCTAAAGTGAAATTCCAGAATGGATCATGTGGTTATGTGGAAGATTGGAAAATTATGTTTGTTTGTAATTTTGGGTTTAACATATTTTCGAATTTGTTAAGTTTATTTTACTTTTGTTAATAGTATATCCATGATTTCTTTTTATTTTAGGTATGCCTCACAGAACTGTCTGTTTGGTATCTTGGCACTAAATTAAAGGTTTAACATGTCTGAAAGAGACTTCCAGTAATACTCTGATGGGTAATATAATCTTTGTCACTGATAAATTCTTCGTTTCAGTTCCATTTTATTTTTGGGGTTCAGGTGCTTGAACATGATAAATTCTTCGTTTCAGTTCCATTTATTTTCTGGGTTCAGGTGCTTGAACATGCCTGGCTGACTCTTCATTTAGCCATGGACTTGAGATTCTCTATCTCGTCTCGTCCGACCCTCAGCATAAAACTCGTTTTTTTCACTGCCCATCATATGCTCCATTATTCTGGTTGACGTCAGATATTTGATAGGTCCCGTTGTTTTGTTTGTTCACAGGCAAGGGTATTAACTTACGCAGAATGAGACACGGGGACAGTTCTAATTCAAATTTTGTGCAAGATGCATTGAAGTTTTCATGTGGAGAAAGTGTGATCCTAAACTGTGGACTTGTAGCACCAAAATTGTTATCATTGTTATTTTATCGGTGTTGTTTTATGATGTAAGTTTTTAGTTCCCTTTTCTCCCCAAAGCTTATCATCCAATCAGATAATGGAGACTGGACTATTGGAATGGGTTTGGAGCATCTGGTTAAACACAGTTACTGTCTCTGTTATCCTTTTTTTCTCCTTAATTTTAATATTTGAATTTTTCTCATATGCATAAAAGCAAGTTGTTTTTGCCCACCCTGTGTAGGTGGTATTTTGCTGCACAGTCTGCATACTCCTCTTTGGGTGGCGTAAATGCCACTGGATGCTGACATGACTTACAGGATCTTTAACATGCATGCATGATGTTTTGTATGATGCACAAATGCAAAATCCTCACCTTTGACCCTTTGGGCTGGAGGTGTCTTATGAAAGTTTGAAGCCCAGATTTTTGAATTGGAAAGTCTTTCGTCTTACCCACTTGACCCCCAAGCCTGTCTCATTCATCTGTTTTGAAATATCAGAATGTTCAAGGAGAGACAGTTACAAAACGACAGCCTGGTTAGTGGTTTGGAACAAGTGTGGTTAAAGTGATGACTTTTGTCTTCATCACTCACACAGCTGTCATTGGTAGGCATTGTGGCTGATGTAAAGTTTGCAACTCCATTTTCACCTCGCACATCTTTTTTACAATATGACTGTTATGTCTAACTCTGGCCGCAAGATTTCATTGATAATTTTTGTGCATAGTCTCTTGAAAGGATGAGGGTTAGGGTAGGGTTAGTGTTATGACTAATCAGCATATGTAGTATTGAGATAGGTAAGCAGAAGAGCTGGATTAGGGATGGGGTTAGGGGTTTGGTATGTAGTGTTGGGGGCGGTAGACAGACGCGTGTTATGAATAGATCAGTGTATGTAGTGTTGGGGGGTAGGCAGAACAGCTGTGTAATGACTGATCAGTGTATGTAATGTTGGGGGAGGTAGGCAGAACAGCCGTGTTATGACTGATCAGTGTATGTATGTTGGGGAGGTAGGCAGAACAGCCGTGTTATGAATAGATCAGTGTATGTAGTGTTGGGGGAGGTAGGCAGAACAGCCATGTTATGACTGATAGTGTAATGTAATGTTGGGAGGTTGGCAGACAGCCGTGTTATGATAATCAGTGTTGTATGTTGGGGAGGTAGGCAGAACAGCCATGTTATGACTGATAAGTGTATGTAATGTTGGGGGAGGTTGGCAGAACAGCCGTGTTATGAATAGATCAGTGTATGTACTATTGGCGGAGGTAGGCAGAACAGCCATGTTATGACTGATAAGTGTATGTAATGTGGGGGGAGGTTGGCAGAACAGCCGTGTTATGACTGATCAGTGTATGTAGTGTTGGGGGAGGTCGGCAGAACAGCTGGGTTTCTGATGGGCAGAAAAATGGAGTAGCAAACTTACATTTGCCTGCATTGTGGTGTGATTTGTGTTATAGGAACATATGGAATTTTATAAACATTATGTGCTGTCTTGAGAAAATTGAAAGTGAACCTGATATAATGTAAGGCATATAAAAAATGACGTGTGAAAAAAAATTATATAGCCTCTGTCAGTTGATTTGATCAAACTGACTATTGCGAGTCATTAAAAGTGATTTTGCTTGAGCTCTTGCCTTCTTGTTCTTTTTGTCTCCTTCCATTTCTTCTGTGCATGGATGTGATGATGATAATAAATTATGCTTGTATAGGCGCTATTTTTTAAATTTATTTACTTACTGTGCATTATGCATTTACAGAATTTAAAAGCAGTACATACAGAAGCACTAATTATCACATACGCACAACAAAATATGTTAATACATGTACACAAATAAACACGTTCTGTCGATGTCTAACCGTACCCAACATAGACATAGTCATAAATGTACACATAAATGAATGATTACATGATACTACATAATCAGTGGAGCTATAGAAGTGGATCTACATTATGTATTGGTAGATGAGCAATTATGACATAAACAGTGGAAGATGAGCTTAATGACGACAAGACAGAAGCTATCCTCATTGGCACCCGTCAGAAACTTTCTAGCTGCCTCCTCTTTCTCTCCCATTATGTAACACATCAGTCCCAATTTCTGATTCAGCTAAAAACCTTGGTGTCTGCATTGACTCTACCCTCTCCATGAACAACTTTGTTTCTCAAACTGCCAGATCTTGCTACTATCATCTCCATCGTATAACTATAAGCCTGATCAGGAAGTATCTCTCTGTCGAAACAACTGCAAAACTCGTTCTCTCCTTCATAATGTCTCGCATTGACTATTGCAAATCACTCCTGTCTGGTCTTCCTGCTTCCACAATTCACATCCTACAGTGCATTCAAAACAATGCTGTACGCCTTGTACTCAAAAAGAAAAAAGCTGACCACATATCTCCTCTCCTAGCACAACTTCACTGGCTCCCTGTATCAAAGCGCATACAGTACAAACTAGACACCATGTGCTACAAAAGCCTCAATAACGCAGCCCCCGATTACCTGTCAAGCCTACTTGAGATCTATGTTCCCTCACGTACCCTCCGCTCTACCTCCGATCCTCTGACTTTTCGCTTTCCACGCACTAAGCTCAATACCTATGGTCCACGAGCCTTCTCTGTTTCTGGTCCACTCTCCTGGAACAAACTTCCTCTCTCAGTCCATCAGCAACCTACTTTTGTCTCCTTCAAGTCCGCTCTCAAAACTCACCTTTTCTCCTCTGCATAAAATCCTAACCTCACTCAACCCCCCCCCTGCAGCCTGTCTCCGCTCGGAGGGGAATCACATTTTTATAATATATAATTGTGTAAGGTGTGCTCTCTGTGGTTTTCCATTGCTTTTATTCTTGCTTTTATTGCTTTTATTCTTTCTCCCCATTTGTAGCCATGCGTGTGTGTGTGTGTGCGTGTGTGTGTATGTGTGTGTGCGTGCGTGGTGTGGTGCGTGCGTGCGTGTGTGTCTGTTTCAGCGCTTAGATTTGATTTTATCAAGATTTTGCGCTATATAAATAAATTATTATTATTATTATTATAATTATGACATCAACAGTGGAAGGTTAGGGTGATCAGATCTACTCATTGGAGGTGGTCATGATACGTGTAAACTTTAGCCATTTTTTAAACCTTTTGACTCCTGCACCTTGTCCACCAGTATCCTGCATTGTCAACTATACTACCAAAGCAAAAACTTAACCCTTGATTCCCTCACCCTATCCACCAGCTTCCTATAGGAAGCTGGTAGATGGATGAGGGAGTCAAAGGGTTATGTTTTTGCAGTTGGTGGGTAGGGTGTGGAAGTCAAAGGGTTAAAAAATCATGTTAAAATGATTTATCTTTGCTAGAATAGCCAGATAATGTTTGCTGGGAAGTTTGTTACCAAACTAGAAAATAATCTGTTGACTTTTTTTTATCTTTCTGCAAATTTGATCACTGATTTGAAAAAAGAAAAGAAAAAAAAAACACACACCAAAACCTCCATGATTTTTGAATAACACCGTACTGCACTTATGTATCACTTATTTTCCATATCCAAGCCATAGTCTGCGAAATCAACTTTAAGGAAGTATCTTATTGAATGGCAAAATACACAGAAGACATAAAATGATAAAAATAAACACTCTTTACAGGGCTTGCTGAAGTGTTAGTCTTTTCATTTTGCTGCCACTTTTCGCGCTTTGGTGACACACTTAAGAACTGTAAAACTCTGCTGTATTCAAAGAGCATTTTGATAACCAAAGGGAGACTGTCCTAAATATATGATTGTACTTGCCAGTAATCTGTTAATTCCATCTCTGTAAAGACAGAGCATGAATGCTCCTAAGACAGCTTAATCAACGATCATACAAAAATCTGCCACAGAGCATAATTGCCTTTAAGATGGCCTAATGAACAGTTATACAAAAATCCGCTCCCTCTGCCTGTTAGGTAGGTTTGTGTGTACTTTTATGTGCTTAGAGTGCTGGTACAAGCTCTAGCCTGCATGAATAGAAAAAAAGTGGTTCGTTCCCATCCAGTATTCACCTGTCTCTTGACTGGAAATAATCAGTAATTTTGACTTGGATGTGCAAAAGGGTGGGCAGTTCCCTCAGATCAGCTAGCTGTTTTTGTCTTTTTTTCGTTGAAGAATAAATTTATCTTTTTTTGTGGGCCACAACATCTACACCACATGCACTGGAATACATAAATGGACTTTCTTGTGTCTGACCTTTTCCCCCCTCTTCTTTTTGATTGCACCATCAAAGCAGTCATTCTCCATTTTCGGGGACTGCATGCTGGGTGTTTTCATGTTTCTATAAGCCAGTAAACATGAACCCTTTGACTCCCACACCCTGTTCACCAATTTCAAGAATTTAACTCTTTGATTCCTTCACCCTATCCCCCAGCTTCCTGCAGGAATCTGGTGGATAGGGTGAGGGAGTCAAAAGTCAAGATTTGGCTTTGCTAGCATGGTTGACAATGCAGGAGGGTGGTGAACAGGGTGCGGGAGTCGGAGGGTTAACATGACTTTCAGGATCTTTAACGTGTATACTCAATGTTCTGTGGGCATACAGACTTGAAGGGGGCTCAGGCACCAGCAGGTCAGCATGTACATTAACCTTGCAGATATGAAAAATCTCCACCCTTTACCCACCAGCCTGTTGTACTCAGCAGATTTGAACCCCAACTTTCCAAATGAAAGATCAATGTATTGGGCCCATCAATGACTAGGGAATAATATTTTCTGTGTTTTAGCAAAAAGTTTTCTGCGATTCTTAACCCACTTAGCACAATAGCATGATGTGGCTTCATTCGTATCTCTCGCTGAATACTGTCCAATCTATAAAGCGAATACAAATTGACCAATCGGAAGGCTTCTTTTGCTGTTCTTTGATTTGTACAAGTTATTGCGCAAAAATGAGTGAGATTGGGACTGGTTGTGAGGTTGACAAGTTGGGACTCTTGCTGACAGTAACTCTGGTGATGATTATGAGGTAAACATGGCTTTGTTTTTGGTTCTAAATGAACAAGAGAGGTTTGAGCACATGATGAAGGCTTTTCTCTTTTTTTAGCACATCAGTCATTGATGGAATGCAGGTTGTCGTTCAGTTTGGTTTGTTTACATTGTACTTCTCATCGCACGTGCATGGATATGTTTTTTATTCTAACACTGTAATTTCACTTTCTCCTGCAAACAGGCGTTTATTTTACTTTTATTGTGCAGTTCAGGATTTCTCCTTTCTCTATATATACATATACTTTTCTTGGAAATTTGACATGAGAGCAGCAAACATTAATAACAGTTTATACCCGTTGACAAGTTGGTTCCTGTAATTTGACGCCATTGTTTTACAGTACACTTCTAATTATGTATTGTGCCAAGGGGTTAAAAAAAACAACAAAAAAACAAGCATCATAGAGTAGCATACAACCACATAGACACCTGTGATAGATGTGCAGATCGTCAAATTCATATATGTCAGAAATAATGACTGGATGAACTCTCTCTTTACCTCTGCTGTGTTAATCATTGTATATGTATATACATATGTATGTATGTATATATATGTATATATATATATATATTCAAGAAAAGATGGTAAAGAGCAACATTTTCAGTGATAAAACAAATAGAACCTCCCACCAGGTGGGTAAAGGGTGGAGATTTTTCCATCTCCCAGTCAACGTAAGTGCAGACCTACAAGTTGTGCAGACCTACAAGTGCCTTAACTTCCTGTGTGTGTATGTACTCACAGAACATCAAATACACATGTTAAAGATCCTGTAAGCTATGCATGTGTTCAGTGGCTTAAGGAAGCATGAAAATACACACATGAACACGCACACGCACATTGTGTGTGTAATATATATATACATATGTTCTCTCTCTCTCTCTTTCTCTCTCTCTCTCTCTCTCCCTCTCTCTCTCTCTCTCTCTCATCTATCTCTCTCTCTCTATATATATATATATATATATATATATATATATATGTGTGTGTGTGTGTGTATGTACACACAGAAAGCGAATATTGCGCCATATAGAAAGTATTGTATTCTCCCTTCTCACTCTGTCTTTGTATGGGTTTTTTTCCTCTCTCACACACACGCACAGTACTCTCTCTCTCTCTCTCTCTCTCTCTCTCTCTCTCTCTCTCTCTCTCTCTCTCTCTCTCTCTCTCTCTCTCTCTCTCCCCTGTCTCTGTGTTTCTGTCTGTTTCTCCCTCTCTCCCCCCCTCTCTCTCTGTCTCTCCCACTCTGCCTCTCTCACATGCACATACACACACACACACACACACACACACACACACAACACACACACACACACACACACCACACACACACACACACACACACACACACACATGCGAAATGATGTTAAATCAAGCAACGAACACATGCACACAGAGTAAGAAAATACAGATCTTTTGTTTTGTGCAGTTAAAATACAAACTGTATAGGTTTTTAAATTCTTTTACCTAATTATGGAATAAAGTTCAGGAAGGAGGGAATGTTTTGAGACAATATAATCAAGTTAAGTCCACTCAAATGCAGCATAGACTTGGCGTGTGTAAATAAGTTAAATAACCTACATCATTACTCAATTCAGTCCCAGCAAGCTTGAGTTCAATCCCAGCCTGCAACATTAAACATTGGCCTGTTTGCTGATCAGCTTAATGTTTTCATCATTGATTATGGTGGTAACAGCTCAGTGTTTTTATAGATCCCTCTCCTTCCCCCCCCCCCCCCCCCACCCAGATTTCAAGACCCTGTCAATACATAGGGTTTTGTGCAGGTTAGGGAGTCTGCCAGATAAATTGCTGGCAGATTTGGATGGAGTGCACATGAACTTATCTCTGTGATATCCTTGACAAATCAATTCACCACTTTTTTTCCATTATTTATGAAATTGTCAGCATTTAAAAAATAATGAAAAGTAGAGGAACGCATTTTCATGTTCAATTTCTGAGTCTGCTCCATATAACTGAAATGAGTTTCCCCTATCTCTTTGACAAATACAAACTCTTTCTTCCTTCAGGCATAATTGTTCACCAGTGATTTCCCCCTTCAAACCCCCCTCCCTCCCCACATAATTTCCTGTCCTTCCACTCTGAGTATGTGTGTGCTTTGTACCCTGAAGTGTTTTTTGTCGCTGTGAGTAAATAATCGAGTGAAAGACAGGAGTGTGCATTTATTTGATTTATACATCAAGATTTAGCTTCACATATAGATATTGATACTATCATTATTAGTGCTAGTAGTAATAGTACTCTAGTAGCCATAGTATCTTTGTGATATTATTATTATACTTGGAAAAAGTTTTGCTACTTTGTAGCATATTCATTCATTAATTTCTTTTTGTTTATTTTATTTCTTCTTCTTTTCTTTTCAGTTTGAAAAAAAATCTTATTTAGCCGAAATATTTTTACTCTTAGAATTGAGAAGCTTGAGTTACATTGTTGCTTGCGTATTTCTTGCCTTTTTTTTTCTTATAAGCTAAAATATTTTCCATCTGAAATGATAGAAAAACACATTTTATATACGATCATACTTTTTGGGTTTTTTAGAACTTGTAGTAATGTGATGCATTTGAAAGTTTGCTCTTTTGTTTTAAGGGTATATTCCACTTATGTGTACATTTCAGTTTTTTTTATACATATGTGAAATAACACTCTATTTTGAGACAATTTTCTCATTACACTTCTTAATGTTTAAACTAAATCAATGTTTGAATTAACATTGCGTCTTTTTTTGTTTGTTTGTTTCTTTCCTTCTTTATCCATTTTTTTCTGTCCATTTTGTTTGTCACATCTATAGCCACAGAATCTGGGACAGTGTTTCACAACACTGTGATGATGATGATGATGATGGTGATGATGATGGGGATGATAATCATTATGTTATGGAATTCTAATCTGGATTGCTAATGTGGAACAAGGCTGTACTCTATGTTTAATTTCATAAGTCGTGGTGTCAACCAGGCCAGAAAGATACTGACACTTGTTGTGTTGGTCAGACAGTTTCAGCAGCATCCTCAAAGACACATCTATGAAGTAGATGATACTTGACTGTGTGGTCCCATAACACACCTAACTCTCGGTTGAAACCAGTTAGGGCTGAAAAGTACAAGTATGATTCTGACAGAACTGACATGATTCAAATTCACAACCTTCCAGTTGATAATATATAGTGCTGACCACTGCGCTATGGTGACTTCATTTGCCGTTCGTTATTGATACAGTGATGGAAGCTGTAGAGATGTACATGTACAAGCAGTTTTATATAATTATCAGAAATTTTGCTAGTTGCAGTCAATTTGTGCAGTGGAAAGCTTGCTATTAGCAATTCTAAAGTAGTTTGATATATTTAATGGAAAACTTGCAGTTAATATTTTGATGTATTTATGGTAAACTTGCAAGTAACATTTTGATATATTTGATGGAAAGCTTGCAAGTAACATTTTGTTATGTTTAACAGAAAGCTTGCATGTAACATTTTGATATATTTATTGGAAAGCTTGCAAGTAACCGTTTTGTAATGGACAGCTTGCAGTTAACATTTTGATATGTTTAATGGAAAGCTTGCTTGTAACATTTTGATGTATTTATTGGAAATCTTGCAAGTAGCTGTTCAGTAATGGAAAGCTTGCAAATTGCGTTTTGATCCATTTAATGGAAAGCTTGCAAGTAGCATTTGATATATGTAATGGAAAGCTTGTAAATAACAGTTTAGTTTATTAATGGAAAGCTTGCTAGGTTACAGTCTGATGTGTTTAATGGAAAGCTTGCTAATAACAGATTGATATGTTTAATGGAAAGCTTGGTAATAATAGTTTGATGTTTAATGGAAAGCTTGCTAATAATAGTTTGATATGTTTAATGGAAAGTTTGCTAATAACCGTTTGATATGTTTAATGGAAAGCTTGCTGTGATATGTTTAATGGAAAGCTTGCTGTTAACAGTTTGATATGGATAACAGAAAGCTTGCTAGTGACAGTTTGATGTGTTTAGAGGAAAACAGTGATAAAGTTAATGGAAAGCTTGCTAGTGGCACTTTACAGAGCTGATATATTACTGGAAAGCTTACTAGTAACAGTAATGTACACAGTGGAAAGCTTGCTAGTAGCACTTAAAAATCAGTTTGATGTTATTACAGAATAGAAATTGTTAGTAACAGTTTAATTGAAAGTTTGTTAGTAACAGTTTGATATATTTAATGGAAAGCTTGCAAGTAATATTCTGATATGTTTAACAGAAAGCTTGCAAGAAATATTTTGATATATGTAATGGAAATCTTGCTAGTAAAAATTTGATCTATTTAATGGAAAGCTTGCTAGTAACAGTTTGATATATTTAATGCAAAGCTTGCTAGTAACAGTGTGATGTATTTAATGGAAAGATTGCTAGTAACAGTGTGATGTATTTAATAGAAAGATTGCTAGTAACAGTGTGATGTATTTAATAGAAAGCTTGCTAGTAACAGTGTGATGTATTTAATAGAAAGATTGCTAGTAACAGTGTGATGTATTTAATAGAAAGCTTGCTAGTAACAGTGTGATGTATTTAATAGAAAGATTGCTAGTAACAGTGTGATGTATTTAATAGAAAGCTTGCTAGTAACAGTGTGATGTATTTAATAGAAAGATTGCTAGTAACAGTGTGATGTATTTAATGAAAAACTTGCTAGTCAAAATGTTCTGTCTCATTTCACTGTATCAACAGTCTGAAAAGGTGAAGTCTGTGTTCATTTTGTCTGTCTTGGTCTCATGATTTTTTTTGTTGGTGTTTTTTTTTTTTGGTGTTTGCTTGTTTTTAAAGAATCCGTAGTTAATCATAAAATGCAGAACTTTGATTCGTTTTATGCTATTTGTAGCTGATCAGAAATATTTGAGATTGAAAAAAAAAATTGTGAAAATATTATTTTTCTTGAAAAGGAATAGATAAAACATGACCACACAATCTGACGATTTGTTTAAACACCACATCTAACTGCGCTAATGCAGAGTTGAGATCTTTCTGTGAGATATATATTTACATACTTAGAATAAAAGGATTTTTTTTTTGAGTTTCTTCTTTGAATGAATATAGTTTATTTATTGGAAGACTGGGATTTGTTTGTTTTTTCGTTTTGGTTTGTGGACTGCATCTCCCACTTACACTTGAGTATATGAGTGGGCTTTTACGTGTATGACTTTTTGACTGTTTTTATTTTTATTAATCCCACCATTAACCTTTTTACTCCTGCACCTTATCCACTAACTGCAAAAAGTGTTAACCCTTTGACTCCTTACCCTGTCCACCAGCTTCCTGCAGGAAACTGGTGGATAGGGTGAGGAAGTCAGAGGAATAAGTTTTTGCTTTGGTAGCATGGTTGACAGTGATGGATAGGGTGCAGGTGTCAAAGGGTTATAATGGTCATATTCTGTTTTTGGTAGCGTCCCTCAGTGTGTTTGTGTTTCCATAAACCCAGTGTTTTGTGTTTCCATAAATCACCAAACACTGATATAGTTTGCTGGCTCTTTAATGGGGTGTTTAATGTTCTGTGTGTTTATATGGTGAGGGACGTTTAATCAGTAGCAGGTTTACATATACGTAGACCTGGGAGATTGTGAAAATCTTCACTCTTTACCCTGTAGGTGATCTCCAAGCTAGATTCGAACCGAGATCTTCCATTTGCTAGTCAAGTGTCCTGACCACTCAGCTGCAATGCTCATCTTCTGTATATTTATAATGGAATAATTTTGATAGTTTTTTCTTCTTCAGTTGTTCTTCTGTCACCACTTACGAAATCGTATTACGGAATAATTTTGGACAGGTATTTTTGTTGTGTGGATTCAGATTTGTGCATGAGAAATATCGTGTTTGGTCTGAAGTCCTGCCTAGGAATGCTTTGTGCAGAATTTTGTGCTGTTTATTTTTGGTGGAAAATAGTTTTGGAGACATGCCTAGGAATGCTTAATGCAAATATTTGACCTCTTTACGCCATATTGGTTGGTAAAAAATTACTGGAGGAAAGTGAGGATTTTTGGAAGGATATGACTACATGTAAACATGCACGGGTGCCTGTTCATTTTATTCATTTCTTGATGCAGGTTTATTGTTATTGTTTGTTTATTGTTTTAGAGATGCAGAACAAACTGATTTAGGATTAAGTGAGTGTTTCATATTAATCGGAGAGAGGTCTCTGTGTGTGTGAGAAAAATGTGTGAATACAATTTTCTAACCTATTTATAGATGGATCTTTAACAAATTTTGTTCAAAAGTGTTGATTGTTCAGGACTCACAGAAGCTTGCGTTTGGAAGGTAAGGCGCCAAGATCAAGATTTTATGGACTAGAAGAATGTGTGAATAGTACCTAGTTCAGGAACATAGGACAATATGTGAAATCTGTTTTCACTGTAGTGACGGGCTGTCATTGTCCTCAGGGCATGTCAAGTTTTATTTCAACTGAAGCTTCTTCAAGGTCACAGTGACCTTGAGAAATACAGAATCTGGCATTTCTGGCATGATTTGAAAAAAAAAGGGAGATTGTTAGTTGATTTTGTTTTTATCATTTTTTCTGAGGGCAGTTTAGAATAATCATGCAAGGGGTAGTTCTTATCAGCCCAGGTACTAGGTCACTAAATATGTTCATTGTTTTAAATGATATTAGTTCATCACCACCAACTTCTTGATAGTCCTGTCTGGTCCTCTGCAATCCTGTGCAAGATGATTAGGGTCATGGATAAATGTTAAGTAGTTATGAATAAACATTAGTCTGCAAAGTACTGTTGTTCAGTAGCACTGGTATTATGAGAACTTACAATGGGATCACAAATAAAACATAATACCACCAGGATAATTGCTCAGCAGCACATCACATTATTATAATATAGTTGCTCAGTAGCAGATCATATTATTGTAATTATTACTTGTATGAGGCAAACACAAACAAGAAGTACAAAGTACAAATAAAAATGACTGCTGAAGATATACTAGTGATAGTTGTATGATTATGATGTATCCATAGCATCATATCTGTCAGATACTATTTTTTGATCAGAATGTGTGTGTGTGTCTGTGTGTCCTATTTTTTGTTTCTAATTTAACAGAGTTTCTTGTTTTCATGAATGCATATGTCCACAATGTTTTGCCCACACTATGCAGGTAGTATGTTGCTGCAAAGTCTGCTCACTTTGGTGGGCGTGCATGCAGGGTGTCCCCATGTTTCCAATGGTCACCAGGCACTGACATGACATACAGGATCTTTAGCATGCATAATTGATGATCAGTGTGTGTATAGCAGGGTGCACATATGTTGACCTGGAAGGTTGGAGAAATCTTCATGTTTTATCTTTATCCATCATGCAGGAAGCACCTAGGAGGATCCCCTGTGAGGATGCTGGGGGCTCTTTTAAGTATGAATAGTATCCCCTTCTTCTGGAAATTTTGTGCTAGAAATTTCCTTTTTTCTGTCACCCTCTTTGTTTCTGCCTTGTTCTTTTGCTTTCTGTCATTTCTTCCCATCATTTTCTGCCTTGCTGGTCCATTCACCTGTATGTGTTCTTTAAAGCTTTACATACTTCTCTTAGGATTGATACGTGTATTATGTGCATTTTTGGCTCTAAGGAAATGTGATGCCCAGAGGCAGTGTTAGGTAATTTAGGCCTGTTATGTATGGCTTAGTATCATGCCAGGGCCATAGCCTTAGATTATGTGCACAAATGCATTGATACGAGTACAAACTTTTCTTTTCCAGCCCTTCTTTTTTTTCTCTAGTGAAATATGGTGTACCTTTTGAGATGGTTATAGCCCTGATATGGCATTTTGCAGTTGGCTGGGCTTTAAACAACAATAACAATAACCTAGGCTGAATGGATCCCAGACATCCCAGTTAAGTCTGACATCTTCCCCAGGCAGGTCGAACTCGCATCTTCATGAGGAAGTCTGACACCTTACCCCTTGCCTATCTCGTCCATCTGTTCTGTTTTGATTGTACTTAACTGTCCTGTATTCTGTGTCTCCTCCACCCCCTATTTTCGTCTTAAAACAATTCTTTAATATGCATTGAACATTTTTGAATTGTATCTAATTTATGCAGTTCAGCATGCAATTAACTGGTCAATGTTTATATTCAAATCATTATATAGTGGCTACAGCAATACATGACACTTTTTTTTTATCATGCATGGAACATCTGAACATTTTAACTGAATGTGCAATGAACATCGAAATATTAAGAACTAAGTATCTAAATATGCATGGAACATTGAAACATCAGCATCTACTAATTTCATGGAACACCAGAACTTCAATGTTAATGTTTATATATGCATGAAACATTTGAACATTAACATCTATAGATTTTATCTTAATACATATGGAACATCTAAACATTAGCATCCAATATTTTTTTTACCAAATATGCATGGAACATCAGAACATTAATATCTAAAAATACATTTTGATATGCATGGAACATCTGAACATTAATCACTTAATGTATGAAAAATTTAACTGAATATGCATGGAACATGATTTAAAAATGTTGTCTTTATTTGCATGGAACATCTAAACATTTTATTTGGTTTATGTAGTAAAGTATAACTTCACATTCAGTTTATTTATGTCTTTCTTTCCTTTTTGTTGTTGTTGTTGTTGAGAGATTGTACTTTTATACAAAAGTGACTTACTCATTTTACTTGCACATGTGTAAGATGTCAAGATGTCAGGAATTACCTGATGTTGGGATTTCAACTACAGTAATAATGAATAATACATCATACATGTCATATTTTTTAAATATGTGAAAAGAGTTTGCACCATTCTTATTCCATAACTGTGTCACGAATGCTCTTTTCATGTTATATTACTTTTAATTGAGAAGTGTGCAAACTTTAGACATGCTGTTGATAATCAGAAGGAAATATGGTAAGATAGTTTTTTTTTCATAATGCAGCAGTAGATCTAGTCTAAATTGCCTGAACAAATAAAGAGATACACTTTTTATTGAGCTTTCATGTTAAGAAGCCATAGGTATACTAAGTTAAAACTGATTTGGGAATTGATAGTAAAGTTAGTGAAATGTGTAATACTCTTGAAGTACTATATACCATTAGGGCAAGAAGAATAGGACTTATGGAAGGAACACTAAGCTGACGTCACCTGAATGATTGGAGTGTTAAGATGGGCAGCAAACAGGCCTGTTTTTATATTGCAGGCTAAATTGAACCCTAGATATCACATCTTGAGTCCGTTAGAGTCAGCTACCCTGCTGTTCTAAACTAAAATGTGGCACCCAGTAGGGGACTCACACCTCTGACCCTTAGATCTGATGCCATACCGACTGAGGTAATGGGGCTGCTCATGAAAATTATGTGGCCTGAAGGGGGTGAAACCCATGACCTTTGCACATGGTCACCATGGCTCATGGGCCTTGCAGTTATGTTCTTTCTTTTCTTTTTTTTTTAATTCACAAGTAACAGACAGACAATGGGTCATTAACTGTTAGTTACATATTGAAAAATCACAGTGCCAAATTAATTTTAAAGGTCGCTTTATTTTTGTCTAAGGTATATGTTATGAAATAAAATTTTCTGAGAGGTGATGCTGTTATGATCATGTGATGAAAATTTATGACTTACGATTATATGATGAACATTTCGAAGATATATTTTATTAGTTGAAATTTTCTGGAGAATAATGATGTTGTGTTTATATCATGTTTATCTGTAGCATGAAAATAATCTGCTTTTGGTTTGTGTGCTTTTAGAAGAAGATTCTTTTCTGGCTTACTCTGTTGAAAATGTTTTATTCAAACACTGATGTTCATATATTCTATAAGCTGATTTTGTGTTTAATATGGGAGGTTTATTTATCTTTATTTATTTATCCCTGTGGGGATGCCAGGGCCTCTTTCAGTGTGAGTAGTATCCCCGTCTTCTGGAAATGCTGTACCAGAAGTTTCCTCTCTTCTATTACACTTTTTGCTTCTACCTTGCTCCTGCTTTCTCTCATCTTTTCTTATCATTTTCTGCCTTGCTGACCCTTCACCTGTACATGTTCTATAAAGCCTTACATATTTTCTCCTATGATTGATAATTGTGTGCATGTATTAAGTGTATTTTTGGCTTCAAGGAAGCAGTTTTAGGTAAGTTAGGCCTATTTTTATGTTTTAGTGTCCTTAGTTATGTTGACATTTGTGTACAGGTTTGTTTTTTAAACCCCCTGGTGATAGATTTGATGGAATGGTCAACGCCAGGAGCATGTCCTTAGATTATGTACATGAATGCATTGATATGTGTACTTAATTTTCGTTTCTAAGCGTTGTTTTTTTTTAAATGAGATATTGTGTAATTTTTGAGATGGTTATAGCCCTGATATGGCTCTGTGCAGTCGGCTGGGCTTTAAACAACAATAACAGTAACAATCATTTTTTTATTTATGTTCTCCCCCATGGGGATGCCAGGGGCTCTTTCAGTATAAATAGTATCCCCACCTTCTGGAACTTCTGTGCTAGACATTTTCCCTCCTTTTTGTCACTCTGTTTCTGCCATTTTCCTTTGCTTTCCGTCATTTCTTCCTGTCATTTTCTGTCTTGCTGGATCATTCACCTGTGTGTGTTTGATAAAGTCTTAGTACTTTCTCTTAGGATTGATAATTGAGTACATTGCATTGAGTGCATTGTTGGCTCTAGGGAAATGAGATGCAGAAGCTGTTTTCTGTAATTTAGGCCTGTTTTTATGTATGTTTTTTCGGGTCCTTAAGTGATGTTTAAATTTGTATCCAGGAGTGTTTTTTAAATCCCCAGTGTGATAAATTGGATGGAGTGGTCAACACCAGGGGTATTTCCTTAGATTATGTACGCGATATGTGTTTTTAATTTTTGTTTCCTGTTCTTTTTTCCTGTTCAAGTTTTGTATATGTTTTGAAACTGTTATAGCCCTGATATGGCTGCATGCAGTTGGCTGGGCTTTAAACAAAAATAACAATAACAGATTGTGTATGTATGTATGTATTTATTTACCCATTTATTTGATTTTAGATTTTTCGTATACCCAGCCAGCCAGAAAACATGTACTTTCTTGTTCTTTTGTTTTTTGTTTGTGAGTTTGTGCATGAGTTTACAAATGGGCTTTTACTTGTTTGGCCGTTTTTTTTTTCCTCCCCACCAATATCATACTTATTTTCACTGGTGTGCATGCTGGGTATTTTCATGTTTCCGTAAGTCACCAAACTCTGACATGGTGGCTTGCAGGGTCTTTAGTGTGCATACTTGATATTCTTCATGCAATATTCACACATAAAATATCAGGCACTAGTAGGTCTGCATGTATGTTAACGTGGGAGAAAGGAAACTTCTCATCCTCTACTTGCCAAGCAGGTTTGAACTAAGATCTTCCAGTTTTAAGACAAGTCTTTAAACCACATGACTATTGCACCCTGAGCACAAATGACGCATTGCATGAGCAAAGACAGCATTGCATGAGCACAAAGACAGCATTGCATGAGCACAGGAGAAGGGTGCAAATGCTGTGCTTTGTAGCTTTCTGCAGTTCATAGTTTTGGCGTATTTTATGGCTTTAAGGACTTTTATTTCCATGATGGATGACATAGAGTAGTGTGTGAATATTGCTTTTTAGTAGGGGCCTACATTTTTTCGCTTTCTGCAGATTGAAGTTTTGTCTTAGTCCTTGTTACCCTTATTTATATGATCGATGATACAGGAGAGCAGTGTGCAAATGCACCGTCATAATTGAAAAATATAGTAGTGTGCAATATATATATTTTGTAGCTTTCTGCAGGTTGAAGTTTTGTCTTATTTCAGGCCTTTCGTTGCCCTTATTTACATGATTGATGATACAGAAGAAAAGTGTTTGAGTAGAGCAGTTTTGTAGGCCTACACAATAATACAAAAAGAGCATTGTTTGAATGAAGTGTTTCCCTGTGTTGACTTTGAAGTTGTGTTCAGGGCTACATTGGCAGAATCCTGTGACTCTTAATGTGATTTCTTGGAAACAACTTTTGTTGTATTTTTAATCAGTCTTCCCCTTTCCATCCTTGTGAACTTCTATCGATGATCTGCTGTGACATGTATAACCTGGTGTTTTCCGTAATTTGTGTTGCTATTTTGAGACTGTAAAATAATCTGCCCAGGTTTTCTTGTAATGAATTTCCGGTCTCCTACTGAAACCTTCCTCAAACCAAATGGTTTGCTGCACAGAATATGTGGCTCTTGTAACCTGTGACTCCCACACCATATCCACCAACTGCAAAAACTCAACCCTTTGAACCCCTTACCCTCTCCAGCAGCTTCCTGCAGGTTAAGTATAATCATGAAATGAAGAGCATCATCAAGTTTACATTAAAACTTGTGATGTGAAATTAAAAAGTTCATCAGAGAATGTGCTTATAAACACATGATGATGATTGAAATGTTTTGTAGATAAAAATTGTATAGTTTAGCTGTGCATGATTCTTTGGCCGCATCCAGTTTTTCAATGCCTGTGGTTTAACTCTTTTACTCCCTCACCTTATCCACAAGCTGCAGAACTTAAAACCTTTCTCTCCCTGACAGGTGGATAGGGTGGTGGAGTGAAAGGAATAAGTCTTTGTCTTGTTATGGCTGATAATGCAAAAAGTTTATGGAAGTAGAGGCAGTGAAAGAGTTTATGCCTTTAATTGAATTGTACCCTTTCCCTTGTTGTTTTCCCACTGTTGTGTCACCCAAGTGCTCTCTGTTTTTTTTAGGGGAAAGCTGGAACAGATATGTATGTACATATATGTGTGTATATATATGTGTGTGTGTGTGTGTAAATACATATATATATAATATATATATATATATATATATATATATATAATAATATATGTTTGTTCCATTAAAAAAAAAATAATGAAGACAACCAGCATTTTTGTTCTGGGAAAGTGTTCTCTCTTTCACTTTTACTGTTTTCTTTTTGGTGAGGGGCAAGATAGCTTTCTACTTAATCAGAGAGAGAATGGTGCAAATGAGTGTGTAGGGGTGGAATGGATGACAGTGCCATAGGTTTGATTTTTAGACAGAACTAGTGGAATATCTGTTCACAAGAGATTTTTTCCCTCCCCTTCTCCCTCCTCCACTGTTAATCCTTTAATGGTGGTCTGGGTGCAACTGTTTGGGAGGAAGCGACGACCCAAGGTCCCATATGCAGTGTTAAAGATCCCATGGCAACAGAAGTGTTGTTCCTGGCAAAATTCTGTTGAAGAACCTGCTTTTATAAAGTAAACAGAAATACATGCATACAGAAAAAAAGAAAAAAGAGAGAGACAGTGTGAGATAAGGGTGGCAATGCACTGCGACAACATGCCATTCCATGATAAATCCATTGTGGCAAAGAGAGATAAATACAAGTACACAGTGTGAATACATGTATTGTTATGTTACCGTAGTGTTGAGGTGAACTGAAGTATTCCAGGTGTACTTGTAATGTTTACCTGTTCAGTAGATTAAAAAAAAAAAAAAAATGTGAAGATATGTATATTCATTCATGGAAAATGATATGTGCTAAGTTTGTTTAGTATTGAGCTTATTATAGCAAGCAATGGGGTTTATGGTTACTAGCAAGCTGTATTATTTATATTTGGAAGAGTTAGGCTTTGTTGGCATTTTTTTAAGTCCTTAGATATTTCTTCTGAAGGTTAAAAAAAGCATAAAAGGCCCTTGATAGCACAAAATTAGGATTTTCTGTGATGCAAAAGAACATAGAATGGCTTGATCATCCCATCCTTTTAATGTTTTTTAAGTCCTTCCCTACCTCAGGTTTAACTGTAAATTGATTCTGAAGCAGAGCACAGAAAATCTGTGAGGGAAAAAGTTTTGAACCCATAGGCTTTCAAAATGGACTGTTCAGCCAGTAGCTGGGTTGTGATGATCTCATTCTCTCCAGTCATTCCTAGTTTTTGTACTTAACAATTCTTTGCATGTGTGTATTGAAAAAAGGAGAGCATGTCAGAATGTTCAACTTATACTTGTACATTTGTTGCAGTTGTTTGTGTTTGCACATTCACTGAAAAATTCTGTTGGCATGTAACGAGATGATGTCTTTGTATGTGGTGTGTATGTGTGTGTGTGTGTGTTGTGTGGTGTGTGTGTGTGTGTGTGTGTGTGTGTGTGTGTGTGGTGTGGAGTGATGAGAGAGAGAGAGAGAGTGAAAAGTTGTCAGCAAATTCTTTATGTTTTGTGTTATGGGTGGATCTTAAAAACCCAAATTGGGCCACAAGCCATTAATACTGTGAAACAATGTGTACATAAGTTTAAACTGTGTGAATCTTGGTTGAGAGGAGGATCCAATCCAAACATTTTGTATGTCTGTGTGCCTGTTTTCATGATCTGTGTATTACTGTGTATTTTATTTACTGTATAATCAGGTCATAATTTTGTCTTTATGTTTCATCCTTTCACACCTTCACCCTGTCCCCGGACTGCCTGTAGGAATCTAGAGGATACAATGACAAAATGGAAGAGTGAAATGTGTGTAGTGTCTGAAGTGAATTTGGAAATCTGGAGGGATCACAGAGGTCATGATGAAAGTTTTGTTGTGGTTTTGGTCACATCAGTCATAAATATGAGAATGCCTGTGAGGTTTCTTGGCAGAGTATTGATAGGGTTTGTCCACAGTTTCATAAAGCACCGTTTTTTTCGTGAGGCTTGCCTGTCTTCATTTTGGTTGTGACCAGTGAGGAACTTGTAGCAGAAGTTGCCTCCTGCCTACATTTAGGTTTGAATGTAGGTTGAATATATGATGAAATTGGGTGAGTCACATCCAGACATTTGTTAGAAAAGGAAACATTGCGTTTTACCCTCTGTATGTTTTTTATGTGTGTGTGCGCATGCGCACAGGTATTTACATGTTTAGCATGCTTGTGACCCCAACATTTTCCAAGCATTAAAACGTTGTCTTACATTGTTCCAACCAGTTAAAAGCATTATACAGAGCCTTGTGAAAACACAGTGTATTGTTCAATGACAAGAGATTAAGCCGGGAAAGAGAGATTTATTTGAAGTCGGTATTGTTCAATGACAAGAGATTAAGCCAGGAAAGAGAGATTTATTTGAAGTCGGTACATACATCAATGTTTTTGGAGGGGTGGAATGTTTTTTGTTTTCTTGACAATCTCTAAGTTGAAATCATTTGCTTGAATATTAAATTTTCTTTTCCCTTGATTTTTATTGATTTATACAAATGATTATCTTAATGAGAATTTTAGAATATTGCTTCCATGTCTCTTTTCTTTTAGGTAATCTTTTTGACACTTGTAAGTTGCTATTGGTTTTGTAACAACATTAACTGAATCTGTCTTTTTTATGAACACAAGAGAACAAAAGTGCAGAAATGATATGTTTATTTTGTGGTGTTGATTTTTTAAAGCATTCCAATTTTTGTTGGATATGTGTATGCATTATGGTATGCCAACACTGTGCAGGGGATAAATTGCTGCACAGCATGCATTATCAGACTTTGGTGGGTGTGCATGCTTGGGTGTTTTCATGTCTCCATAAACCACTGGACAGTATGTCATTTATGGGATCTTTTAACGTGCATGCTGTATGTTCTTGCACATGAAAGAGGTTAAGCCTTAACAGGTCTCCACATGTTTTGACATGGGAGGTGGGAAAAATCTCCCTTTACCTTCCAGACAGGAGGTACCCGGGCAGGATCGAACCCCACACTGTCCTGTTGGAGGTTTGACAGTTTTACCCACTCGTGTGATTTTTTTATCAGTTACATTGAAACAGCTTCTCTTTGATTTTGTGAAACTAATTTTGATTGACAGAGTCATTAAAGTGGTATTTTTTCATGCAATTTTTGTCCTCTTTTTGTTCAACGGGAAGGGTATAAGTGTTCATTTTCCCTTTTAACTGTTCTGAGAAAGAGCAAGGTGGTTGAAATTGTTAATTTCATATTTTGCTTCCGTTTTTGACGCTTTAAGACATGCAATTCAACTTTTTCCCTTCCGTTTTTGATGCTTTAAGAGATGCGGTTGAACTGAAGTTAATTCATGCTTCTAGTACAGTAGAGGTAGTAGGCCTACATCTCTTGTTTAGAAGATATTGCAAATGCTGTGGGTCGTAAGTCCTTGTTCAGAGGATATCTTGATTGCAGTGTAAATATATATGCATGTAAATTTGCAGACCTTTTTGTATGTTGACTTTTACTGTGAGTGATCCATTCCATTTCTAGATAAACTTGAGAATTTTTCCCCAAAACCTGCCTTTAATAAGAAAAGGAAAGGGGTGTGATTCTGAATAACTGTTTCTCTCCCTCACCCTATCCACCAACTCTATGTTTTATAACCCTTTCACTCCACACCCTATTCATCATCTTCCTCTTTCAGGAAACTGGTGGACATGGTGATGCTGGAGTGAAAAGGTTCAGTTTTTGGAGCTGGTATATAGGGTGAGGAAGTGTAAGGACTCACAGGAGTGAAAATGACTGTCTTGATGAATCTGTTAAGTTCGTAAGAAGACAAATGCGTTGGAAAGGATTTATCTGTTGTTTACGGATGGATCTTTGTCGAGTCAGATGTTGGCCGTATTTCAGTCCATGGATCTTTGTCAAATGTTTGGCTATGTTTCAGGCCATGGATCTTTGTCAAATGTTGGCGGCTATGTTTCAGGCCATGGATCTTTGTCAAATGTTGGCCATATTTCAGTCCATGGATCCTTGTCAAATGTTGGCTATGTTTCAGCTATGGATCTTTTCTAATATTGGCCATATTTCAGTCCATGGATCTTTGTCAAATGTTGGCCATATTTCAGCTATGGATTTTTCTAATATTGGCCGTATTTCAGCCCATGTATCTTTGTCAAATGCTGGCCATATTTCAGCCCACGGTAAAGTTACAAATGTCTGACGTGTTATGATTCATGAATTTAGCTGTCAGAAATGGGATCAGAAATTTGAAATTACTATTGATTGGCCAAGGTTTTTTTTTAAATTGCAACTCATAATTTGGAAAATGTTTGTTGGCAAAGGATAATTTGACAGATGTTTGTTGGTGAAGGAATTTATATGATTCATTATTCATGTTGCTGTAGAATGTTTGTTGGCAAGGATTCTTGCCCATATGAAACTGTTTTGTAATGACTCACGGATGCATGTTGGCTTGATTTGCAAAGCCAGTGTTTCGTATCAGTATATCCTGAATACTGCGATAATAGCAGTGGTGATTCTTCCTGATTTCTGATTGGTCTGATGAGGTGGTGGAGGGAGGGGCTCATAATGCATACATAAACCTTTTCACTCCCCCACCTTTTCTACCAGCTGCAAAATCTTAACCCTTTCACTCCCTCATCCTATCCACCAGCTTCCTGCACGAAGCACTGGATAAGGTGAGGGAATGAAAGGGTTAAGTTTTTGCCTTGCTGTCATGGCTGACAATGCCGGATGCTGGTGGACAGGGTGAGGGAGTTGAAGGGTTAAACCAGATAATTTTCCAAGGACATGCTGGATGGGTGGTTCAGTATGGATAAGTTATCATGACCTCTCCCTCTTCATTCCTTCCTGTTATGTAGAATTTTCCTTTTCCCATAGTTTACCCTTTTGCCACAAAAAAGATTCAGATTGATATGGTAGAGTTTGTCAGTTTGATTATTATAATCGGGAGTGTTAATTCGTTTCTGATATTCTTAGGTCCCCCATTTTCCCCATTAGCAGAGTAAATTCAACGAATTCAAGCCAGGTGTGCATAGAACTTTTACCACATGCAATTCTTATTTGCTCAGTGAGAGTCTGGTTGAAGTAGTGGTGTCACTGGCCGTAGTATCTCCCTGTCCCTATCAATCTGTCCGTCCATTTGATTTTTTTTTTTGAGAATTGTGCAGGGTCCCATGTATTAAAATACATATGCAAAGTAACCTATTTTAGGGCTTTTAAAATGGAAGTGCTGTTTTGGAAATCACACTGATCCAGAAACAGACAAGAAATGGGAAAAGGGAGACTGTTGGCTTGGCCGTCTTCTGTCTGCAGTTTAGCTGTGTGACAATAACAGGGCAAAATGTTATCATGTCTCTGTGTTCTGAACAGTGCAAAGAATAAAAATAAATAAATGACTGTATATTTTGACAATTTGCATGTTGAAAGGATATTTAATAAAAAGCAGCAAATGTATGAATGGTGGTAGGCTGCATGTTTCTGCATTGCTGGATGTACATGTATGTATGAATCGAAGGTGGTGAAAAAACCCTCTCTAGTAAGGTGACTGGTAGTGCCACCATTTATTGTTTGCCTATCACATTTTTGTCACATATTGTAATTATACAGGTATTCATTGTATTTATTTATTGTCTAATCTTTTGTCACCATGGATTTTACTGTGTGAAATTCAGACTGATTTCTCTGGGGAGAGTGAATTGCTGCAGAACAGTATCTTCTTTTTTTTCTGTACAAGTGTATTCTGTTTACTTTTGAAAGTGGATTTTGCTGTAGAATTTTGCCAGGGGCATCGTCTCTGTTGCCATTACTGTGGCATCTTTAACCCTTGATTCCTGTATCCTGTCTACCAGCATTATCAACCATGCTAGCAAAGAAAAACTTAACCCTTTGACTCCCTCACCTTATCCATCAGCTTCCTGCTGGTGGATAAGGTGAGAGTCAAAGAGTTAAGTAGCTGGTGGACAGGGTAAGGGAGTCAATAGGTTTAAGTTTTTGCAGTTGGTGGATAAAATGCGGGAGTCATAAGGATTAACAAGTATGCTGAATGCATGCTGCATATGGGACCTCAGTTTATCTTTAACAATTATGCCGAGTACATGCTGTGAAAGGGACCTTGGTTATCATCCTGATCAAAAGACTAGTGCCTAGACCACCACTTAAGATCTTGTGGAGACTAGTCAAAAAACTGTCTGATCCAAAATTGCAATTCCAAGTTGGTTATGTCCTAGGCAGGTGTTTTAACTGCTAGGCCACACCCTCCACAAAAGTAGAGATGTGTCTTCTTTATCACCCAGAAACGGGTTCTGTATCCTGATTCTTATGGTGCAGGTTTCGTTTCAGTACATAGCAAACCATTTGTATCCAAGATCTCTGATCAAAGATGGATTTAGTGCATGATCTCTGAACTTTCCTGATCTTTCTCCAGATCGTCTTGCTCTCCTTGACCACAATACTGACATTTCCACCCCGTCAGTATGTCTGCAGTGGTCCCCCTGCCCCCACCAGCTATCAAGGAAGATCTTTGGTGCGTCAAGTGTTTTTGGTTTGATCATGCCCTTATTCTTGCTGTCTGAACAGTATAATTCTTGTCACATTCGTCAAAAGAAATATAATAAATAACCAGCACTTTTTGTCATGGGGATTTTGTCTATGGGATGGACATATTTGAATCTCAGTCTGTTTATAGGTTTGTAGTAGACTTTTTGTGCTAAATTTCCTGAAAGCTTTCATCAGTTTTTGTGACCAACTTTTCATATGTGGCCATGGCTGCTGTACAATTTTGTCCTCTTCTGTCCACTCCAGTTGCAATGTTGAAGATCCAAAATGCTTCTGTAATGTATTGCTTATATGATCATAAGTATGGGAAAGATTTTAAAATGCATATGACTTGATAATCATGAACTTTACTTTTTATTGTTGTCTTTTCAACTTAACATGGAACTGATTTTTACATGGTGTTAGACCTGATATGGCTCTAGTGATCATCTGGGCTATAAGCAACTGGAACTTGGAACTATCAGCACGCTGATGATATCATTTCTGTGGAAGAGAATTCTGAACTTATGGAATTTGGCTGGGCGTATGCTATCACCAACGGAAGACCAATAAAAGGAAACACAGCATGTTAATGAAACATTATGCTAAAAGAGCTACATAAACTGGATCTTCAACCACTCAGACAGATTGCAACAGGAGCTGACTGAGGAGGACAAGTCCTACCGCAGCCATTATCATATATGGAAGCTCTGTCAGAAAGACTGATGAAAACTTTCCAAATAATGCTGTCAGAAAGACCAATGAAAACTTTCCAAAAATTTAACGTGAAAGTCGACCACAAACCACTGAACACAGAAATTCAAGCTAGTCCATCCTAAACACAAAACCCTTCGATGATAAAAAATGCTCAGTTATTTATCACACTTATGGGATGACTGTGACAAGGATTATACCCTCAAGACAGGAAGAAGAGTGCGCACCAAAATTTAGAATAGATAAATAAAATAAAAAATCTTGAACACCAAGAGATCTGAACTTTCCTGATCTTTCTCCTGAGGAGATACTGCGGAGACACTGGTCACAAAATCTTTTCGGAAAAATGTCATTATTGTGGCCAAGGAGAACAAGATGTCCAGAAGGAAACATCCGGGAACCTTGGAGATCATGCAGTTAAGTCCATATTGGAGCAGTCTACATGGATACAAGCTACCCAACATGTAGCACACAACACTTTTATCACAGGCAATGGGAAGCAAACATTTCTGCTGTTTAATCGAGTGGTTGAAAAGAACTGTCCAAACATTTCTGCTGCTTAATCGAGTGGTTTAAAAAAACTGTCAAGATTGGAATTTGCTTGGTATTGCCTGGTGTTTAAAGAATGGAGATTTTCTCATCTCCCATGTCAACATGTACAAACGCCTGCTTGTGCCTGAATGGCATTCGTGTGTATATGCTTGTAAGCTGTCAAATACGCATGTTAAAGATCCAGTAAGCCATGTCAGTGCTCGTCAGCTTACGGAAATACCCAGCATACACATCCCCCAAAACAAAGTATGATTTGTCTTTATGGAAAGTAAAAAACAAGCCAAGGAAAGGTCATACAGCCCACTTGTGAAAATATTCAATTGCAGTGGGAATTACAGCCCTCGAACAGAGGGGGTGGGTAGAAAGGGTCTGGGGCCACCAACTGTGGTCAACTTTGCACGGAGTGGACTTTTTCTCAAGATGTCTGAAAACCATAAACAGACAATGCAGCATCTATTGCAGTGACTTTTATTAAAGGTACAGCATGATCAAAATAAACATACATCATACATACATTACATACATATTCATGCACATTATGTACACAGAAAAAATGTTCACTATGACGCCATATACACATGCATGATTCACGCACAATTTACATACAAATTATGTATGCCTAACAGTAAAAATGCTGCATATCGATGAAAATTATGATCAGAAGTAGAAACAAAATCACTGCTGCAGGTTTTAAGTTTCTCTTGTGCATAATCAACCAACACAATAATACCTTGTGCACTTTCAGATCATGACAGCTACAGATCACAAAAGTTGCACAGAATGTTTTCAACAGTAAAATTGCAACATCCAAGATAAAAAGATCCCTTTTAAAAAGTTAATTAAAGCCTTCTGGGCAAATACTTGTCAACTGTTCTAAAAGAAGTAATGCAACTATCAAGTATAATCAGTACACATTCAAAAGGCCAGACAAACAATGGAGTGATAATCAATACAAAGTAATACAACCATCCTTTACACTATGATCAATATAAAGTAATACAATCATCTGTTACACAACTACAGTAAGACTTCGTTTCCAAAAAGGTCCACACCTCATTCTTCATGCCTCATGTGTTTAAAAAAAAAAAAAAAAAAAAGAGCGGGATTATTTGAGCACAAATTCCATCAAACTTCACGAGTCATGCTACAAATTCCATCAAACTTCACGAGTCATGCTACACCATTTGCATATGAAAAGTAAACATTTTTCTGTTTTCCTGAAATGTGAACTGAGAGAAGTAGGCCAACTTCACTACAGCATCTTTTCAAAATGGATGATTACAGAGAGAATGTTACTGAGCTTGTTAGGAATAGCTCTTTGCTGTGCAATGACTTAGTCAAGGGCAATAAAAAATAAGGCGCAGTAAAAACAAATTTGGGAAGACATTGATATGATGATTCAGCCTGCTTTTGACTTAAAGCATCTTGTCCCCAGCTGTCCATGAGCGAACAGAACATTCAATTGTATTTACATGTTCACAGCATTAAATCTTATCTTTTCTTCCACAACCCCCATTCTGTTTCAACAATAAAAGGAGTAATAATAAACTTTGTCTGCAGAATCCATTTTTTCTCACTGGATTTCTTATCACTCTGTATGAACATATGTTTACCAATTAAATGAAATCAAATGAAGACTATCAGCATGAGGCATGAAGAGCAAAGCATGAATCTTTGTGGAAAGGCAGCCTGATCATGCAAGTCCAAAGACAAGATTCAAGCCATAAAGATGAGCATGCCTTAGTTAATAAATGCTGGAGGGAGAAGACTACAGTAATTACAAAGAAATGTTTTTGCAGATGGTGAAGTAAAGGGATTTTTCTGTTTAACATCAGACAACAAGCAGCATGGTAGGCAGTGAAGTTACAGGTTCTGAGAAAGCACAGTACGTATTTCTTAGAACTAGTATTAAATAAAACCGTTGTCGTTAAGTAATACAGAGATCTGGTGTTAAGTACAAACTGACAGCCTTAATTACTCTTATTCTCCCAAACATTCCTTGTATGAAAACTGAATACCTGTAGCAGGGTACAACCAATTTTTCTGTATCAGTGTACAACCAATTTATAAACTACATTCTGCACCTTTGAGGAAAGTTGTAGTTGCTAAGCCAACTTTGGGCCAAATACCAGACCCCTTCCACTCTGGAAGGTGAGGTGGGTTAAGGAGGGAAGGACTTCAGTTTTCCACACTAGGACAGAGTGGAGCTGGTGGACCATATGTAATACAGAACTATCTTATGTCATCAACAGGCATGAAACTATTGCACTGAAAGTCAGTTCAATCATTTCATTTTCATTTTTGTTTTATTCAATATTTGGGGAAAAGGTGAGAGAAGTGTCTATCACACCATGCTCAACTGTTCGTGTTTAATATTTGAGAGGACAAAAATCACAAAACAATTCTTCACAATGGATCATTATGCTCAATTCGTGTGATAGAACAATACAAGCTTGCACATGGACATGTAACAGACATACCAAAATGTCGACTCTTACCTCATACAACTGTCTGAACAGATCAAGAGATCTTTGTGTATAAATGTGACAATTTCTCTCTCTCTCTCCTCTCTTCTCTGCTCCCTCCCTCCCCCCCCCCCCCCAACATGCACACTCACACATGTATCAATAATTGGAACATGTACAGAATATATATACACAATTTTTTTCAAGGCGATTCAAAATAGACACTGAGAGATGATGGACTTGACTCAAATAGTGTTTATCATATGATTTTAACATGTGCCTCAAAACCAAACTGTTCCAAAATGGACGTACATCAATGGTGGAAGCCTAGTTTTCTCTTTCTGAAATAATCAGCAGGAAAAAAGTAAATAAAAGTTATCACTCAGAATCCACAATTTTTTTTAAAACAATGATGGACCTTTGATAGTAGTACATGCATTAAAGACAATTCAAAACTAACTTGATGGCAAATCACCAAAACTAGCTTAAGTATGCCATACCACCAACGAAGAACCTGACAACTTTTCAATACAAATAATGTGGCATTTTTATTCATGGACTAAGCAGTAATACCGTAAAAGAAAAAAGGCTTTAGACATAAGAAATACCTATGGTCTGTTTCAACATGCAAGGATGGCTTTTTCATCGATAGAGTGCTCTCAGTTTGATGTTCCTGTCACATTTGAGATCACTGCTTTGCTTGTGAAGAGATAAATATAATATTTGAATGGTGAAATGCTGATATCACTCTGAGTGCAGCCTTACTGTCAATGTGACCTACTAAATTATTCAAATGGAATAAATTCCATTATCTCTACTCAAAGAACACATGATCCCTTATTTTACTCATCATTCAAGTACCCATAAAAACAAAGGAAAAAATATGTATCGTCCCCTATTATTCACATTTCAAATATACACAACCAAAAGAACCATAATACCTCCCCCAGTCATAAACTAATTGCTAATCAGTTACTCATGAAATACAATTTCCAATTACAAAATTAGCAAATCTGTCAATTTGGCATGATTCAGATACAAGCAAATACAAACACACACATAAACACACAAAACACAGAAGCAAACTATATCACTCAATCCTTTAAATGCACTTGAAGCTGAAACTGCTCGTAACTGATCAAAAGAGTTTTATGACACCGACAATAAAGTTCATATTTACAGAACTTCAGAGAGAGAAAAAAAGCACCTTGCCATGAATGAACTGAAAGAAAACGAACAAAAATGAACATCACAATAAGACATTTCATATGCAAAAATGTCACTATCACTTGATTAAATGTCTTAGTTATAGATTCTATATCTGCTGTCAAAAAAAAAAAAAATTCAAACAAGGTATAAGACCTAAAGTTTGAAACCATTACAGGTCTTATTTATTAGTTATGTTAATACCTTAGGTAAGCACAGTACATTTGTTTTTCATATCAAAAAACGTAAAAGAGAAAAAGTAAAGTCTGTTCTAAGGAATCCTTCAATGCATATATTTGCTCCTGCATCTACTTAAAGCATGATTCAGTGAACAGGTGTTTGAAAACCTAAACCAGGTATATGATGAACAATTCTGTTTATCAGTATTGGGAATCAGTTCACAACAGATTCATCACATTTGGACAATCCCAGAAGCGCTCTACCCAAACATGACTAATTATCAACATTACAAAATGATATACCAAAGGAATGATTACATGTCAGTAACATCTACAACACACACACAGCACCAGATCAAAATTCATCACGAACCCATCAACTCTGGTCTGATGACAAAGTAATACTACAATTTGCCATTTTTTGGAAAAAAAAAAAAAAAAAAGGGGGGGGGGGGGGGTCTTGCCTGATCTCACAGCTAATCTTTTTTTTTTCTAAAAATATGAATGCAAACTGTCAATCATACTATGAAGAAAATAGTATAGAAGCAGCTAACTGGTAAATGTTAACTTCCCTCTGAATTTGGATTTGTTTAAAAGACACAAATTTTATGCAAAATAAATATGACAAATTTTAATACAGAGGGGTACAGTATACATTATGTAATTAAGCAAGAGAGATTCTATGAGCAGCCAGTATAAATATATACAAGAGAAAGACAGAATTTTAAAAGAGACAATTCATCTATTCTTTTTGTTCATCAGCTCAACAGTTTAATTAAAAGTCAGCTGATGTGTGAGTCTTCAAAATACACAATCTATACAAATTAAACGCATTACACGGATGAAGAGGAATTTGTACATTCATCATTATTGGATAGAGCCCACCTTAGGAAGATTCTGGAAGGCAAAATTGCCCAGCTCAAGCTGATTTAGAGGCAAGGAAGGTTGTGTACCAGGAATTTTTACATCCTGAATTTGGTGATCCTTTCTCTTTTCTGGTTGCTCAATGACAACCATTTAGCTAAAAATATTGATCCTGTCTTGTTGTTTCCATTAAGTGTTGACCATATTCCTTATCAGATGGACAAATGCACATTTCTCTGATCTTCCAGATCAAACATATGTGTCTATCTGTAAGTGTCTGAACCCCCTTCATGAGTATTCGCACGTAGAAAACCAAAATAAATCATTTAAAAGTCCTACAAGCCATATCAGTGCTGGGTAATATGAAAACATCCAGCCATGCAAGCCCACCAAAGATCTTAAAAAACAGGCTGTGCAGCAACGTAACGTCTGCACAGTGTGAACCAAACCACGCACCTGAACACACCCACGAAAGAGAAAACACTGCTCAGAACACCAAAAGGGTAGTGGGAGAAGGAGGGGGTTAAGTTAACCGGTAGCAAAATCATGATGTTCAAACAGTTTAAGCATAATGAACAAGCATTTACGTGTCCATAAGATTTTGTCCTCTTTGAATTTTGCTTAGCATCAATGGAAGCCAGTGAATGAGTAAAAATTTTGGCTGTGTCATAACAAACAACTGATAAATGATGAAATATGGGGCAGGCAGCTTTAATGTTTGTTTTATTGTCTAGCTATAAGCTTATTTGTTTATAATACAGCGGCAGGCTGCTTTAATGTTCGTTTTATTGTCTATAAGCTTATTTATCTTTAATTAATGGCATGGAAGTCTTCAATCCAGCCCATTTCGCTCTCAGTTTAGTTAACTTTGACTGCCTAAACCTATCTACCAGCTTCCTGCATCATTAGTCATGATAGCAAAGCAAAAAACTTCACCATTTCAATCCCTTACACTATCCACCAGCTTCCTGCCTTAAAAATAAGGACAGAGGGAGCAAAAGGGTTGACCACTCCTCCTATCCCCTGCCATTTTTAGGTTCTCTCTGCATATCAACACTTAAGTTATGAGAGAGAGGGAGAAAGAGTATACAACAGCTTGAGGTAGTTTATTTCATTCTAGTTATGTTCGGGAAATACTTTAACTGAAATCCCCTGTGGGGGTGCCAGGAACTCTTTCAACATAAATAGTATCCCCACCTTTTGGAAATTCTGTGCTAGAAGTTTCCTCTTTTGTGTCACTCTCTTTGTTTCCTTCTTTCTCTTTTGTTTTTTTGTCATTTCTTCCTATCATTTTCTGCCTTGCTGGTCCATTCATCTGTGTGTGTTTGATAAAGTCTTACATACTTTCTCTTAGGATTGATAATTGGTTACAAGTATTATGTGCATTTTTGGCTCTAGGGAAAGAAGGTATGTGAAAGCAATTTTAGGTAATTTAGGCCCTTTTTATATATATATATATATATGTTTTAGTGTCTTTAGTTATGTTTAAATTTGTATTCAGGTGTTTTTTTTAAATCCCCTGCATGATAAATTGGATGGAGTGGTAATGCCAGGGGCATCTCCTTAGATTATGTGCATGAATGCACTGATGTGTGTACTTATTTTTCTTATCTCTTTTTCCCCCTGTCGAAGTATTGTGTATGTTTTGTAACAGTTATAGCCATGATATGGCTCTACGCAATCAGCTGGGCTTTAAACAAAGATAACAACAGTAATAGTAACTTTAATTGAAAATGTGGGAACCCACCCCCCCCCCCCCCCCCCCCAACAAGAAACAACTCTTGCCTCCCCCGCTGCAATTTAAACAAACAAACAAACAAACAAATAAATAAATAATGATCTAGCTGTGCAACTGAGCGATTACTTTTGCAAGTAGGGGGTTTAATATGCAGTGTCCTTGTAATGCTGGATCAAAACGGGCACTGTTGAACTCCACAAAACTGACCTAGCACTCCTTTGGTGAATGGCCTTGTAGTAACTTGACATGTCTGGGTCCCATGGGCTTAGCCTTCTGGCACTGGTACTTTAACTGAATGAATTTGGGGTTGGTGGTGTGTTCAATGGCCAGAATTAACAGCATAGGATCAGTGCACTGAGACAGCAAAGCAGTTGGGACATGAAAAAAAAACAACATAACCCCCCAAACAAAACATTACTGTTATTGTTGCTTAAAGCATAGCCGACTGCACAGGAGTCATCAGGGCTATAACCATCTCAAAAAGTACATCATATCTCACTGAAGGAAAAAAAAAAAAAACTGGAAAAGAAAATCAAGTACACACATCAATGCATTCACACACATAATCCAAGGACATGCCCTGGTGTTGACCACTCTGTTCAATTTATCACCAGAGGATGTAAAAAGACTGAATGCAAATGTAAACATAACTAAGGACATTAAAACAAACTTAACAAAAAATGGGCCAAAATTACCTAACACTGATTCTACACATCACACTTTCTTAGAGCCAAAAATGCCCATAATATCCAACTATCAATCCTAAGAGAAAGAATATAAGGCTTTATCAAACACATACAGGTGAATGGATCAGCAAGGCAGAAAATTATAGGAAGAAATGACAGAAAGCAAAGGAACAAGGGAGAAGCAAAGATGTGACAGAAGAAAAGAAATTTCTAGTACAGAATTGCCATAAAGTGAAGATACTATTTATACTGAAAAAGCCCCCAGCATCCCAATGGGGACAACAAAACGGTTCTTTCCCTAGCTCCTTCACGCTCACTACTGGTCAGGAGCAGAGACCAACAGTTAGGGAGGATGGGTGAACAATAGAATCCAGAAGGTAGGATGGCTGATACAAATATTTCTGATGCACAACAAATACTGCTGTTTAAAACCAAAATGTTATTATGCATGCAATCATTTGAGCCGAAAAGTGTATCTCATTAATCATTAGTTTTATTATCTTCACTGAGAGAGATGCTGCGATAAAAATGAGGTGAAGTCATTTTGCTGCACATGACAAATACAATTTGGCCATTTTCAAAACTTTTATAGCAACTTTTGTAACTTTTATAAGTATGTAATCTGCTTCTTGTTTTGCTTTACATTTAAAAAAGGTTTGAACTGATATAGTGATAATATTTTCCATTACTATTTTATGCATCTAATGTCTTTCTTTTATGCTTGAGAAGTAACCCATAATATGTAAATGAATTCTACATAACCTGTCACAAACATTGTAATACTAAAAGAACTTCGAGCAGAAGTGATTCAGATACTGTCAAATCATGTACATTTCTGTAACAAAACTGATGGACACTTGGGTAAAAAGACTGAAACACCTGTTATACCCATCAATACACACACGTAATCTCACACAAATTACATTTTCTTATGATCATAAATAAGTAGTCAAATTCACGAATATCAGCAAAGCAAATGCACGTTTTCTTATCCATCATGATACGACAGTACATATGTAAATGCTGAATCTTAAAAACGAACATCATAATTAAAAATATTTCAAACATGTAAAAGATCAGTAATAGCAGCAGCGCATCATCCGCAAAGAAAACCTTTAAAAACAGAAAAGAACACTGCATATATGACGACAAGATTTTAAGTGCACTTTTTTTCTGAAAAATATGAGGAGAGCCCAAAGCAGCTGAACAGCGAACCAACTTGACATATAGACACAATCTGGAAAAGAACAACATTTGTATTGCACACCGTGCTCCTGAACCAAATCACAACAAGTCAAAACCCAACAACATCTGAACAGGAATGTGTGTATGATCCCCCCCCCCCTCCCCCCACCAAAAAAAACAAAAACAAATATCAAACATCAAGCAAATGCTAATCCTATTGGCTGTTAAGCTGTATGCACCCCAGTAAATTGCACACACGAATATTATGTACAAAAACTGAATACTTCATACACACACACACAACAAACCACAATGGTGTGTGATCATTTAAAAATGAGGAAGACCTCTAACAACCAGACCCAATATGCATTTACAAACACACACACATTACAGTAATCACACCACAATTATGCACAAGCAAATACATCACAAAAATAATATCACCCTCACACTGAAAAAAACCCAAACATTCATCTTCTCAAAGATCCATGATCTATGACAATTCAGATTCTAATCAATATGGAAATTCACACTGATATCAACCACCTCCTCTCTGCCCACCAGTTTACAAACACATCCTCTAGCAAACAATCATACAAATAAAATCAACACAAAACCAGAAATGGAAAAAAAAAAGAAAAAAGAAAGGAAACAAAAAAATGTCCACACACAGAAAAAAAGAGTCCACATGGTCCCTAACTGCCCCATGACACAAGACAGAGAGCAATGAAAGAGGAAGGTATGGTGGGTGATACATGAGACTGGTACTGGTGGTCTCCTTATTTATTTATTTTTTTTTGGGGGGGGGGGGGGGGTCTCTCACTTGATCCGGCTCTGTGACTGAGCAATTACTGTCACTAGTACAGGGCTTCGTAGGCACTGTCCTTTGAAAGTTGGATCAGAACACTGAACAGGCTAATTCCACCCAAGTGACCCAACACCTGGTGCTGGGTCTTCTCTGGTGGGTAGATCCACGGTAGCTTGACTTTGCTGGCTCCTATGGGCTTCCTGGAACTGGAACTTCCACTGAATTAACCTAGGGCTAGTGGTGTGCTGAGAAGCCAGAACGAGTCCATGCTACTTAGGTGGTGCAGAGTATGGGACTGAAAAACATAATCCCACCACACTTACGAAGAGAGAGACCACCAACAACACAATTTGGCTGGTGATCACTGTCTCTTCATTGTCAATCTGTATGTACCTAATACATCTTAGCAATACAAAAACTTGTGGTCTGTGCGGTCCTGAGCCCTCTGCAGCACCTTGAGCCTGCTGCTGCAGCAAGATGTACACAGACAATATGCTGCATAGCAACTTACAAATCTCCCTCAAAAATATGAATATGGGACCCATCAAAAACATCGATACCCAATACATTTTCTGCCGTTATGTGAATAATTCAATGCTGTGGACGGTTGTGAACACGTCTCCAACAAACTTTCAAAATTATTACAAGCTAATGTTCCCTTCAATCAATTAAAACCAAGCCTAAAAAGAAGCAAATTCTGGAATGCAATATAACAAACACAAAATGAAAACACAAATGCACATGTATACACATATGCCAAACATATACAAACCACAGTTTTGTTAAAACAAACCCAAAGCAAGCAAGCATGAAATAAAAAAAAAAAAACCACAGGAGAAAAATAAACATCACTACAAAGCCATAAAACAAAAGCAGCGTATAAGACATGTTTAAAAAGCTTTCCTGTTCATCCTGGTTAATAACATTATGACGAGTTTCTCTGCTAGTTTTCATAAGTCAAAAACTAATAATGACATCAACATACGTATCCCATGAAACATCGATAAATTTCCCCTGAAACATTTCACAGGTTCCTGTAATAATAACAATATCATGCTACATTCCTAATCTGATCATCAAATCCCTGTCAATAATAATTTAGGTCCCTGTCAATAATAATTTGGGTCCCTGTTAATAATCATGTTCATAGGCCCCATCAATAATACTTATGACATCCGCATGCTTGCATTCACAAGTATTAAGCTATTAATGACAACACATATTCCGAAAAACTCTGCAGAGGTTCTCCTTAATTGGGCTTAATAATCACAGCATCATATGTGTGTGCCCGATAACTGTTCATTATGTTTGTGTTAACAGTGATATCACATTTCCCCCAATCTTTCACATGCCCCTGTTCGAATATCCACAAACTTCTCCATTTTCCCCTGATATCAATGGTGTCATCACACATGCTCACTACCACTTCCAACATCAGTATGTGTCTGACAGGGTAACAGCCAGGTTGGTCAGGATGTCGATAGGTCTGCATTTATATCGGTAGGTCTGTGTTCAATCCTCCCATGGTAACACCTAATAGGTAAAGGTGGAGACGTGTCCGATCGCTTTGGTCAACATACTCAAATTCCCAATCCCTCTTACTTGTCTTAGTCTTAGTGTGTGCACACACACACTGATTATTGAATATAGATCTTGCAAGCCATGTTATTGTTTGGTGACTTACAGAAACATGAAAACATTTCTTCATGATGATCCCAACATGTACATCGACTATATCACACTGCTCTCATTCATGGTTAGGAACATCCACAACCCACAGTAAGCTCACACATCATGTTATGTACAGTCACAAACCACAGTTTGTTGTATTTGCACATTCCTCAACATATACACTACCTAACATATTTCTATACTCCATGGAGAGCACATGAAATAAGTTATGGCGTGTCCACACTATGCAAGTGGCTCAGAAGCTCAGTACTGAAGGTAAACACAGTACAGTTACTGTATGATCTCAGTTATGTATTTCCAGATGGGTGCAGTGGTCCAGTGGTTAGGACCCTAATCTTCCAACTGGGGGGTCTGGGTTTGAGTACTGCTTGGGTACCAACTGGGAAGGGTGGGGTGAAGATTTTTCCCATCTCATAGATCAACAAAATTGCAGACTTGTCAAAGCCCAAACCTCGGCATGTATACGCACACATAACATCAGATAGGCATATTAAAGATCCTATAAGTTATGTTAATTGTCTGTGTTTGATGGCTTATGGAAACAAAAGCATCCAAAAGCACCCTAAAAAAGAGGCATATGACTGAATTAATGGCAGGGTAAAAAGAATGGGCATAGATGTAAAAAAACCCGCTCATACATTTAAGTACAGTTACATTATAAAGTTAGCTCGCAAGCAAAATCATGTGTGTCTTAGTTCATCTAAACAGTCACACAGTCCATAATCCATACATTAGTTCATAAGCTAGCACCGCACTTCTTGACTCATAAGCTACATAGACCTGCCAACCCTGACTTTTAAGTTGGAGTATTTGTCCAGGAAAAATGGAGTATTTTTGAAAATATTGGTGTATTCTGAGTGCGCAGCGCCAAAGGTGCAAGCTAACTTAGTAACTAGGGGGGTCCGGGGGCATGCCCCCCCGGAAAATTTTTAAAGAATTGGTGCAAATCTGTGCAATCTAGAGCATTCTGAGCCCAAAAATTCACTTTCTAATGGTACTTGATTTTTTTATCTTTAATTTTTTTTTCGTCGTATTTTTTATTAAGTCGGCGTATTGGTCGTATTTTGAGTAAACTGGCGTACTAAATACGCCAAAATCGTATGGGTTGGCAGGTCTGGCTACATTATGTGGATATCCACACTTAACTGTTTGTTAGTTCAATTGCTATGTGGGTATCCACACTTAACTAATTGTTAGTTCATAAGCTAACTTCAGTACATCAATTGAGTACATCAATACTCCATGGTCAATTAAGCTATCAAAACTAAGTACTTAAGAACAGAGGTAGAACAGCGGAACATGCTTTCATTGTGCTAACAATCTCACCTCTTCTTGTCTGTTGCTGTTGGCTTGTATGTTCAGACACACATTGTGTCACTTTCATTAAACAGTGGGCCAGCCATATTCAAACCAAGACAAATGCCTATGGTCAAAACACCATTGAATTCTAATCACAGATAATAAATTTACTGCAAAAGCAAAGAAAGGAACAACAACAACAAAAAACCCAACAAATTTTAGTACCATGACAAACCCTAAAAGAAGCTTTTAATGTTCAAAGGTTGTGACAGACAGAAAAATCACAAGGAAATGAGAAAAAAAACACACCAAACAAACACCATGAGAAACAAACAAAATGAAAACTAGACAGAGTAAACCAACCTGTGTCCATTTCAGAGATTGCTTGCCATGGAGTTGAGGAATTGTGCCTAGAAACGCACTTAAGGGAATGGAAAACACTGATTGGCCAACAGACTACAAGCCCCTGAATCTGTCTTAAAACTGCTGTCAGCTACAAAAATTCTAGGCCAGTGAAACAAACCTACTGGTCTGGGTTTGCATCAGTTTGACATGGTGAAGAATGTAGTGCCAAATATGCTCTTGCCTTAAACTTACGTGACTAGATGTTAAAAAGAGATAATGAACTAATCGACAAACAAACCAAGTTTGAAAAACTCAAGACTGCCAACTAGACTGAATCAAGTACTAAAGTTCAGTAAAGATCCTTCAATAAACAACTACAAATTTGTGCACACACATTCCTGTCGATCTGAAAACAACCACCTCTTCTTTATGTATCATAAAGACTGGGGGACAACAACAACAACAAGCAGGGGTGGGAGTATAAAAAAAGGTGGATAAAAGAAAATTATGCAAAACAACAATTTGTCTCTTAATCACACATGCATGCACAAAAAGGAAAAAAAAAAAAAGACAAAAGCAATGAATCTTGTTTACACATTATAAAACAAAATACATGGAAAACAACACCAACTGTTTCCTTGCTAACAAAATGAAACAACAACAGAATCTTGTTTTCATAACTTCATCAGATTTCCTTAGTTTCCGTACTGCATATCAGAATCCTTTCCTGTGTGCCTGCTTGTAACATACTGAATATTTCACCTTTCCTCTTTTTCTGTACTTTCAAATTTTGCAACTCGCTCTCTCCAAGTCTTTGTCCAAGACTGAAGTCAGAGATACCAGGTCTGCAAATGCCTTCAAACCAATATAACACAAATGTCCACAATCATCATCCATCTCCATCAGATGAGAATGGCCCTCGTCCACTGAGGTCCCTTCAGGATGGAGCAATGACAGGTCCTGGATCAAGTGGAGTGACAGGAGACATGGCTGATTACACCTCTTCTGACCAGAGATGCCAGCTTCCAAGAAAAAAAATCTGCATGCAACATGGTACGACAAAGCCCATCTGTGGATATGCTCCCGAAGAACTTTTTCCAAAATTATTGTAAAATCCATGCAATCAGGTGCAATCTGGCCATAATTCTGATACCTTCATAGACAGACAAAAAGAACATTTGCTTTACTCCATACTCTTTGTGAGCTTGGCTATCCATGAACCCTGGTAGAAAATTAATGCAAACATGGGGGGTTCCAGGGCATTGTTTTGTTTGTTTTCCTCCACAAAGTCAGAAAATGGAACACTGTAATATAAAAAGGTCAGAGCAAAGGCCCTTAAATCAGAGCTGTTCTGCTCAAATCAAGAGCAGTTGGCATCTCTGTCTGACTACCAAACTCCACAGCAGCTGGCAGGAATGGTAAAAATCGGCCACATTCATCATCAGTAGACAGTGAACAGAAGTGGCAAAACAAGGCTTGCATGCCCCTATCTCAGCAAATGTCTTGTTTGGTTCTATTTTATTTTATTAACCTTTTTTGCTGTCAGCGCAAATCCTGATGATCTTTCTTTTTTGAGTGTAGGTGCTTTGAAGTTCTCATAAAGTAAGATCATGTTAAAATATTTAGCTTTCAAAGTAGTGACTATTTCACACTGTACGAAACATCACACACTTATTGGCACAACTGACACACAAACTGGCAAAAACACATACACTCTGTTTTTCAAATAAAAAGATGAAGAAGAAGGCTTGGCGAGGAAGAATGAAAAAGAGGGATGAATCATATGCACTGAGAGAAACACCAGACTTGGAAATGATTACACAATATAAAGGCTTCACCCGACATTATTAACCAAGAAAGAAGATATACATTGGAAAGACGCTGGACTGTGGGGGAACAAACCATCAAGACAAGGACCAAAGTCTTATGATGCAAAGTCCAAACCCCATTTGTCAAGACAAAATCAATGACCAACTGTCCATCAAATCCCTGGTCTGAACACAAAGTCCAACTCCCACTCTCAAGACAAAAACCCAGTTTTTAACCCTACCACCTCCTCATCCTTTCCATATGTTTGCTGGATGAGGGAGTGAAAGGGTTAAAGTGTCTAATTCCCCTTCTCAAAACAAAGTTCAACCCCCGTTTCTCACGACAACATCCAATTTCACCCCCATTTCTCAAGACGACATCTGACCGCTCCCCCATTTCGAAGACAACATCCAACCTCACTGCCATTCTCAATACAACATCCAGCCTCACCCCCTATTCTCAAAACAAAGACCAATCTCTATTCTCTGCCTTACACAGTCTCACCTCTATCACACCACACTTCCATCTCCAATTGTCAACTTCCATTCTTAAGACAAAACTAAATCTTTATGTCCAAATCCAACTCCTTAAAGTCCAATTCCAACCCTTAACACAGGGTCCTACTCCTATTCTTAATACAACATCCAACCCTCATTGTTGTTAAAACAACATCCAATCCCCATTTTCAAAATATCATCCAACCCCATTTTCAAAACAACATCAACCCCCATTTTCAAAACAACATCCACCCTTATTTTTAAAAAAACATCTAATCCCCTTTCTCAAAACAACATCCAATGCCCTTTCTCAAAACAACATCCAATTCCCTTTCTCAAAACAACATCCAGCCCCAATTTTCAAAACAACATCCAATCCCCATTTTCAAAACAACATCCAACACCCATTTTCAAAATATCACCCAATCCCCATTTTCAAAACAACATCCAACCCCCATTTTTAAAACAACATCCAACCCCCATTTTTAAAACAACATCCAACCTTCATTTTCAAAACAACATCCAATCCCCTTTCTCAAAACAACATCCAGCCCCCATTTTCAAAAACAACCCCCAACCCCCATTCTCAAAACACAAGTCAAACCCCCATTCTCTGTCTAATACACTCTCCATCTTTTCACACCACGGTTTCAGCATCAATGATCAACTTCCACTCTCACAACAAATTCCAATTGCCGTCCTCCTCCACCTCATGCAATCTCCACACCTTCCGGCCATGATTTCATAGTCAGTGATCAAATTCGTATGACAAAGCCCTCTGCCGTATACATTCCCCTCGCCCTTCACACCATAATTTCATCAACACCAGCATCAGTAACAGCGCTGGCGTCATGTCGATCTGCATTCTTACTCGCGCTGGTAATGTGTCATCGATGGTCCTTCCTCTGCTCCTGTCTCTGCGCACCGGGTGGGTGTCTTCCTCATCATTTTTTTCTTGTCTTTCCTCTTCCTCTTCTGTCACAAAGAGAAGTTATGATCATAAGCTTACTTAGGAAACAGAGATCACAAAATGAAAATAATTGCAAATAAACGAATACAAACTCCCCTTCCCCCAAAAGAAAAAGTTACAATAATAATAATAATAATAATAATAATAAAAAACTAAAGAAAAACTAGGCAAAAGATAAAAATAACACCAAACAACAAACTGGGTTAAACAGGTGAAAACTGAAGATGGCACAAACATCAAAATAAACTATTTTCTGATGTATAGCGTATCTGTGATGAACGAACAGACAATGGGTACTGGGGAAAGCAAATCTGCACACTGTACAAATTATACAAAAAATAAGATTAAGTATGCTATACATATGCAAATAACACTATTAGCATATTACAGATTAAGTTTACATATATCTACATGACATTCACAAACTACAGTTTCAGTTGCTCTAAAGATGGCATCTCTGCATTTGGAATCAATTGCATAAGCACTGATGCCACAGACGCCATGTAACAAATCACACAAATATACATAACAAAGGTTTTACACACACACACACACACACACACACACACACACACACACACACACACACACACACACACACACAACACACACACACACACACACCACACACACACCACACACACACACACACACACACACACACACACACACCACACACAACCTCACTTATGTGTGTATGTTTGAATGAGTGCGTGTGCGCATGCATGCATGTGTGTGTAAGTGTGTAAATAAGAGTGTGTGTGTGTGCATGAATGCATGTGTGTGTATGTGTGTAAATAAGTGTGTGTGTGTGTGTGTGTGTGTGTGTGTGTGTGTGTGTGTGTGTGTGTGTGTGTGTGTGTGTGTGTGTGTGTGTGTGTGTGTGTGTGTGTGTGTGTGTGTGTGTCCGTCTGTGTGTGTGTGTGTCCGTCTGTGTCTGTGTGTGTTCTTAGATGGGGAGGAAGACTGATTTCAGTTTTCAAAAGTAAAGACTTCAAATAAAACAAACTGTCTTGAAGGAAAATGAAATAATAAATTTCAACAAGAATATATAATGTATACAAAATCGAAGAGCATGTTGTCAAATATGAATAAACATGGCACAGTTACAAAGAAATATCTGAGCGAGGAACTCATTTCTGACATCAAAAATAAAATGGAACACTTTTGAAATGAAAATAAATACATAGCAAAAAGGACACTTTTGAAATGTAACTAAATCTACAAACTTAATAACACTATCAGATTTCAATCTTACCAAAAGAATAATACTAACAGATTTCAATTTTATCAACAACAACAACAACAACAAACATATAACACTAACAACTTCAACAAATATCCACACCCAAATCAAAATCTACAACAACATTTATGACCTACTCTCACAAACAGGGACATAAGTCATAAGAGAGAGCAAACTGAGATAAACCTCAGAAGAAGACAAGGGTCTAATAGGACGGAATTGCCATTTTTGCTGCAAAATGTTCTTTGGACTTTTCTTCAGGTGTGTGACAAGTTTCACAGTGAAATTCACCCAGAAAAGCAACAACAATAACCCTTTGACTTCCGCACCCTGTCCACCAGTGTCCTGCGTCATCAACCATGCTAGCAAGGCAAAAACTTAACCCTTTGACTCCCGCACCCTATCCACCAGCTTCCTGCAGGAAGCTGGTGGATAGGGTGAGGCAGTCAAAGGGTTAAGTTTTTGCAGTTGGTGGACAGGGTGCGGGAGTCAAAGGGTTAAATAACTATGGTGATACTCTTCAGCAATACTTTGATGAAATGTCATGTGATGGCAGTCTTCACACCACCAGCACAACTCAACCCCTTTACAGAACCCCAACATTCCATACATTTTGAAGTTTAAGACATCAACTTCCAATCACTATATACACAATAATTCAAAATAACCCAATCAGAATCCATCCTCTAAAGAAATTTAGTGGAAGGAAAACGCTCAACAGGTAGACCCTGTCTGCACTACAAGGATGTGTGTAAGAGGGACCTGCAGACCTTGGACATCAACCTGAAGTCACTGGAAGCTGCTGCCCCAGAAAGAACACACTGGACGCAGAAAGTGAAGCAAGGCCTCTCACTGTTTGAAGAAACGCTTATGCGACAGTCCGAGGCCGTGCAAAAGAAAGAAAAGACTCACAACCAAGCGGGCAAACCAGTGTCAGGCTTTGCCTGCACCATCTATGGAAGGGACTGTCACTCCTGGATAGGCTTGGCCAGCACACACACGACACTGCACCAAAGATATACAGACATCCAGCGTCTTCATAATCTTTCCAGACAGATGGATGCCAGCAATCAGCATTCACAAGACAGCATTCTTGGGGCTGCAAAGGAAAATCTGACAGTGAATGTTCCCAAACTTTTCCCTCCGTTTTGTCAAAACAAGATTACACATATGATATTCAGACAGACCACAACTCCTACAGTTCCACAAACTTTTCCCTCCATTTTCTCAAAACAGGATCACACACATGGTATTTCAACAGGCCACACCTCCTACAGTTTTTGTCCTACGGACTTCATCAATATATTTGATTTATTTACCACAGGAAAGGATATTTCAAGCCCTTTCCAACTGTATCAGTAATCTGATATCTAAAGCATATCAACTTATGTCCCCTTTTGTGAAAATTGGTCATATCTGTGACATATTTGGATTGTGCATGAAATTCAATGTCCACACTTGTGCTATTAGTCAATCACGACCAAACATAATGAATATGTCACTCTGAAACACAAGTATTACATGTTTAAAAGAAATGTGTAAATATCACACACACACACACACACACACACACACACACACACACACACTTTCTCTCTCTCTCTCTCTCTCACATACACATACATGCATGCACAAAACATAAATATACAGGTACGCATGCCCGTGCACTCGCACACAGAGACACAGACACACACAGACACACACAGACACAAACAAACACATACACAAAACATCTCTCTTTCTCTCTCTCACATACACATACAGGCATGCAAAAAACAAAAATATATAGGCACACACACACACACACACACACACACACACACACACACACACACACACACACACACCACACACACACACACACACACACACACACACACACACACACACACACACACACACACACACACACCAGCTGTGACATGTACAAATCTACAGTGTCGATAACCAGGCCACAGAACAATAATACGCACAATTTGAAAAAAAAATGTTTACGCTAATCTACCATACACTCTCAAAAATGCCATACATATCTATTCAACTAGACTCAGCCTCATGCCCCAAATACTGTAACACAAGCGATCAGGACACTACACCTTTGCCTGCAGGTGACATGCGATAACAGCACTGTGCAGTTTGGAAGACATGTGGGCAATACTACTCCTACTCATGATGCTGCTCTACGAATTTCAGCATTCTCAGTTTCTGTTTTCTCTTCCGGACCTACTACTTCTTCTTCTTCTTATGCAAGCCACAGTTTCTGTGAGCACTCCCCACCTATGCCTGTAAATTCATACAAGCCTACTACCTAGCAAACCAAGCAGATTTCAGCATGTATGACTGTTCTTTATCCCAACCTTAAAGACAGGCATGCTCTGTCTTTGGGGAGCTAAGGAGAAAGCTTGGAAGAAATATGATGTGAATGATATGGAAGGAAGAAATAAGAAAGAGTCTTGTGAGGAAAAGAGAGCATACAGTTCTAAAGGGACTTAAAAGCAAACTAGAAAACTCCTGTGGTTCCTAGGCAGGAGGGGACCCTAATTTCTGTGTCCTCAATACCCTGCTGCGGATGATTCTGCACCAACACCATAGATGCTATGTGATGGAGAAAAAATCCAAAATGATCATGTCATAAGCTTTAAGCCTGTGCATGGACCCAGGGGCCTACAGGTCTACCTAGCTTATGGTTTCTCTATATTACTGTCTATGCTTGTATGTCTGTAACTGAAAAACTTGCACTATCAGAAATGTACCATTAGAATGGGTATGCCAAATTAACATGAAAGCTCCCAATGTAGCCTAAAAATGTGGCTTTGCTAGAAAACAGATCTATAAATACCCATATGCTGGCAAAGCCCAAAGTTTCCATGCATCATGCAGACTCAGGGCCCCTACCCATCACCTTAAAGTGTTAACCTCCACCTATCATCAAAAACAAAAGCTGTCAAAATAAGTTTCCAAACTGATAACACAGGATCTTTACCACTACCAGTCTGCCAGAGCAGGGCACTCACATCCCACTATGACTGTAGAAATTCCTCGAGCCTGTCCCCTCTATCCCATCCAAAAGACCAACAGACTATGCTTTCACATACCACAATAGTCCTCAGCAAATAAAGTAAAATAAACTACGATTATATCATAGCGAAAAATGAACTAAAATTAAGTAAAAGTCCAGTGTACATAGGTGAAGTATGTCAGATGCACTGGCACAAACAGACTGCAAGAACGTCCTGTACAAAAACACCTCAAACGTTCAATAGCACACGTCCTTTCCAACCCTCTCCTAAAATCAGTCCACTACCCAATCTAATCACATCCCTCCGTTCATCCCTTACTGACCCACCACCATCCTCCCAGCCCACCATCCTCTCTCCTCATCCCCACCATTTACACTCTATGTCCGTCCTTCCACCAATGTCTTCCCTCCTTTCCATGCCACTTCATTTTGTTATGGTTCTGTGATTTCTGTTTCAAGTACCGCCCCAAAACATTCCATTCCATACTGCCCAAGCCTGAGCAGTGCCTACGAGATAACTACCAATGTTTGATTGATGATGGTTTTCAATATTTGTGTGACTGATAATGACTCTTGTTTTTGCATTCACAGCAGATTTCTATTTCCGTTTTTTAATTAATTAATTAATTACAATATTTTATATAGCGCAAAATCTTGATAAAATCAAATCTAAGCGCTGAACAGACCACACATGCATGCATGCACGCACACACACACACACACACATGGCTATAAATGGGGAGAAAGAATAAAAGCAATGGAAAATTATAGAGAGCATATTATATACAAATATATATTACAATGTGATTCCTCTCCGAGTGGAGACAGGCTGCAGAGGGGGTTGAGTGAGGTCAGGATTTTATGCAGAGGAGAAAAGGTGAGTTTTGAGAGCGGACTTGAAGGAGACAAAAGTAGGCTGCTGACGGACTGAGAGAGGAAGTTTGTTCCAGGAAAGTGGATCAGAAACAGAGAAGGCTCGTGGACCATAGGTACTGAGCTTAGTGCGGGGAAAGCGAAAAGTCAGAGGATCGGAGGCAGAGCGGAGGGTACGTGAGGAAACATAGATCTCAAGTAGGCTTGACAGGTAATCGGGGGCTGCGTTATTGAGGCTTTTGTAGCACACGGTGTCTAGTTTGTACTGTATGCGCTTTGATACAGGGAGCCAGTGAAATTGTGCCAGGAGAGGAGATATGTGGTCAACTTTTTCTTTTTGAGTACAAGGCGTGCAGCATTGTTTTGAATGCGCTGTAGGATGTGAATGGTGGAGGCAGGAAGACCAGACAGGAGTGAATTGCAATAGTCAATGCGAGACATTATGAAGGAGAGAACGAGTTCTGCAGTTGTTTCGACAGAGAGATACTTCCTGATCAGGCTTATACGATGGAAGTGATAGTATCAAGATCTGGCAATTTGAGAAACAAACTTGTTCATGGAGAGGGTAGAGTCAAGGCAGACACCAAGGTTTTTAGCTGAATGAGAAATTGGGACTGATATGTTACATAATGGGAGAGAAAGAGGAGGCAGCTGAGAAAGTTTCTGACTACTCCTTATAGAACTGTATGGTCAAACGAATTTAAAAACAAAAAGTCACCTTTCACAGCCTGTTTTCAACATTTTAAATCTTTTCTTTATCAACTAAATAATTTTGTTTTCATTTACCCTATTTCTCTTTTTTCTGGCTACACACAAACAAACAAACAAATACTGCTATCAATATTGCCCCCTCACATCACACAGCACCATGAAATAGACAAACAATAAATAAACAAATAAATGAATAAATACATACACAAACAAAATTCTGTACACAGCCATATTAGAACATGGCCAGAGTGACATGAAACAAATACATCAATAAAATAATAACACAAAAAGATCCGTATACAATGAATACATAACAAAAACCTGTACACAGCCCCAAACAGACTGCAATGAAATAGGTACCTACTATCTAAATAAACAAACAGACAAACAGGCTTCACATGGTCCCATACTATCACAGTAACCCACAACCTACATTAGATATGAACTGTTACTGGAGTCCGAGTACATCGAGGAATTCAGAATCTTGGAGACTATTCTACCGGATTAGAAATGGTATACTAAGACATCAGGGACCGTGATTATATGAATGAATTAATAAAACAATCGTGCTGATTACAGGTTTGAAGGTTTACAGGTACAGGTATGCTTAATAAATATGCTGCAAATGATGACATGGTGATAGCTACCATTTCCCTATGACTGTGGGTGTTTAAAATGAAACCTAAGCATCAGCCAGTAAAACCTGAATTCACACAGACATTTTCTTACAAACAAATGAATCAAATATGTGCTCACATGCACATGTTCATGCATCATGCAAACAGACACACACATTCATACACACAACATTTATGCACACACACACACACCACACACACAACTTGCACAGACATGACTGTACACACACACACACACACACACACACAACACACACACACACACACACGACTGTACACACACACACACACACACACACAACACACAAAATTTGCTAAACACAGAAACAATAACTTAAACATGCAAAACCTACAAATTAAAATCAAAACAACAGAACAAAACTAACAAACAAAACACAAGTAAAAATGACAACAACAACAAACCCAAAAAAGCAAAACCCCAAACAAACATGAACACACAAACCAAAAAGCAAACTACTGAATATCCTGACATATCAAAGTTCTAACACAATTCTCTTAGATGACAACAAATCACGATACCCAAACAGAATAAAACAACAACAACAACAAATAAATAAATAAATGAAAAAAATTTTTTTTCAAAAAGCCTCACATAAATAATAGTTACCGACTTGCAAAGGGTGAAGGTCACAAATTTTGAAAGTCTCCATAGCAACCAAACCAAACTAAACAAAAACAAAACAAACAAACAAAAATAAAACTGACAGGTTAGAGACGCCAGACACAGGCAGGGCAAGGCAGCAAACGCTAAGGGGAGATAACTTACCGCTCCTCGAGCCAAGCCAAGCTTAGCTGGTTCCTGATGGGCAAGCAGCAGAAAGGTCAAAGGTCAAGAAGTCAATGCAAAGTCTAAATATATACATACACAAAATACACAGAAAGAAAAGAGCTGGAAGGTCAGAGCATCACAGAAATTTACTTCTGTCAAACTTCAAAAACAACTGATGCAGCCATGACAATAATTATGTTAATTGATTCAAGAAATAAAGCGACAGAGATTTCATCAATCATTAATTAAGGGGGGAAAAAAGAAAAAAAACACAAAAAAAAACAAGATGAGAAGATCAAAGACTGATCTTTCATTAAGAAGTAAATTCCACTAAAACCAAACAAAGAAGCATCAACAAAATTCTGTTATCTTGCAAAGTCTTGCAGCCTATGATATTGTTTCAAACAGTCAAACATTTACCATATGCAGAAACTAAATCAACAAAGGCTAAAATAAATCCAAGGCATTCAGTTTCCCAATCTACAGAAAATGTTTCCTCATTCCACAAAAACCACTACAAGAAGACTACTAGCACATACACTGCAAGACAACAAAACATATCAAAAGGATAAAAGAGTGAAAAAAATAGAACATCAATTCATAATGAAAACAAAATGCATGCAACATTCAACAGGGTGGTGATGCAAACAGTGAAAGGCATATAAAAGCATATAACACACACACACACACACACACAGACACAGACAACACACACACATGCACAGATATTTCTCTCTCTCTTTGAAATTCATTCCATTAATATCTGATTCTCACTTGCCCACCCACACCTCTTCTCTCTCTCTTCCTCTCTCTCTCAATCTGTGTCTTTTAGTTTTACATACTCCTTTTTGTTCCCCAAAACTACTCTCTCCTATTCACAAGCACACATACTCACATATATCAATTATTCACATCTCTCTCAAATAACAAACGCCATTACTCGTTGATTTCCTTATGTATTATGTTTTGCAATATTGATTTATTGATGTGTTTCTTTTTTCAGCGTGCTTCATTCTAGGCAAATAATGTAGATTAGCAATGGCAAGCTTGAAAATGGCATTTAGCACACTAGCAACAGCAAGTTTGAAAATGACATTGAGCAACTTCTACCATTGAAAACTAAAGCATCATTGTCACCGTCTCTCTTCACTCTCTCCTTCCAGTCTGGCATAAAGTTTTTTTTATCATACATAACCTTAAAGTCAGTGCTTTGTCAAATCTTAACACGCTAAGAAAATACAAATAGGGTGAGGGAATCAAAGAGTTAAGTTTTTGCAGTTGGTGGATAGGTTGCGGGAGTCAATAGGTGAAATGCATATTCTTTTTTTCTGAGTTTCTGATCTTTATCAATTTTCTGCTGCATCATGTTCACTTAAAATAACATACCAACTGCTTTGTTATGCAGATAAGGCATTATCATGTCCCTATTTTTAAGAATGTCTTTAACAAGTTACCGATTTCATTATTTAAAAAAAAAGGCCAGACCACTGTGTCAGACAAAATGTGAATGGCAAATGTGCATTATAAACTTCCGCTCAACATTTCTTTCGCTATAACCTGCCTGCTTAACACAAACACCTATTCCATCGCACTACCACCCGTCCTTTTTTTTTCTTTTGAATCAAACACTTCTTGAAATCAACTTACCCATTTCTGAAGAGACAATAGCTTTCTCCAGGACAGGGAAAAAAAATCACACAAGGTTAGTTGTACACCAGTCTCCTCCACCACCACAGTGGGGATAAAAAGCATTAGATAAAAAAAAAAAAAAAAGAATAGAACATAAAACTGTTGGAGCAGTATAGTTTAAGGCCTCACAAAATAACTGGTTCCATCAGCACCCACAGTAGAAGCTGCTCTGAGAAATGGTCATCAAAGGAGTGTTTGTTAAAGGCTTTCTCAGCACTAAATCAACTTTTTTACTGATTAATTTCTGAATCACTTCATTTTTGACTTTTTCCCCTATGAAATACTTTGTTAGAAACTTATTTTCTAGTATCAAACCATCTCAGCACTAAATCAACTTTCCCACTGATTACTTTCTGAATCACTTTACTTCTCACTTTTTCCCCCCTACGAAATAACTTTGTCAAAACTTATTTTCTACTATGAAACCATAGTACCATGCAATGCAAAGCAAGGGTCTACACGGTTAGAGGAGAATGGCATTCGCCCATTGAGGTCCCTTCAGGACAGAGCAGTGCCAGGTCCTGTGCCTCAATAGTATCCACCCTCAGCTACTAGAGGTCCCTCTGATCCTCTTGTTGCACAGAGGATGTGGGAGAAAAGCTGCAATTCCTCTAACCACCAATCCTTAAGACAGCCAGCAGGAACTGGAAAAAACGACCACACTCACTGCCAGAGATGACCTGACAATATAGATGGCAAACAAAAGGTGAGTTGGTTGAAAATTTCTTCTTAATTCTGTTTGAAATGGCATGTCTTCCATCTAACAAAGATTTCTTTTTTACATTTGATACAGGAAGGAAGCTTTAGTACTTTTACATTTAACACAATTTATACTAAGTGGCATTGTTTACCTTTTGTGAAGTATTTCACAGAGATTTACCCATCCACAAAATGTGCTTTGCAAGAGATGTCAGTGACAGACCTTTTTGTTTCCTCCTTTCAGTCACAATTTCTCACAGCAGCTTCTACAACCAGGACTGGAACCCTAAAAAAGTCCTTGGCCTTGTCCACGTGACTGCAGTCACCCCTACTGACCTGTCACGCTGTCGGGCAGTTTGGTGTCACGCGGCAAGGATGCCGCTTTTTTCTGAGCCAGGGAGGTGGAGGAGGGGGGCTCGAACTTGACCTGACTAAGTCGCTTAATCTTGTCTTTGACTGACATGCGCAAGGTGGAGGAATCGTAGACGATCTCGCCTTCAGCAACCTTGGGCTCCTGCCCTGTGCTAGTGGCCTCCCTTGGTCTGGGAGAGAGCGGGAGTAAGCACAAGACATGATGAGGTTTATGTGGCGAGCGTTTCTTCTCTGACTCTTTCAGGCAGAAACAGGGGAAAGACGTAGGGTTATAACGTGTGTAGGAGGTAAAAAGTAAACAATTAGGGGGGGGGGGGGGGGGGGGGGGGAGAGTACAAGATAGGAAGAGAGTTTCTAACAGAAAGTCTTGTTTGACAGTTAAGAGAATGAAAGAAAGCCAATGGGTAAAAAAAAGAGTAAGTAATAGGAAGAGTGTTTCTAACAGAATGATTTCATTCACAGTTAGGGGACAGAGAGAAAACCAATAAAAAAAACTTTTCTTAAAGAGTATGTAATAGGACAAGAACCTACTGCAGAATATCTTCTTTGACAGCAACAGGACTATAAGAAATTTTTTAAAACCCTCATAAGAAAAAACAATAGGGAGGGGAGCGCGCGCGCACGTGGACGCACACACACACAAAGATTATGTGTTATAAAAGAGAGATTATGTCATACAGCACTTCTTCAGAAAAAAAAAGGTGAAGTACATGGAAATGTATGATAAATTTAACTTGTTCAAAATATAGTCAAAATTGCAGCTGGACAGAGGTGCAGGGCACAGAGAAAAAAATGAAATGCATTGGGAAGGAAAAGTTTACAAGAGGCTGAGACTTCTTTGCCACAAATATGATGAGATGAACAAAGGCTTTGAGATATAGGATGTCATTCAACCAAAATCTTGGCTATGACAGAATTGAGCTAGCTAGAAACGTCACTGTGTATGAGGCCAAAATCAATTTCTAAAGAAATCAAGGTGAACTGACATTAACACTTAAAAGTACAAAAAGCAGGTGAAGATCTTTAAAAATGTTTTGTAGAACAAAGCCATCATGAAAAGCATCAGTCTTTTAGCAGAGTTCAGAAGAGCAACGTGCATTTGATATTCAAGCATCAGATGGCAGAAAGGCGATGAGGTTAAGATATGAAGAATGCGTTGATTTTAAAAACAATCAAATAACCGCATTGATTTCAAAAACAATCAAATAGCCATATTAGCAAAGAAAAAATCAAAAAACAAAAAATTTCTATTAAAAACTTAATTTCTCAAGGATTGTAGCATCAGGTCCCACTGGACCTGTCTTACAGCTCGTCCTAGGATGAATGAGCCATTTTTCAAAATGTCATGAAAGATGAAAAATAAAGCAGAACAAGTTGAATATGCCAGTTCTGAAAAATGTTTAATAGCCGCAAAATACAAAGAAATGAAGCGGAACATGATAAATAAGCCAAAATCTAAAAAATATTTATATTAAAGATGAAAAGCAAAGGAGAAAACTATAAACAAGCCAGTTTTCAAAACATTTAATCAGTCACAAAAGAAGAAATATGAAGTAAAATAACACAGCTGAATGAGCCAGCCTCAAAAATAGTCAAAATAGTCATAAAAAACAAAAAACACAATAGAATTGGATGAATGGGCCAGTTTTCAAAACAGCTGAACAGTTATGAAAAGTGAAAAGCACAGGAGAGTAGGATTCATGAAAACAGACAGAAAGGGTGCAAGAGACAAAGACGTGACTGAAGGATAGAAATGAAAGTGAAGACGTCACACAGACAGTAGATCTTGAAACAGTATTGGTGCACTTTCCCCCTCAAACATCCACATGTCAAAAAGCAAGCTCCAGCGAAAAGTCTGCAGAACAGCCACACAGCATCAAACAGCGCACAAAATATCCAACACAGAACGGCCAGAGAGTGTCCAAGAATCTACAAAATATCCAACGCAGAACAGCCACAAAGCATCAAACATCCTACAAAATATCCAACAGTATGCAGAACAGCCACAGAGCGTCAAACAGTCTACAAAATATCCAACAATATGTAGAACAGCTATAGCATGTCAACAAAATATCCAACGCAGAAAAGCCACAGAGCATCGAACAGCCTACAAAACTGCCAACAATCGAAAGAACAGATGATGTACCTGGCAATTGACAGCGAGAATAACAAGCACAAAAATCTCAACCAACAAACACAGCAGCAGATAGCTTACAATAAAATCATCAGCCAAAACACACAGCAGAGAGCCTACCATTAAATAACCATCATTGCTGAATCACAGCAGAGCTTAAGAACAGCTTACTTTTCACTCCAACTAAGCCATCAGCACAGACAGACAGACAGAATCAAGCAAAAATCTGACAATCATCAGTCAATACAGTGAGCGCAAAGCCAAAAATCATCAGTGTCCTAACACACAGAACATCACACAACTTACGCTTTACTCACTATACGCTTTTCACTCCTTCACCCTTCTCACCAACTTCCTCCTTCCTCTCTCTCAACCTGTCCTTCTGGTCCCTACAGAAAGCTGGTGGACCAGATGAGAGAGTGAAACGTTTGCACAATCCAGCAGTGAACACAGACTACGAAAATCAAGCAAAAAACTGTCAACCCTTTTTTAAAATTTTTTTTATCAGACAACACCAACTACATCAACACAACAAAAGAAAATCCTGTAAAATGAGATGCTTGCAGCAGGTGATTCTTTCCCACAAAAAAGACTGTTGTGAACAGTCTCCCCAAAAAGCTTGCCATAGTGTTAATCCATCAAGAAATCTAGACACACATCCAACCTTGCTGTATGTACATCAGAAGTGACATCTTTCCACACACGTCCTCAGCAAACTGGAAAATGCAGGTACATAGTAAATGTCCATGGTAAATGTGTGTGTGGTGTGTGTGTGTGCGTGTGTGTGTGTGTGTGTGTGTGTGTGTGTGTGTGTGTGTGTGTGTGTGTTGGTGTGTGTGTGTTGCGTGCGTGTGTGCGTGCGTGTGCGTGTGTGCGTGCTTGAGTGCGTGCTGTGTGCGCGTGCGCGTGCATGTGTGCCTGCATGCATGCGTGTCTGTATGTGATATATCATAGCTCACTATGTATTTTGTAAATGTGTAATGCGCAATATGTCCAGATGCGTTTTGAGAATAGTGCTAGTGTAGAATGAATAATTCATTGTATGTCTGACCAACAAAATCATTTTTAAGTTGCACATGACAAATTGTGCTAAAAGTCCAAACAGACGATTGGGGGTCAGATGGTGAAAACTGGGTTTTTACAGTTTTTGGTGCATAGCTGTCTGTTATCATCATTTCATTATCATTTCCTTCTCTTTTTTTTTTCTTTTCTTTTTCTTTCTTTCTTTTTGTTTTTTGTTGTCTTTTTTTTGGTTTGTTTTTGTTTGCTTGTTTGTTTTTAAAAGAATAGATTTCAATGTTTTAAAAAAATACGAATTCAGTATTTTGTTTTATCATTTCCCATTCATTTTTTGGTTTGTTTTTTGTTAAAGAAAACATTTTTAGGTGATTTTTTTAAACACACATGACTGATCACATCTCTTTAAGCACTGTATTATATGATATCTATAGCTGTGTCAGTGTTGTATATTTTGATCAGAGTGGGAAATTTTTGCCCTTCTTAGGCAAAACATGTTACCATAGTATAGCACCACTTTCATCCACAATGACATAAATGCATTTATTTTTCCCCTCTCTCTTTTAAAATGGATTTTCAACAAATGTTTTCTTGCGACGGAATTTTTGTGTGTGTGTGTGAAACATCTGTTTTCTTTTTTTCTCTCTGTATTTTCTTTCTATTTTAAAACATCTACATCTCTAGATCACTATGATTATCTTTCCCTACTCTCATTCACACAAGTCAGACCTTGAAATAAAATTGAAACTAAAAGTTAATAATAGGGTGAAAATGACATAAAAAGAAACAGAAATAAAATGCAATTCTACAAAAATCGGCAACACCATTTGTTAAAAGAATTTTCAACCAAATGTTTGCTAACATTCAAACTGAAACCAAATAGCATCCTTGCAATAACCAAAAGTGAAGGAATATTGTATATTTAGGGAGAGGAAAAGTTTACTGGCACCAAATGCAAAATTGAAAAAGTCCAAAAAAAGGGAGGACAAAAAGTCCAGATTATACAAACTATGACAAGAAAAAGTGCAAAATATACAAACTGACAAAATGGAATAATCAAACTAACTCAATGAGAATATCAAACTCAACAGGTATATCAAACTAACTCAACAGGAATATCAAACTCAACAGGTTTACAACTAACTCAACAGGAATATCAAATTCAACAGGTATAATAAACTAACTCAAAAGGAATATCAAACTCAACAGGTATATCAAACTAACTCAATGGGATTATCAAACTCAACAGGAATACCAAACTAACTCAACAGAAATATCAAACTAACCCAACAGGAATATTAAACTAACTTGAAGGAATAAACCAAAGACCAGTTCATGCCAGACAAGGAAGATTTCAATCAAGAGAAAATGAATCAGAAACAGGCTGAACACAAAGCCATCTACAGCATCAGCAACAGGCTTAAGACTTCAATCTATCCTGAAATGATCAGTCAAACCAAAAGACCGTACAGGGTAAAAAGAAACATATGGGGAAACAGCGACAGAAGAACTTGACAAACACATATTTACAGCAGGGAGAAACAGACCTGTTAACAAAAAGCAGCAAATGCGAGCCATTCAAACTGATGCTAGACAAGGGACTATCACCAGAAAAAAAGGTCATCATCTCAAACATTCAACTCAACAGCTGTTTATTATCAGATAAACTAATGTCATACTGACTAATCTGAATGGAAAACAAGCAGTCCAGATGAGACGAATACAGGCTTCAAGGCAAAAGGGTCACAAGTTGTGGCAAAAAATTTATGACAAGTTTTCACTCATGTTCAAAGCATCTTGCAGGACAGTTATGTTTGCAGGAAAACAAGAACAGATAACAGAAGGAGGGAAAAAAAGAAAAAAACTCAAAAAGACAGAAAGAGAGGCGGGATATGTACATGCTTGTCTCATGCTGTAAAAGAACAGAAAACTCATAACAAAATGGACTGACAGAGGTTTACTGAAATGAAATGAGATAAAGCAGAATATTCATCAAATAAGAAAGTCAGCATCACTAACAGCTCTCTCAACTAATGTCACCACAACACCTTTAAAACGTGAAACAAAGAATGATTTTAAAAGAAAGGGAAAGAACAGAGAGGCATGAAGATAGAAGAAAGGGAAGATGAGAGACAAAGATAAGGGTAAGAAAGAAGAGATGTGTAAGAAAGAAGAGAGAGAGACATGTAAGAAACAAGAGAGAGAGAAGGCAAGAAAGAGAGAGGGTCGAGAGAAAAATAGAAAGGATCAAAACACACACACATGCACGCACATATGCACGCACACACGCATGCACGCGCACGCACACACACACATACACAAAGGGGAGAAAGAGAGAGAAAAGAAGATTAAGCAGACAGAAGGAGGGGGGGAGGGGAGTAAGTGAGAAAAAGAGCCACAATACAGAATGAGCCAGAGAAACAATGAGGGAACAAATTACAGAATAATGGCACAGATACACATTATACACAAAATGCACAGCAATACTGTATTACAAACAAAATACACAGCAGTAATTTTTTACTAGTTCAATTTAAAAATAAAAAAGTTATATTACTTATAAACATCATAATCATCATAAAGGAAAACAGCATACTCTATCAATCCAACAACTGTTTTCAGATGACCAATAGTTCATGGTCATCCAGGCAGTCTTTAAACAAAGAAATATCAAATCAATGGTAAACTTAACTAATAAATTATAAAATCTTTACTCATATACAACAAAACACTATTCACTATAATTTCGGGGAAAACCATAATTCACATCACAAAACAGCAGTATATTCACTTTGCATTTTGGCAAAAATTATATTATTTATATACCTGTATAACATTCAGCAATTCAACTTACTTTGGAGAAAACCATTTACTCTTACATACACTAAATAATACAATGTTTACCATACTTTCAGGATTCTCAGATGATGTAACACAGTCAGTCAAAACTTTATTATAAAATCTCATCCTAGCTCGCTCTCTCTCTCTCTCTTTCTCCAATTAATAACTGTGAGAAGATTTAGCCTGTACAAAACATTTTACACTGTGCCTCGAGTAAAATTACATCTGCCAATGAAAATATATCAACATTTTAAATGCACAATAACTTAGGTGTATCTCATCTGGCAGTGCATTATTTCAGATACAAGATATTCACATAAACATAAACGCAAAGGAAAAATGAATAAGGATACAGATCTCAGAAAAGCATATTCACACAACAGCATAACAGAAAATGAAAGCATAGCAGAAATGTACATATATATCTCAGTCACTGAATCAGTCAAAGTGAAAAAGATTAAGCGCTTCAGGAAAATATTCTGAATATATCCCCCAAATCCACCAACAGTTCCAGAGAAATTAACATTCAAAAGTTTATGTAGATAAAATAGTGAACCCTCTTCTCACCCTCCCCTCATCCCTCCTCACAAAAACTTGTTTTTCCTGTGCAACCATCAAGTCAGGTTATCCTCATTTTTTTTAGTGTCAACAAATATAAGCTGATTCCAGCAACATTACAGACAATCAATCAGCATATCTGGCATCATTATACACCATACAGGTTTCTTTTCGCAATTCACAGAGGTCATGTCAGTTCTGAAGAGTGTCTTACTGTATGCATGAGACTACTTATGAACTATACTCAACCTGCCACATTTCAGTTAGTTTAACCCTTTCGCTCCCTCATCTATGCTGGTAAATTGGTGGATGTGGAGAGAATGCTCCCACCTAACAGACCCAGAAAGCTTCAGGATGACACACACACACTTACCAGAACTACTACCATTGGGGTCGTCTTCCGAGGGTGGAGAGTCTCGTTTCACGGAGGGCTTGGGCTTGGGTGCTGTCACAGGTGGTTTGGGTTTGGCGGGGGGAGTTGGGCGAGGCTTGGGGACAGGGGCTGCATGAAGGACGCATGCATAGCAAGCACAAGAGACAATCATATACATATATACAATGATTATTAGCATGGTTTTGGTTTGGTGAGTGTGTGTTGTGTGTGTTGTGTGTGTGTGTTGTGTGTGTGTGTGTGTGTTGTGTGTGTGTGTGTGTGTGTGTGTGTTGGTTGTGTGTGTGTGTGTGTGTGTGTGTGTGTGTGTGTGTGTGTGTGTGTGTGTGTGTGTGTGTGTGTGTGTGTTGGTGTGTGTTGGTGTGTGTTGTGTGTGTGTGTGTGTGTGTGTGGTGTGTGTGTGTGTGTGTGTGTGTGTGTGTGTGTGTGTGTGTGTGTGTGTGTGTGTGTGTGTGTGTGTGTGTGTGTGTGTAGAAAGAGAGAGAGGTAACAATAACAAAACAGACAGACAGAGAAAATATTCTGTCAATCATGCACAACTTAAGACAAACATAGCACATTGTTAATTTAACTGAGTAATGAAGCATATTAATAGTACTAACAGATATAACAGATCATCATCTCTTTAATGCCTTGTATAGGGACAGATTTCTCATATGAGAAAGACAGACAGAGGGACAGAAACAGAGAACTGTTCAGACAATGTACTGTACAATACATGCATGAGTAAGAAAATTTCTCTATTCCTTTATGTTTTATCCCTCTTCTACAACTGCATATGGCTTTTGCAATACCAATTACCATTCATTTTCTTACATATAATATAGTTTACCATTCTCTTAATTCATAAAGGAAAAAATTTGTTTAATTCATACAAGATGTCAGCTGAATATTTTTCAAGTACTAATACAATACATGTAAATAATTTGAACTCAAAGGCAAGTTTATTTTTCTTTCCTTATTAAACATATCAATCTCTTTTTCTTTTCCTTATTAAACATATCAATCCTTTTAATATAAACATAATGCAAAAAGGGAAAACCAAACTACACTAAAAAGCAAATTTTTCATTTCTGAGATTTTATCTTATTTTAAAATGTCAAAGTTTATAAATCAACACACACACAAAATTATTATTACAATTTTCTTTTTAGATATGATTAATCTTTCAAGAGTATTTTTGTTAAGGGAAACAAGAAGCTCATAAAATTTTGACTTTTTTCCCAGTTTGCTATTTGGACACGTTTAGCAATAAAACGTCAGGAAATCGAAGATTGTATGTCAAAGATTTGAAATATGGAATGAAGATTAGATGTCAAAGAACAGAAATATGGAAAAATCTTAGTTGTCATAATTCTGACCCTATCCAGCTATTTTTGGTTGCAACCATGACTGGCTGGCTGCATCTTTAACAGGGTTTTCCCACAAATGATGATGACTTTAACAACAATGTAGCCCAAAAATAATATATCCCATTCAGACTTTTCCCCCTTTATCCGCAAAGTAGCTGACTGTTGTCAATTAAAAAGAGGAGACACAGAGAGAGAGAGAGAGAGAGAGAGAGACAGAGACAGAGAGAGAGAGAGGAGAGAGAGAGAGAAAGTGGAACCTACATGATCTGCAGACTGGTTCAGATACCAGTGCAAAAGCCAGTGGAAACGACACTGTGAACCTCTACATAAATCAGGACAAAATTCCAGCACTTTCACAGTTGCAACTAACACACAATTAAAAAAAAAAAAACACTGGCCAATCAAAAACACTACAGCAATTTACAAGCAATATAAAACATAGAAATGATCCACATTGGAGACTGGTACTTGTTCAGGAGGGATTCACTGCACATAGACACTTCCATACGTACTCCTCCCAAATCTGCCAGTAACGACCTGGCAGGTTCCTTCAGCCTGTGCAAAATCCTAAGTACTGGCAAGATCTTAATATAGGGAGTACATCAGGATTTATAAAACACTGACGCCAGAGAATCATTGCGGCATAAAGATGGGCTGCAAAAAAATCAACTTTTATGTTGCAAGTGAGATTGAACTTGAGACATGACATCTTGAGTTTTGGGTCAAAGGTATGATCATAAGTCCACAGATCTGTCAAAAGAGTAAAAAGAGCCAGGCAGCTCACAGATGAATAGAAAATGAAAGGTCAAGAGAAAGTGAGAGGAGACAGACATTCAAAAATGAACTGTAAAACACTCTGTCACAATGAACTGTACAAAGCCACTTCTTCAAAAGACTAAGAACAATTTTCAACATACATTGATCTAAATAAACATTTCAAAACATAGCCTCCAAATTAGCAGGGATGTAAAGGATTGTATAAAGAGTACCAGAAGAAAAGATATGAATGAATGGATGAGTAGGTAGAATAAAGAGAAGATGGAAAGACTGAAGACAGAGAAACATGAACAGATCAGCTGAGACGCCAGAAAGACTGGATAGGAAGAAAACAAAACAAGACTGTCAAGCCATTTTAAGAAATGCTGTTTTTATAAAAAAAAGTATCATAGAACCTAAAGATTTCATACTTTTCAAGGTCACTGTGATCTAGAAGAAACATAACATGAAATAAAACTTGATGTGAAGCGATGACAATGGCAGACTGTCACAACAGTGAAAACATAATGTAAACACTGTCTTAAGTGCCAAAGAAAGTGATATTCAAAAAGTCCTGATTTTAAGCACTTTTTTTTGTCCATGTGACCTTGAACTTGGTGGCACGATTTCCAAACTTATGCATTTCTGACTCCTCCATGGTCTAAACCGTTGATGAAAATTTGATAACAATCCATTCAAAAACAGCTGAGAAAATCCTGCCAACACATTTTTGTCACAGACACACATCTAGTACTCTCTCTGACTTTTTGAAATAGGGAGACTGAAACAAAAGAAAACAGACTGAAATAAGAGTGTTCAAGCACAAAGCATGCCATACCCTGAAAGGGACATAAATTTTTACAAAGGAAAATAGAGTTACCTTCTATGACATGATAAGGCTTCCATAGAAGATGGTGTCTCAAGACAAGAGAGACTTAACATTTCAAAGGACAGCAGTATGGAACATTTACATATTAGTCACACATCACCACAGGCTGTCAATGGAACAGTGCGGTATCACTGCATTTACCTTTCAAAGTATCCAACTTTCATGCCAGCAAAGATGGTACTTGAAAGAGGGGAAAAAATCTTTTTCTTTCATTTTGTACAGTCATGTCTGTTTTTCTTTTTTTTTTTTACTCTACCTTAAGCGTGGGGAAACACAGCCTGAAAAATTAAGCAATTTGTTCTTCAACTGTATCATGGAGATCCATCCAATACTGAGGCATGGAAACTGCCTGAGATAAACACTTTTTGAAGCTGGGGGTGGGAGAGGGGACGAGGCTGGGAGCATGTTCCCTCAGAATACTTTCCCCCTACATTTACCACTCGCCGCGATGTAGAGGTATCACAACAGATTAACAACTGGAAGGATGTGGGTTCGAATCCCCATCATTCCCTTCAAAACTAGTTGTGGGACTTTTCAACTCCAATTGTCTCCTACCCAGAGGTGAGCATGCTATGGCCTTATTGGGAAGACTGGGACCACAAAGTGAATGTATCACTGAGGATACTGTTTTTGTATTCCATTTTCTACACAACCTAAATGGCCACAGAAGCTGTGATGATAGTGATGACAATGGAGATGACAATGATGATGCTATCGCATTCCATCTTAGACTAAGACTGTGTAACAGGACTGCACTCCTATGCTTACTATCATAATATTTCCGACCGTTAACCAGGCCTAAGAGATACAGACACCTGTTGCATTTGACAGGACATTTGAGCCACACCCTGAATGATCCATCTGTAAAGTGAATGAGACTCAACTGTGTGGTCCCAGAGTTCCCAATGAGCCCACACAAAGCTCACCCAGGGTAGGAGACAGATGGGGCTGAAAAATCACACAATGATTTTGACAGAACTGATGGAGATTTGAACTCACAACCTTCCAATCAGCAGTCTGTTGCACTAACCTCTGCACCATGGGAACTAGTTGTACATCATTAATGTTGTATTCTGAGCTTTCTCACCCTCTCCCCCTTCATCCTCTCTATAACCCCCCTCTCTTTTTGTCCTTCACCTCAGCCCTAAAATCTCTTAATTCCCTCCTTCCTCCTCACCTTCATTCCCCTTCCTCCTTCTCCCCCCCCCCCAAATCCACTTAGTTTCATTCTCTCTCCCCCCAAATCCATACATTTCTATTCCTCTTCCCCATCTTATTCCTCTTCTCCTTCTCCTTCAATCATACTTCTTCTCTTTCCCTCCCCCCAAATCCATTATATTTCTATTCTCTCTCTTCTACCCCCCAAATCCATTAATTTCTATTCTCTCTCCTCTCCCCCAAATCCATTACATTTCTATTCTTCTTCCTTCTCCCCCCAAATCCATTAATTTCTATTCTCTTCCTTCTCCCCCCCAAATCCATTATATTTCTATTCTCTCTTCCTTCTACCCCCCAAATCCATTACATTTCTATTCTCTCTTCCTTCTCCCCCAAATCCATTACATTTCTATTCTCTCTTCCTTCTCCCCCCAAATCCATTATATTTCTATTCTCTCTTCCTTCTCCCCCCAAATCCATTATATTTCTATTCTCTCCTTCCTTCTCCCCCCCCAAATCCATTACATTTCTATTCTCTCTTCCTTCTCCCCCCAAATCCATTAATTAACATTCTCTCTTCCTTCCCCAAATCCATAATTCATCTCTTCTTCTCCCCCAAATCCTCTATCTATTTCTCTTCCTTCTCCCCCCAAATCCATTATATTTCTATTCTTCTTCCTTCCCCCCCAAATCCATATATATTTCTATTCTCCTCTCCCCAATCATTACATTCTATTCTCTCTTCCTTCTCCCCCCAAATCCATTATCATTTCTATTCTTCTTCCTTCTCCCCCCAAATCCATTATATTTCTATTCTCTCTTCCTTCTCCCCCCAAATCCATTATATTTCTATTCTCTCTTCCTTCTCCCCCCAAATCCATTATATTTCTATTCTCTCTTCCTTCTCCCCCCCAAATCCATTATATTTCTATTCTCTCTTCCTTCTCCCCTCCAAATCCATTAATTTCTATTCTCTCTTCCTTCTCCCCCAAATCCATTAATTTCTATTCTCTCTTCTTCTCCCCCCAAATCCATTATATTTCTATTCTCTCTTCCTTCTCCCCCCCAAATCCATTATATTTCTATTCTCTCTTCCTTCTCCCCCCAAATCCATTATATTTCTATTCTCTCTTCCTTCTCCCCCCCAAATCCATTAATTTCTATTCTCTCTTCTTTCTCCCCCCAAATCCCTTAATTCTATCCTCTCTCCCAAATCATAATTCTATTCTCTCTTCCTTCTCCCCCCCAAATCCATTATATTTCTATTCTCTCTTCCTTCTCCCCCCAAATCCATTATATTTCTATTCTCTCTTCCTTCTCCCCCCAAATCCATTATATTTCTATTCTCTCTTCTTTCTCCCCCCCAAATCCATTACATTTCTATTCTCTCTTCCTTCTCCCCCCAAATCCATTACATTTCTATTCTCTCTTCTTTCTCCCCCCCAAATCCATTACATTTCTATTCTCTCTTCCTTCTCCCCCCAAATCCATTATATTTCTATTCTCTCTTCTTTCTCCCCCCAAATCCATTACATTTCTATTCTCTCTTCCTTCTCCCCCCCAAATCCATTATATTTCTATTCTCTCTCCCCCCAAATCCATTACATTTCTATTCCCTCTCCCCAAAATCTGTTACATTTCTATTCTCTCCCCCCAAATCCATTACATTTCTATTCCCTCTCCCCCAAATCCATTACATTTCTATTCCCTCTTCCCCCAAATCTGTTACATTTCTATTCTTTCCCCCCAAATCCATTACATTTCTATTCCCTCTCCCCCAAATCCATTACATTTCTATTCCCTCTCCCCCAAATCCATTACATTTCTATTCCCTCTTCCCCAAATCCATTACATTTCTATTCCCTCTCCCCCAAATCCATTACATTTCTATTCCCTCTCCCCCAAATCTGTTACATTTCTATTCCCTCTTCCCCCAAATCTGTTACATTTCTATTCTCTCTCCCCCCCAAATCCATTATATTTCAATTCTCTTCCCCCAAATCCATTACATATCTATTCTCTCTTACTAAATCCATTTCATTCCTATTCCCTCTCCCCCCAAACCATTAAATTTCTATCCTTTCTCCCCCAAAACCCATTACATTTCTATTCCCTCTCCCCCCCAAATCCATTACATTACTATCACCCCAGCATACCTGAAGGAGCTGAATCAGCAGAAGGTTTGCTACCTCCTTCTCCCGATGCAGTAGCAGCAGCAGTGTCAGCAGCAGCCACAGCCGGCTTTTTGGGCGGCAGCAGAGCTCTGGGGGCAGGCCGGGGAGAAACCCCGTTATCTCCTGAACCTGACTTGGAGGGAGGAAGCAGGGCCACCTTTGGTGCGGTGCCATTTTTCTCCGGCTTTGGCCCTGGAGGCGTGCTTGGCTTCTCTGTCTTTGGTACTGGCGGAGTGACAGTTCTTTCCACTTTCAGTGGTGTCGGTTTTTCTTTCGGCGGTGTCTCGTCTTTGTCACTAGAGACAACATCATTATTGTTGGTCTCCTCCTTTATGGGTTCTGCCTCTGGGGATTTTTTAGAGGCAACTGGAGAGTGGTCCTTCTCCTCTTTGGTTTCCGTCTCCTGGGAACAACCAACAACATAGCAAATGTCAGGGATGGCATGTAGATAAATTCTATGTATTATCGCTTACACTCTAAATACAGGGAAAAGAAAGAGGTTATAAACTGGTTCTACAATTATGGCCCATGACATTGTGGATGTAGAGGGAAAGGCACAAGGACATCAGTTCAACAAAAATACCCCACAACATTTGTTCGCATGGGAAAGGATATGGACAAATTACATAAACCTCTTGATTGTGCTACTGACTCTGGACACAGCCATGACAAGATTTTCAGCTAGGACATCTGAAGTTGTATACGCATAAAACAGACAAGCGGAGTTTAGACACTATCAGGTTTGTAGCATGCTGACCTGGGAAACGGGAAAAATCTCCACCCTTTACCAATCAAGCAGGCGGTGCCAAGGCAGGAACGAATCCAGACCTTCTAACCATACATCCGACATCTTACCCACCTGTCTACCGCGACCATCACAACAGTCTGAATGTGATGGCAGGACTGACGATGAGGCAATATGCCCCAAAGTACAGACAATGAGCGTGAATGGACACAATGAGTCTGTGTGAGCAATGAATGGCTGAAGACATGATCAAGACACAAGATGCTGTTTGAGCATGAACACTTGAACACATATGATACAAAATGCCCTCTCACACACACAAAGAACAGAATGTTTTGATGTACTCATTTCAAAACAACCGAGCTTCAAAAACCATTCAAACTTGTGGCCTGTCTGAGAGTCAAAGACACCACCCTGCGTTAATCAGCATGGCATTCTAACCAACTGCGCTGAATCCCCCACCCCTTATAAAAAAAAACATCAACTGTGGCCCACCAGAGAGTCAAACCCATGACCTCTGTCTTATCAGCATGCTCTTTTAACAAGCTGACCTAACAGGGAGAACCCTGTTTCAAGATCAATGCACTTTGTTTGCCAGATAATAGATGGCAGACTGGGTGGAGCACATATGGAATTGTCCAAGTGCAATGAATCCCTCTTGAATAAACTCCAAACTCTTGTCGAGTCTTTGGGATCTCAACACAAACATACAATGTATTGTATTTTGAAATTCAGACAAAGACAATGAACTCATAAACAAACAAACACACACTAACACACTTACAGGACTGGGCAGGCGAGCGGAGAAGCGTTTCTGTGCCTTGAGATCAGCCAAAACATTGGCTCCGAACCCCAGTCCCATACCCATGCCTGGTAGATTTTTGTGTGGCTTTGGTGGTAATGATGGTTCCTCCACCTTGTCCTCCTCCTCTTCTTTCTCTTCTGCATAAAATACATGCTTGCATGTAAACACTTTAATTCCAATTGATTTATTAACTCATTTTATCATTATTTTTTTTAATATCCTTTTTAACGCATGATCATGTACATAATTCACAAAGACCATAACTTTCATCATGTATGCATAACTGATATGAGCATATGTGTGTGTGTGTGTGTGTGTGTGTGTGTGTGTGTGTGTGTGTGTGTGTGTGTTTGTGTGTGTGTGTGTGTGTGTGTGTGTGTGTGTGTGTGTGTGTGTGTGTGTGTGTGTGTGTATTGTGTGTGTGCATTGTATGTATGTGTGTATGTATGTATGTATATATGTATGTGTGAATGAGCCCATTCTGAGTGAGTGTGTGTGTTCATGTGATATATCAGGACTTCTGTATGTATTATACTCTACGTCATGTGAATGTGTAATGCACAGCAACTGTAAATGAGTCTGAAGAATAGCATTATAGACAAGATTCAGGAGCAGCAGCAGGAACAGTCATACTAAGTAGTAGTAGTATAGTAGTAGTAGTAGTCATAGTAGTAGCAGTAGTAGTAGTAATAGTAGTAGCAGCAACAGCAGCAGCAGCAGCAGTAGTAGTAGTAGAAGTAGTAGTAGTACCACCAGCAGTAGCAGTAGTAGCAGCAGCAGCAGTAATAGTAGTAATAATAGCAGTCAAAATTTGGTCATTTCAGATGTACAAACACCCATCAACCCCAAGTTTATTCAAAGTCCCAGTGCCAGGAAGCCCACCTACGCACCCATACATGTCAAGCCGCTGTGACCCGTAAATGGATACCCTCCACTGCTGTTGGGTCACTTCAGCGGAGTTTAACACTGCCTGTTCTGATCCAACTTACCAAGGATACTGCCTACCAAGTCCCAACTAATGACAGTCAAGTAGCAGAGCCAGACCAGGATCTTTCACACATGTATATGATGTTTTGCGTGTCCCCACTCCCACTCCTATGATGAACCTGGTTGGTGTGGAGTTTTGACTGTTCCCTTCTGCGTCCCCCCACACACCCCTCCTAGGCTAAGCCTGGCTGGTGTGGAGTTTGACTGTTCCCTTCTGTGTCCCCCCCCCCCCCCCCAGCAGGCAGAGCCTGGTTGGTGTGTAGTTTTGACTGTTCCCTTCTGTACCCCCCCCCCCCTCCTAGACTGAGCCTGGTTGGTGTGGAGTTTTTACTGTTCCCTTCTGTACACCCCCCCCCCCCCCCCACTTCTAGGCTGAGCCTGGTTGGTGTGGAGTTTTGACTGTTCCCTTCTGTACACCTCCTCCTAGGCTGAGCCTGGTTGGTGTGGAGTTTTGACTCTTCCTTTCTGTACCCCCCCTCCTAAGCTGAGCCTGGTTGGTGTGGAGTTTTAACTGTTCCCTTTTGTACCCCCCCCCCTCCTAGGCTGAGCCTGGTTGGTGTGGAGTTTTAACTGTTCCCTTCTGTACCCCCCCCCCCCCCCCACTCCTAGGCTGAGCCTGGTTGGTGTGGAGTTTTAACTGTTCCCTTTTGTACCCCCCCCCCCCTCCTAGGCTGAGCCTGGTTGGTGTGGAGTTTTAACTGTTCCCTTTTGTACCCCCCCCCCCCCTCCTAGGCTGAGCCTGGTTGGTGTGGAGTTTTAACTGTTCCCTTCTGTACCCCCCCTCCTAGGCTGAGCCTAGCAATGCCGCATGAAAAATTGAAATTGGGTTTTGAGTTAAAAGATGTATATGGTTTTGAAGATATTGTTGTTCTGAGTAAAAAGCAGTTTAAATTTTTCAAATCGGACCAATAGTTCACGAGATATTCCAATTTGAAGCGTCAAAAATTTCTTAAATTTTGGTACCACGTTTTAGTGGGACAAAGAAGAGATGTGTGGGACAGCTGTCACAGAACAAACCCATCAAATGGCATGGTATGCTGATTTTGCTGGAAATGACATTCATTTTGTAATTGTGAGAGACAGACAGGATCAAATGTCATGAAATTTTGATCGTTGATGTATTTTTGTATGCCGAATTGAATGAAACTATTATCGTAACTCTGCGACGAGCCATTTTTGTCTTATTACAGGAAACATGTGACATTTGGCATGTTTTATCAGTTTTTCATTAATAATTGCCCATATTGTATTTATAACAGACAAAAATGAAGCTAGAAACAAAACAAGGATATATAATCATTTCATGAGATAGATATAAAATTATTTTGCTCATCGTTCAAGTGTCTTATTACTGCAAATCAAACCAAAAAAGTCATGACTCGCTACTTCAGTATCTTATGAATAATTTGTAATATTTCATCAGTTTCTGTACATATAAAAGGAAATCTGAGAATCAATGACTTCTGGAATCACGTCAATAATTGAAATATTAAAAATTACTGCATGTTTTTATGCTGCAGTCTATCCAAAAATATCATCCGATCAAAATTCTTCTAAAAACTAAACACACATAACACACATACACATACATACACACAAAGGAAAACATTACAGACAAGATTTTTGTACATTACATTTGATTTTGATTTTATACATCAGTGTTTAGAGAGAAAAAAATTCAGTAGACTGTGGATGAGTCAAGTCCCTGAACATTTAGCACAGCCTGAGTCCAAAGAAAACTTCAGGAAGGATATGGGACCACTCGCCATTCAGGAATAGGTCACTTAACTCCTGCAGTAGAGAAATATATAAATCTCTGCATAATATATACTATTCATTGAGAGATTGGAAAGGAAAGGAAACCATGATGCACAGTCTAAACATCAATATTACTTTAACATTAAGCCCAAACTTGCGACTTTAATTTTTAGCATATTACTTGTAAAAATCTACCAAAGCTGAGCAATCCTGCTAAGTATTTCCAGTGTAATCTTGCCCTTTAATACAAATCAATAACAATAGGCTACTACTAAATAAGATGCAATCTTTCCTTTAAAACAAACTGATGACAATAGGCCTATCCTTTTCAGATACTGACAACAAACTGAAACAACTATGTAAGCTAATGGGTGGCTACTTTACAAATAATACAACTCATAGCCTTCTATTCAGCTGCAAAACCTAAAGAAAGAATATTATAACAATGACAGAAGATTTTGTTTTGTGACATTCTAAATCTCTGTGTGTGTTAGTGTGTGTGTGTGTTGTCTCAGAGAGAGAGAGAGAGAGAGAGAGAGGATCATGCCTGTTAACAATGACTTGGATATAAATGTATTGGGGCCTATTTATTTATTTATTCATTTCTTGATCTCTGAGAGAGAGTACAATGACTTGCACAGAATTGTTTGTTGATTTGAAATTTTTTTTATTTAGACCTATTTATTCATTCATTTATTTATTAGAGAGAGAGAGAGAGAGAGTTGGGGAGGCAGGTATGCACACCCCTCTGTTTGGGCAAACCCATTTTCCACGGCTCGGCGAAGCCCGTCGAGCACATAGTATTTTTAGTAGTAAGCTCGCCCGTCGTGGGTGAGCAGATCTACACAGCGACATGCAAATTGGCATGACCTCGGGGAGGAAATGGTTGACGAACCTAGACTCTAGCTTCGGCTGACAACTCCGAATCGAGTTCAAACGCAGTTGTCCTTTTCTTGAAAAATACAATGTTACAGATAAAACAGAACTTGATCTGCTGGTTGCTAGTCTTTGTGTGACAACGCGAAACTTGCTGAGCTGAAACTTGCACACTGTTCTGTTCCGCGCAGTAGGCCTATGGCGTCGGCACATTGCGACGTTGTTTTGCTACTGATCTGGTATAGATCCTCGTGTAAAAAGTTGCCGTACGGCCGTATTTTACTTCAAATTGATTTCATATTACACATGCATATAGAAAAAAGCATGTGAAATCGAATCCCGCCGACGAGAAGTTCCAAAAATGGCGACTTACTTGCAAACTTTTCCGATGAAAAAAAGCAAAACTTTGTAAGCGTCGATCTCGGTTCGAAACTAGCACACATAGCTCTCGTCGGGATATATCATTCTGTTACATTAATTCTCATTGGCTGCAAAATTACAATGTGATTGGTTCACAAATATAGCCGTACCGACCGAAATAGTGAAGCACCCCGAACAAACTTCGATTCTGAACGCATACCGTCGCCGCGAGTGCGCTCGAAACGCGGATTTTCGACTTTCTCATCAAATAACTAATTCTATTTTCGTTCTAAGTATATAAAAAGGCAATCATTCAAATCTTTATTCATTTCTAATTCACATAAGACAAAAAATAAGAATGAAACACCGATTAAAGAGGCAGTAATACTTGATTGAACTGAAGACCCCCCCAATTTTGCGGCCGGCCCCAGTTTTTTGTACCACAAATTTGACGTCGCGTTTCGGTTCGCGCGGCATTGCTACTGAGCCTGGTTGGTGTGGAGTTTTAACTGTTCCCTTCTGTACTCCCCCCCCCCCCCCCCACTCCTAGGCTGAGCCTGGTTGGTGTGGAGTTTTGACTGTTCCCTTCTGTACCCCCCCCCTCCTAAGCTGAGCCTGGTTGGTGTGGAGTTTTAACTGTTCCTTTCTGAACCCCCCCCCCCCCTCCTAGGCTGAGCTTGGTTGGTGTGGAGTTTTGACTGTTCCCTTCTGTACCCCCCTCCTAGGCTGAGCCTGGTTGGTGTGGAGTTTTAACTGTTCCCTTCTGTACCCCCCCTCCTAGGCTGAGCCTGGTTGGTGTGGAGTTTTGACTGTTCCCTTCTGTACCCCCCCCCCCCCCCCTCCTAGGCTGAGCCTGGTTGGTGTGGAGTTTTAACTGTTCCCTTCTGTATCCCCCGTCCTAGGCTGAGCCTGGTTGGTGTGGAGTTTTGACTGTTCCCTTCTGTACCCCCCCCCCCCCTCCTAGGCTGAGCCTGGTTGGTGTGGAGTTTTGACTGTTCCCTTCTGTGTCCCCCCACCCCCCTCCTAGGTTGAGCCTGGTTGGTGTGGAGTTTTGACTGTTCCCTTCTGTACCCCCCCCCCCCCCCCTCCTAGGCTGAGCCTGGTTGGTGTGGAGTTTTGACTGTTCCCTTCTGTGTCCCCCCACCCCCCTCTAGGCTGAGCCTGGTTGGTGTGGAGTTTTAACTGTTCCCTTTTGTACCCCCCCCCCCTCCTAGGCTGAGCCTGGTTGGTGTGGAGTTTTAACTGTTCCCTTTTGTACCCCCCCCCCCTCCTAGGCTGAGCCTGGTTGGTGTGGAGTTTTAACTGTTCCCTTCTGTACCCCCCCTCCTAGGCTGAGCCTGGTTGGTGTGGAGTTTTGACTGTTCCCTTCTGTACCCCCCCCCCCCCACTCCTAGGCTGAGCCTGGTTGGTGTGGAGTTTTAACTGTTCCCTTCTGTACCCCTCCCCCCCACTCCTAGGCTGAGCCTGGTTGGTGTGGAGTTTTAACTGTTCCCTTCTGTACTCCCCCCCCCCCACTCCTAGGCTGAGCCTGGTTGGTGTGGAGTTTTGACTGTTCCCTTCTGTACCCCCCCCTCCTAAGCTGAGCCTGGTTGGTGTGGAGTTTTAACTGTTCCTTTCTGAACCCCCCCCCCCCCCCCTCCTAGGCTGAGCTTGGTTGGTGTGGAGTTTTGACTGTTCCCTTCTGTACCCCCCTCCTAGGCTGAGCCTGGTTGGTGTGGAGTTTTAACTGTTCCCTTCTGTACCCCCCTCCTAGGCTGAGCCTGGTTGGTGTGGAGTTTTAACTGTTCCCTTCTGTACTCCCCCCCCCCCCACTCCTAGGATGAGCCTGGTTGGTGTGGAGTTTTGACTGTTCCCTTCTGTACCCCCCCCCCCCTCCTAAGCTGAGCCTGGTTGGTGTGGAGTTTTAACTGTTCCTTTCTGAACCCCCCCCCCCCCCTCCTAGGCTGAGCTTGGTTGGTGTGGAGTTTTGACTGTTCCCTTCTGTACCCCCCTCCTAGGCTGAGCCTGGTTGGTGTGGAGTTTTAACTGTTCCCTTCTGTACCCCCCCCCCTCCTAGGCTGAGCCTGGTTGGTGTGGAGTTTTGACTGTTCCCTTCTGTACCCCCCCCCCCCCTCCTAGGCTGAGCCTGGTTGGTGTGGAGTTTTAACTGTTCCCTTCTGTATCCCCCGTCCTAGGCTGAGCCTGGTTGGTGTGGAGTTTTGACTGTTCCCTTCTGTACCCCCCCCCCCCCCTCCTAGGCTGAGCCTGGTTGGTGTGGAGTTTTGACTGTTCCCTTCTGTGTCCCCCCACCCCCCTCCTAGGTTGAGCCTGGTTGGTGTGGAGTTTTGACTGTTCCCTTCTGTACCCCCCCCCCCCTCCTAGGCTGAGCCTGGTTGGTGTGGAGTTTTGACTGTTCCCTTCTGTGTCCCCCCACCCCCCTCTAGGCTGAGCCTGGTTGGTGTGGACTTTTGACTGTTCCCTTCTGTACCCCCCCCCCCTCCTAGGCTGAGCCTGGTTGGTGTGGAGTTTTGACTGTTCCCTTCTGCATCCCCCACTTCCCCACCCCCCTAGGCTGAGCCTGGTTGGTGTGGAGTTTTGACTGTTCCCTTCTGTGCCTCCACCCCTCCAACCTGGTTGGTGTGGAGTTTTGACTGTTCCCTTCTGTGCCTCCACCCCTCCAACCTGGTTGATGTGGAGTTTTTATTGTTCCCCTTTGTGGTCCTCCCTCCCCGTCCCTCCTAGGCTGAGCCTGGTTGGTGTGGAGTTTTTTCTCTGTTCATTTGTGTTCCCTTCCCCCACCCCTCTCCCAGCCTCAGGCTGGTTGGTGTGAAAATGGACTTCCTGTCTTCTGTTCTGCCAGCACAGGTTTGCATGGGTTGACACTGGTCTAGAAAAAGAAAAACATGCATGTGGTCTCCAGTCCATCTAGCTGTGAATGGGTACCTGACCCTATTCATATCAGGACAGGTAAAGCAGCAAGGAAGCCAATACACACCATCTTCATAATGGTCATCATCACCATGTGCTCTGCTGCATGGCGATGGCGATCATGGCCCTCCACACGAATCTATCCCTTGGCACTGCAAGTACATCTCCCACCCTGTCTGTCCTCAGCCACCCTGCAAGTCCATCCAATATTTTCTCCTTGGGTCTGCCTGGTGTTCTCTTTCCCTCCAGATTTCCTGTTGTGACCAGGTGCTCTAATTTATAATGGCGGCCTCAATAAAAGTCAAGGTCTCTACCACCTTGCTCCCCTAAGCTACGAGTTATGGAACAACATTTACCTACCACACCATGCCCCTCTTCAAGACTGGGGAAGGTAAAGCAGCAACAAGTGGAAGATATGCATCATCTTCATGATGCTGGGCCTCAAGAAAAGTTGATATCTCTACCACCTCATTCCCCTATGCCTACAGGTTATGGGACCATACTTACCTATCCCACCTCAATCCCTGAAAAAGGAAAAAAAAAAAAACTAAAATTTTCAATTTCAAAACTGACCTATGTTTTCCGACATGGATGCAGCACCTCCGTCCACTTCCTCTTTCTCCATCTCCTCTGGAGTCGACGACTTGCTGTCGGATTTACTTGACCTCGACCTTTCCTCCTCCCGGCTACTGTCCGACCTCTTCACCTCACTACCAGAAGCCTTGACCTTGGAACTCGCCGATTCCTCCTCTTGGTTCTTCTCCGACGTTGTTGTCGTTGATGATGGTGGCGATGGTGCCACAATTTTGGGCGAGTTAGCAAGAACCTGGGTCTGTAACAATGACACCCCAGGGGTAGGGGTAGGGGTAGGGGTGGGAGGTGCAGAAGGGGAAGATTCAGGGCGCGGGGATTTGGGGGAGGAGTCGGCTTTGCTGACGCGGCTGTACACTCTGCTGGAGTCTGTCTGGGTGGGGAGTCCTGAGTCGGGCCGGTCTCTGTGGACCGATTCGTGCTTCTTCTCCTTCTCTTTGTCCTTCTCTTTGTCCTTGTCTTTGTCTTTGTCTTTAGACTCTGATTTGCTGCCTTTGCTGCGGAAAAAGTTGCTGATCCCTGCTGAAAAGCTGGGCCTGATGGAACAAAGAGGAGAAAGACATTAAATTAAACAAATGAGTGAGTGAGTGAGTGAGTGAGTGAGTGAGTGAGTGAGTGAGTGGGTGAGTAAATGACCTGAGTGAATAAAAGAGATAGATGAAATGAAATGAAATCAACTGAAGTTATATTTTTCAATGGTATAGATACTAGCACACAATTAAACTTACATATCTGCTGTTGCTTCTAAGACAGATATAGGGTAAAGCCTGCTAAAAACACTATACACTGGCAAGGTCTTCAAATGGGACAGAGGGGGAGCACGGGAGTTATGAAACACTAGGTTGAACTCAAGACACCAGATCTTAAATCCATGGTTTCATCAACAAATCCAGTTGTGAGGAACTTAAAAACTGTAGCCCACCTGACTGCTGAACCCATGGCCCCTGTGTTATCAGTATGGTGTTCAAACCAACTAACAAGGTAAAACAAAAATAAGTAAAAAGCATGGCCCATCAGAGGATCAAACAAACAATCCCCATATTATTAGCAAAGCACTTGAACCAAGTGCACTAAATAACAATAGCCAAGTGGGTAGACCCAGGGAAAAAATATTTGACAGTTTTACTGGGTGGATGGGGACAGAAAGGGTAAGAGATATATCTGCAGCCACAAAACAGATTTGTAAGGAGGGCCATGATCACCAATGTCATCATATGATGATGAGGAGTCAAGTGGGTAAGACAAACAACTTTCAACTGGAATGTCTGGATTTTATCCTGCCTGGGTATCTCTTATCTAGAAGGTAGAGAGTGGATCTTTTTCCAATCTCCCAACTTGACATGTGTGCAGACCTCTTAACACATTCCGTACCGTGTCACGAGATCCTCGTGACTCAGCTTTCTCTCTCTGTGGACTGCGTCACAAGGATTTCGTGCCCTGAACCGTAGTTTCAATTTCGAGTATATAAATAGAAAATTACCGCATTGCTGACGTAATCCTTTTCCGGCAAAGGGAGTATACTATTGTCATTTCCTTTCTGCATTTACACAACGTTTGAAGCAGCACAAATGGCAAAAAACTGGTGTAATTTGAGTGTTTCTGAAGTCATCTCCTAACATTACTTGGTCAATAGCTAGTACAGTGACCTATTTTCTTGGTAGGAAAAGGGTTAACCCTTAGCTGTTCACAATTCTAGTAACCGCCCTGCAGAAGAATGTGCTGATCCGTTCACAGCGGTTGAGATCGCCCGACCTTTTCCGGAACATGTGTGGGGAATTTCCATCACTACTGGCCTTGCTGTCTTATCGCGCGTGTGGTTAGAATCTTGGTCAGTCTTGCGTTGAATGTTCCAGAAATAGTACGAGCATTCTGGGATGCAAGGAACTTTCCATTCACTACTGAAAGACTTTGTACTGACCCTGTGCTACATTCGAATGCGAATACTAGGAGCTAGCTTTACATCTAGCAGTGCAAATGCAAAAGGGTTAAAGCCTGAATCCCCTTTGTGAACATCGAATATGCTGGTTAAAGATCCTGAAATTCATTTTACCTCTGGAACTTATGGAGACATAAGAACTAACCAGCATGCATACCCACCAAAGACAGAGTATGCAAACTGTGCAGCAACAAACCACAGACAGTAACACACATTAAAAGAATCAAAATGTTACAGAAAAATGCAACATATATCAAGCTATCTTACTACTCACCCTTTGTCTTTCTTCTCCTTGTCTTCCTTCTTCTCCGTCTTGTCTTTGATGTAGTTCATGGGAGACCACTTCTTCTTCTCTGGCTTGGAGCTGGGGAAAAACAAAGCTGAAATAAGCTTCCATAAAATACACATATATTTCCTTTTTAATGGGGGAAGTTTAATGTTAGCTTTTCAAAGTTTGCTGGTAAAGTTGACATCACTTCTTCATGTGGAAGTTAAATATGTGATCCATCAGCACAACAAAGATGCAGACAGTACAAAAACATAGTGGAGTGTGGTCACCTTGCCAACAGCCTAGTTTCTCCATGATCCACTAAAAAATCTGATAATGTGTAGTGTGCAGGAGTTCAAATGAGTTAGGAGAAAAGTTCTGTACAAGAATAAACAATCATAATACTAATGATAATAATAATAACAATAGCAATAATACTAATAATAGTAAGAAAGAAAAAGAATGGGTAGACACATACACAACAAAACATGAACCACCAACCAACCAACCAACCAACCAAACAACCAACCAAACAAACAAAAGAGAACACTTACGTAACACTGTCTTCAGCTGCCAGTTTACTGCTACTTGTCAATCGATCCTTGCTATGCTCTTTGACCTTTTCCAGATCAGGTTCCGGCTCCGCCAAGCTGGCCTTGGGTGCGTAAAAGGAGTCGGACATTTCATCTGAACTTGTGATACCTGTTCACAAGTACCAACACATCAAAATGAGGATATGTCCTATGCACATATGACAAGACACAATATTATAAATGCAAATGATCATAGTGATGACAGGGTGATTTTGTCTGTCTTTTGTTGTGTTCAAATTTATGCCTCAAAGGGTGGGTTAGGTGGACTGGATGAAGGATGTGGTTCTCATCAAGTCCTCCTATTGACGATGATGGTATATCTGACATAGTGTCCACAGCATCCACTCTAGAGTCTTAAGCATTCTAATTTTTTCGGATGCATGTACGCATGTTGTTTTGCCTGCGCTGTGCAGGCAATATGTCACTGCACAGTCTGCTTACTACATTTTCAGAGGGCACGCATGCTGGGAGTTTTCATGTTTCTGTAAACCACCAGACACTGACATGACTTACAGGATCTTTATCGAGCATATCTGATGTTCTGTGTGCCTATAGTCATCATCAACATCATCATCATCAAGTGCCTTGCCATATGGCGTTGGCGATCATGGCCGTCCACCTGTTGCTATCCCTTATGCCTATAGTCGTCATCATCATCATCAAGTGCCTTGCCACATGGCACTGGCAATCATGGCCTTCCACCTGTTGCTATCCCTAATTGCTGCAAGCACCTCTTCCACCCTCTCTGTCTTCTGCCACTCTGCAAGTCTGTCCAATATTTTCTCCCTGGGTCTACCTGGTGCTCTCTTTCCGTCCAGCTTTCCTGTTGTGACCAGGTGCTCCAATTCCCCTTTCCTCATAAAAGGGCCTATAAATGCTGCCTGTCTTTTCCTAATCTTCCTTATGAATGATCTCTTTGTGTCTGCCTCCATCAAGACTGTCTCGTTTGTTTTCTTTGCTGTCCATGAACTCTCAACACTCTTCTTAGAAACCACATCTCGGCAGCCTCAATCTTGTTATGGCTTTGCTTGTTGACTGTCCATGCCTCACAACCATATAGCATTATCAGTTCTATATAACATTCAAGAATTCTCTTCCTGATGGTCAGTGATAGGCATTTGTTGGTAAGAATGCTTTTCCTCTTCTTGAATGCCGTTTGGCTTGGCCAATTCTGCTGGCTATTTCTGATGTGCATCTGCCGTCTGGTGAAATGATCGTTCCCAGATATTTAAACTTATCAACCTGTCTCAAGGTTGTGCCGTTTGCTGTTATTTTGCATGATGTCATATCCTAGTATGTAGCATTTTGACCTCGCGTATACATGTAAGGGAATTAACCAAGTGACGGAAATATACAGCAAGAGTTAGGCCCCATGGAGTAAGGAGTCTGGGAGGAAGAATATGCCTGACACCACAATGGCGACGAGGATGGGATTTCATGTTTTTTACTGATCACTATGACTTCAGTCTTCTTGCTGTTTATTCCAAACCCTTACCTTTGTTTCTATTTCTAGTATATTCACAAGGTTTTGTAGGTCCCTTTCATTTTCTGCAATCAGCACGGTGTCATCTGCATATCAGTTGTTTATCATTTTTCCTCTACCTTTAATCCAAGGTATTCTTCCAGGTTTCTCATGATGCTTTCGCTGTAAAGTGAAAACAGATCTGGTGACAGAAAACACAACCTTGTCTGACTCCTCTTTTGATATTTTGGAAAGAGCATATATTGTTTTCTGTTCTCATTATAGCTGTTTGTTCCCAATACATATTTCTGATTATTTGTAGATCTTTTCCATCAATATTGAGTCTTTCTAGCTGGTTGATCAATTCTTCATGTCTTACCCGATCGAAAGCCTTGGTATAATCAACAAAGCATAAATATAAATCTTTATTCATCTCGATTGACCTCTCTATGATAGTTCTTAGGATGTATATGGCATTAATAGTTCCTTTCCCTTCCACAAATCCACACTGTTCTTCTGCTATTTCTCTTTTGATTCTATTCCTTGTCCTCATCATGATTATTCTTAATAGGATTTTTGTTACATGACTCATCAAGCTGATTGTGCGATGGACTTTGCATTCTGTAGCGCCTGTCTTCTTTGGAAGTGCAATGAAAATTGATTTTAATATTCCTTTGAGGATTTTTCCAGTGTCATAAATCCCATTTAGGAGGACTGTTATTTTTTCAATACCAAATTCCTCCAGAGCTTCAATCATGTCTATAATAATGTTGTCTGGTCCGGGAGCTTTTCCTGGTTTCATCTTTTTCAGTGCTGCTCTAACTTCATCTTTCATTATGAGTGGTCCTTCAACGTTCTTTCTTATAATGTGTTCTTCATTTCTGTCATCTTCAAAAAGGTCTTCAGTGTACTCTCCCCATCTATCTAATATTTTGTCTTTTTCCATGAGAAGCGTACCATCTTTCGATTTTAAGCAACCAGTTGATGTGCATGTATTTTTCCTGTGGACAAATTCTTCAGTTCTTCTGTACATACCCTGAGGATCCATTTTGTGACGGTCTTCTATTTCTTTGCATTTTGTTCTCAGCCAAGCTTCCTCAACTTCATTGCAACTATTCCTGATTTCTTTGTTTATCTTCCTGTATATCTCCTCCTTTCTCTTTGCCTTCCTCCATTTCTCCATCAAGCCCAGAATTTCTTTTGTCATCCAGTTCTTTATTGCTTTTCTATCTACTTTAGGGATATCGTCACAAGCTTCATTTATCGAATTTCTCAACTTTGTCCACTGTTCCTCACTGTCACTAACGTCTTCCAGAGCACTGAATTTGTTTTGAACATGTACGTTAAATTTTTTATGTATCACTTCATCTGTCTTTAAGAGTCCAAGATTCAGTTTGATGTTGCTTTTGGTCTGTTTCCTTTTCCTTAATTTCAGCCTAAACCTTCCCACTACAAGATTGTGGTCACTGTTGCAGTCTGCGCCTGGTAGTGTTTTTCCTGTCAGTAAAGAATTTCTAAATCTTTTACTGATCAGGCTGTAGTCAATCTGATTTTTGGTATTACCTCCTGGACTCATCCAAGTCCATTTTCTTCTATTAGGCTGCTCAAACCAGGTGTTTCCTACTATGAACTCATTCATCTGTGCCCATTCTACAAGTTTCCCTCCCGTTTCATTTTGTGTACCAAGGCCATGAGGTCCAACTATATCCTCCACCTTATCCTGTCCCACTTTAGCATTAAAATCTCCCATTATTATTGTAACTTGTGATTTACACTGGGCCTTGGCCATCTCCAATACTTCGTAGAAGTTGCCAATTTCATCCTGAGTACTTGCGGATGTTGATGCATACACATGAATGATACTGATATCAAATGGCCTGCCACCCAATTTAACTAGCAAAACTTTGTCGGACACAGCCTGGTATCCCCTAACTGCTTTTTGTTTGTCCCTGTCCATTGCAATGCCTACTCCTCTTTCATGTGAGTTTCCGCCTACAATATATACGCACAAAGGGAGGCTAGGCACTAAAGGTCTTCACACATGCTGATCTGGAGATACAGAGAAAAGTCTCAACCCTTTACCTACCACCAGGTACCAGGCAGGCCTGAACAAAGGAACACGATTATCATAATTTCACCATCCAATTTTTCTTGAATTCAATATCAATTCATTTGTCATTTCTCACACCTTAACGCAATGAGTCCAGTGACAGTTCTGGTTCTAGTATGTTTGGTTTGGACTTTCTTGAGGTGTTACAAACTTTGAATTTTCTTATTTTCTTTTTGAAGATTTCTTTTCTACACTTACTTATTTACTTATGTTTTATTCCTGGAGCAACTTGTTATGTGGCAGTCCTGTTTGGCAATTTTGGGTGTGGCTTTGAAGGTGTTCCAACTTCTCTATCTATCTTTTCATCAATTTGCGTATTTTCATACATGGTGTAGTAGATCCAGGGCCATGGAAATATTCTTACTTTCCATTTCTTTTGTGGTGATATGGAAATATTCTTAATTCCTATTTCTTTTGTGGTCTGATCTCTCTTATAAACAAAAAAAAGCAGATTGTTTTATAACTACCAGAAAGGTGTGTGTGTGTGTGTGTGTTACTTCAACCATGCCTATCTTGAAAGTCACAATGACCTTAAAAAGTGCAACATCTGCATTTTCTGTGAAAATCTTTTAGTATAAAAAGGCAGTGTTAAAATAACAGTCTTAACGATCAAGTGCTATTTCAACATACCTTTCTTGAAGCTCACAATGATCTTAAGGTTACAAAATCCGCATTTTTTGTTTTAATCTTTTTGTATAAAAAGGCAGACTGTTAGACTGACTTGACTATCTAGTTTTTTTCTTCATATACTTATACATCTATCTATATTCATTTATAATTTTCATACCTGGGGCAACTGGTCTGGTAGCGGCCCTGGTTTTGGCACGTTTGGGTCGGGCCTTGTTGAGGTGTTCCAGTTTCTGGATCTGCATCTGTGGGAGTTCCTCCAGTCTGTCCAGGCTCTCAATCGACCCTTTGGGGGTGGCCTCTGAAATGAAATTAAACAAGATGATTTCAGACTGGGCTATTTTGGTGTCAGTGGTTCGTGGGAGTGCTTGTTGGAGGGCTGTGGTGTGGTGTCCTTATCTGGGGATCATTTACTTGGTCAGGGCCACAACTGAGTGATTACTGTCTTTAGTAGGAGGCTAAGTAGGCAGTGTCCTTAGTGAACTGGATCAGCACAGGCACTGCTGAACTGCACAGAGGAAAACACCCTATATGTCCTATGACAGAGCCATTAGGCAGATAAATGTTGTTTGAAGCCTTAGCCCCCTGCCCCCATGGGCAGGTCTTTTGACCATGAACTAAGGGCAGGGCTACCACTACAGAAAACCTAGAAGGTTGAAGCAAGAGGAACCAGGTCTACAGGGACCTTCTAACAAACCAATACCATGGTACTATGCAGTATAACGCAAATATCTACACAGTCATCTTAGTCAAATGAAAATGGTGACTGTCCACTGAGGTCTCTTCAGGATGGTACAGCACTGGTCCTGTGCCTTGATAGGCTCCACTCTCAGCTACTGGAGATCCCTCTCATCCATCTTATTACACCTGGGACACAGCAGGAAAGCTACTCTTCTCTGACCACCAAGATCCATGGCAACCAGCAGGAACTAGAAAAGGGGGGAAAAATGGCCAATTTCATTTCCAGATATGGCCTGACCATGTAGACAGTGAACAGACGAAAGAAGACTGAGAGTCCAATTTTCATACATCAACTGAGCTACAGGACTCAAATCAGCCAGCAGCTACCTGGCAGACTCCCTGAGACTGTGTAAAACCCTGACAGCTGGTAGGTCTTCAATGTTGCGAAGTGGGACTGAACTCAAGACATTGATCAGACGTTGAAACTATGGCTCATGACCAAAAAAAACAACCAGCCTGCATAAGACAGAGGCTAGTCAGCTGCAGGTTGAAGCCATCTTGCTTTGTCGGCTGAATACCTGTTCTCATACTGTTTTCATTTGTTTCTGGTTTCTAAAAGTTAGCTTGTCAAACTGATTATCGTTACAGAAATCTTTACCCACCTTTGCTACGTATTTCTGGGACTTTTTGCAGAGGGCTAGGAGATTTGGCATCCACATCTTCAATTTCATCTGGTAAAAGAAAAAACAACACATCAATCAGAGGTGACCTAACATGTCAGTTTAATATCTTATGACCATACATTCTCTCTATCAAACACACACACTCACTGATCATCATCTTCACTTTCTGTTGTAGTGCTTCTCAGGGCTGAAGCCAGAGCAAGAAAAATGTACTTATCACTCTTGATATTATCCACCCTTCTCCATCTTCTATGCCATTTCAGTGGCCAAAGAATCTGGCACTGTTTTTTTGTTATTTTTTGTAATGCTATGATAATACATGATGACGGAGATGATGATCATGACACTATGAGTTCATTCTAGATTGACTCTGCATGACAAGGATACGCTTCCTTTCATGATACATCCTGGCATCAACCAGCCCTGAAAAAATAAGATACCTGTAGCACTGGTCAGGACATCTGAGCAACACCTTCAATGACACATACGTGCAGTGTATCTCACACACTGTGTGGTCCTGCTCTTTCCAATGAGCCCATAGAAAACTCCCCTCTGGGTAGGAGCTGGCACATGGTTGGGACCAAACAATCCCACAATGATGGGATTCAAACTCACAACCTTCCAGCCTTCAGTCCGTTGTGCTAACCACCACACCAAGATGACTAGTCACTCCTGATAATCTTACCTTCTATCTTTAAAACACAATGTTCTGAACTCAACACACATGGCATCAATCAAACAGGAATTGGTCACAACTACACTCAACCATTTGTGAAGAACGCAGATATCCAGAACACCAAAACAACAAAGGTACAGACTCCCTTTTTAAACAGAAATTATCTCTGAAAATCCAGATTGTGTATTTTGAAAAGCTTCAAATGAACTTTGCCGTGCTTCCAAGACACTGGTAAAACTGTCACAACAGTGTAAACAGATTTTAAATCTTGTCAGAAGTTGCTGAGAAAGTGCTGTGCATACACTTTCCTACTAACAAAGAAAAATCTGAAGTTAGGTCCTTGTGAACCTGACCTTGACACATTGTTCTCCAAACTTATGCATTCCCAACTCCTCAACAGTCCATACCTTTACCAAAATTTGATAATGATCCTTCCAGAAATTCTTCCTAGCACATTTCGCTCTCTCTCTCTCTCTCTCACGCACACACAAGACACACATCCTCCAAGGTAATATGAAAGAGTCTCCCTTAAAAAAAAAAAAAACTATGAAAGATTAAACAAAACAACACCAGCCACTGAAAAAAAAAACTGGTTAATTCCACAACAGCATGACTTGTATGTCAATTCTCCCATCACCAGACCAGAACAAGAAAATAAAAGCAGAACCACATAATTAGTAACCTCACAACAAAATTAGCGGAACCAGCAACATTCCACAAACACAAATACTTTAATCCCACCAACTGATGGATATGGTGAGGGAATCAAAGGGTTAAGTTCACTTTATCATGGCTAATGCAGGAAGCTGGTAGGTTGGGTGAAGGGAGTGCAGGGGTTAAGCTCTACTACCAATCATAGTCCAGACACTACCAGTGCACACAAATCAATGAAAACTTCAGCAATGCATGGGAGAAAAAAGATTCTCACACACTGATTGTTCCAAACAAATAACAAATCCACAAACATTATCACAGCCGGAAAACAAGTCTGCAGCATATAAACTCAAAATCTAAAAATTCAATTTTTTTTTGGGGGGGGGGAAGAAGCGGTGATAACCCCCAAAATACAGTATATTGTCTCCAGTCAATCAAGAGGATACAAAAACACAGGAGGAACAAGGCCTCATCCACAACAGACATTGTTTTGTCTTTTCTATCAAATATTCACTCCGTTATATGACTAAAATAACAATACATTTATATATGTCATAAAAATCAAATCTTGCAAATATTTACTGTACATGGCAGATTTGATTTTTATGACAAAAATTTAAACATTCCATTATACGATTAATATGGTAACACATTTGCATTTATGATATAAGCATTAGAATGCCCATTAATCCAAGTTTAGAGTTACACAGCATGACAGTGAAGGTTTATAGCAAGATAAACGTCAACATGTGCACGAATGATGATTGAATCAAAATCCCCCAGTCTTTCTCCCTTCACACACACACATACACACACACACACACACACACACACACACACACACACACACACACACACACACACACCACACACACACACACAACACCACAAACCATTCCATTTAAACCACACCTATAGCTTTTAATAATAACGGCACTATCAATGTATTCAACGACAGATGCAATAATCTAAAAGGCAAGACATCAGACTTCCAATACAAAGGTGTGGGCTTTGAACCTGTCCGAGTCCTCCCATGTGGTGGGTAAAGGGTGGAGATTTTTCCAATCTTCCAGGTCCACATGTGTGTGACCTGTTAATTAATGCCTAAGCCATTTTTGTGAGCAAAGAAAATCCAACACACACACCATGTCAATGTCTGGATGCTTATGGAAACATGAAAACACCCAGCATGCACACCCGCTGAAGATGGAGAATGCAGACTGTACAGCAACATACCGCCTGCGCAGTATGGGCAAAAACATGCATAAAGTGTCAAAGGAAAAAAAAACGGAGGCTTAAACAATGACCAAAAGCCCACCTATAATGATGAAAGGTAATTCACAATGAAAGGTAGTTCACAACTAACAAAAATGTTTCACTCACTCAGTACAAAACAGACAGCCTCACCACAACATGAACATACAGGAAAAAGGAGGTAAGAGAGAAACAATCATCAAACAATCATCAAACACAGTAAATTTAACCCATTTACTCCCAAAGAATTCATTTAACCCTTCTGGAATAATCTAACCCTTTAAATCCCAAAACTATCTGAGCCCCAGCCAAGAAACTGGGCATGCACGAAAATGAAAAATACAGAATATCAGATTATCATTCAGGGCTCAAATCTGCCTGAAGGAAAACAGGTGGCAGACCTTTTATCATTACAAGTACATAACTACCAGAACCAGCATCAACAGATGACATCTGAATCAATGCTATAGCCATGGACGGGAATAAAAGGCTTAATGAACTTTTTTTTGGTTTGTTCAGAAGTAGAGAAGAAAAGAAGCTGGAAGCAGGCTGATAGACTGAGATATGGAGACAGAGGGCAATGGTAGAATGATGAAAAGTAGGAGGGAGGGAAAGAGGAAGAGAATAAGATGGAGGGGAAAAAAGAAAGCACTGAAACTGCACAAGTAATGAAAGAGAGTATTACACACATGCACAAAAATATGCATCACATCATCATTGTTTTTACACATCATGAGCATGCTGCACATGCTTTAGTTTAATCCTACACCATGATCTCAATTTTGATGTTCTCTCTCTCTCTCTCTCTCTCTCTCTCTCTCTCACACTCACACACTCACAACACACACACACACACGCATGCACGCACACACACACACACAAGCACACACACACAAACACACACATATACACTCATCCCCCCCCCACACACACAAACATACACACACTGAAGATTTCTTTAAAACTTTCTATCATTCCACTATGACTCCCAAGTTGTGAGTTACAGTAAACACAGGGTAAAATATGGGGGATGGGGATTGGGGGGGGGGGGGGGGGACTGTCCCATAATCCCAAGGTGATTGGGGAGAGAGGTGACAGAAATCTTAATCCTTCTCAGAATACGAGTAACATTATGAGGATGGTGCCAAACTGCCCTTCATCTGTCTCTTCCTGCTTTACATTTCCCAATCCTGAACAGGATCAACTACCCATTCAATACTGGGTAGACAAGAAATACTGCATACAATTTTCTAAAGGCTAGACCCAAACTGTAATGTATGCAGTAGGGAAAAAAATATTTCTGCATTTGATTTGAATATGCATTCTCATTCCATTTTCATGTGTTTCCAGTTTCTATTTACTTCAATACTGGCTGTTACTATGATTCAAATTACACACACATTATACAATACCACAGATTTTAAAGTGTACTGCAAAACAACACATATTTCCACAACAACACAAAACATCATCAGAAGAATATCTATGTGCCATGCAACATCAGCTCAATACCTGTGGCCTCATCAGACACAGACGGCTTGCTACCTGTGGCCGATTCTTCCTGCTCATCGATCCCGATTGACTCACCGTCCTCCACAGCTCGGGGGGAAGGGGTGCGATCTGCCCAGCGACGTGTGACAGATGCATGCACCACAGCACAGATAAGCAGCCAGGATGACAAACAACAGATAGCAACCACACACATTAAGCAAGGCGAACATTTGCAATTCATCATGATCAGTTCAAATGCTCCTAGACCTTTGAGTGTCACAGTCACTTTGGAGTCAAGAATGGAGCGGACATGGCTCATTAACCTTTTCAATCCCTCACCCTTTGTACCAGCTTGCACCAGCAGAAGTTTCCTGATACATCTTTCTATGGTCAGTTGGGCTACAAAAACATGAACTGACCTCAGTTAAACTGAGTTTCAGTTTCACTTTCTCAGAATAACATCTCTGCCTCAGAATAAATTCCATATGCAGAAAAAGATCCAAAATGACCATGGAATAAGCCATAAGCCTGTGCATAAACCTAACTGGTGGAAGCTGGTGGGGAGTGAAATGGTTAATTTAAAAAAATTCTTTAAGCATTACATAAAGCCTGAAAAAGATATGAACAAAAGAAGAAAGCATCACTTGCGGCTGAAAAAAGTTTGAAGGAAGAAAAAGAAAATGGCACAAACAGAGAATGGAAGCAAAGCAGAAATATTCAGTCTTCACTATCACGAAATGGGAGAAAGGGGAATGGGGGAGAGATGGCAGAAGCCAGGAGAGGTCAGGGGAATAGGGAAGGGAGAAGAATAGAGGGGAAGGGACTGGTGGATATTTACAGCAGCAAAATCGTTTAGGCCTGTTTATCAAAGAGACAATACTGTATCTTTTATTTAACAATAAAACCTTTTCTCTGTTCCAAAGAAGCACGAAGAAACATTGTATTTTAAGTCAACTTATTTATATATATAAGACTTATTCTCCACTCAAACTGAAACATGGTGCAGAATGCTGTATTTTTTAGCTAATCATCACCACAACTTTCATGTGCCATGCCATATGGTGTTGGAGATCTTGGGCCCCCACGATAATCTATATTTTGTTGCTGCAAGTATATCTCCTTCCCCTTTCCGTCCCCATTCACTCTGCAAAACTAATACCATCTCCCTAGGTCTACCTGGTGCTCTTTTTCCCCTCTTGCTTTCCTGTTGTGACTGGGTGCTCAAATTGCTCAAATTTCTCATAAAATGTGCTGTAAATGTTGCTTATCTTTTCCATATCTTCTTCATTACTGTTCCTATTGTGTTTGTTTCTTTCAAGACTGACTCATTTGTTTTCTTGGCTGTCCTTGGATCTAACATTCTTCTTAGAAACCACATTTCAGTTGCCTCAATCTTGTTCTGAACTTGCATGTTGATTGTCCAAGTTTCGCATCTGTACAACAGTACTGATTCTATATAACAATGAAGAACTCTCTTTCTGATGTTAACTGATAGGCTTTTGTTTGTAAGAAAGCTTTTTGAATTAACTTGTAAAAATGTTTTTTCATTCCAACTGAAATATGGAATAGAGCACTGTATTTTTAACTTGTAAAAATCTCTGCTTCACTCCAACTGAAACATGAAACCTTCACTGCAGTTTACAACCTGATTTGGCCATGAAGTTTTTTTATTTTAAAGTTTACTTCAGTGTTTCCATAACTGCTTGAACTTATGGTACCACTACATGTTTTCACTTTTGTTTCCTTGAACTATGTAACTACGCTGTGTATTTATAAACAAAACAACTGAAATGACAATTTTAGATAGGAAAGATCTAGAAAAAAATAAAAAATAATGAAAAAAAAAAATAAAATAAAAACAAATGAAAAGCTTACAAAATAAGAACTGTGTAACTTTAAACACTTTCAGTTCTTCTCCTTCAGTTATGTATCTCCCTAATTAATTCAATAACTGATGTTTTCATGATACTATTTGCAACTGAACTTGATAGTCTGTACCTTACACAGGCTGACCCAGAACAGGTAGGAGTGGAGAATCTTCATTACTGCCCTCTATGCCAATGGCAAAATGAACAGTAAGTAGATAAAGTTATAGAGTCTACGCTACAAATCTTACTGAAAAAACAAACAAACAGATCTGACTTTAAATGTTGACATGTTTCAGACATAAGATGATGCCATCATGTAGCACAAGAACAAATGTTAGCCACACTGAGACAGAGAAAAAGCTATCGCTACAAGCTTAAAGTTAAGCCAAGGAGCAAAGAAAGGGAAAATCATAAGTACTATATTATGTACAAAAAATGTCCCCACCTCTCTCTCTCTCTCTCCCCCACTCACACACACACACACACATACACACATGCTCACACACACACACACACACACACACACACACAACACACACACACACACACACACACACACCACCACACACACACACTTCTCTGTTGAAAAGACAGTAGTTGTTAAACTATTATTCTGACTTGATCATGCAGACCTGATTAAAACCAGTAATGCATTAATGGTACAGACCAGCTACAACTATGTCACAAACTAACACAATAACAACATTCCTCATTTCAGCTTTGTAAGTTATGCCACCTACTTATTTAGTGTACACACATGCATAATTTTATGCACATACATAAGACAATACAAATTCATAATGCAATGACCATCAAACATAATGCTTTGTTCATCATCTTTGTTTGTTTCTAAACATGAACAATTCATAAAAGTGATCCATTTATTAGAACAATTTTTGTATTGAAAGAAAATAGAGACGACAAGCATGTGGACATGATAGTTCTTTTTCATAATGGATAAACAATTAGCTATGTGGACAAGATCATTCTCACTCACAAAAGAATCAGAATCGCACATGACGCAGTGTTCAGCAATTTTCTGTCTATACATGAACAATTCAAAATCAGAACCATGATCCCTGTTATTATTCTGATTCCTTTAACTTTAAAAGAAAGGAAACACAATTACAGCATGGGTGTGACTTGATTTCCTTTTTTTTTCCATGTTCAACCTTTACACATAACTTTTATATATAAAGAACACTTTACCACACACAACAACAGCAAAACAACAGTCTATCATGACTGAATCAAAAACAGGACAATGTTAAATTCTATGTTCTATGACTGTGCCACCTTAAATGTTAAATTCTATGAATGTGCCACCTTATCCTCTACGTGACAGAACTAAAAAAAACTTCCGCCACAATGGACATATTGCAAAACAAAAAAAAGAATTTAAGTACGACACAATCAACAACAACAACAAACAAACAAACAACACACATAATACAAACCTATGACAGACTGCGGACGAAGCTTGCGAGAGAAGACACTTTTCCTTTTGGAAGACAATTTGGGAGATCCCTGCAAAAGACAAAAGAACTACATGATGATATTTTGATCCCAGTTTCTGACAGACAAATCAGGCGTATCTTACAGCAACAAATGAAGGAGAAGAATCACAGAAGTATGAAAATATGGAAACAGTTTTTCATTTGTGGGACAATCATAACAGATATGTAATCAAATGATTCATGTAAACATGATGATTTTAATTTCCAAAGAGACTGGTACGTATACAACACTCTATGCAGGACACTAATGTAAACTATCAGAATAAAACCAGTGCTAACTCGCTGAGTTAGAACAGCAGCAGAGGTGTGAGGATCAATCTGGGTAATTTCAGTTCTCAGCAGAAACGCACTCATTAGACAACAAAATTTCATGTAAATGTACACAGTTAACTTAACCGTGTTTGTAAACTGTTCAAAATCAAGCATTTATTCAATCTTAAGTGAATTTTTGGAATACGGCTTGATAAAAGATATTGCGATGGCAAAAATATGAAATCTTTAAAGGCTCTTTTCTCAAAATTGCCAAACAGGGATACATCAATTCAAATAGCCAAAGTTTCCAGACTTTTCACTCTATAACATTCAATTATATACCAAATGATGAGAAAAGACCGTAGAGTTATAACTCAGATATGCAAAAATCAAGTTAGCACTGATTTTTATGTAGACCAATTACATACTGATATCAATACGACACTGTAAGCAGAACACATGTTGGAATCTATATGAAACTGTAAGGAAACACATTGGTATCTATATGACATATCAAGCAGGACACAAACTGGTGTATACAGAACATTTCAAGGATAACATACTGCTATCTATATGATACTGTAAGAAGGACACATGCTGAAATCTATATATAACAATGTAAGGCAAACACACTGGTATCTGTATGACATAGCAAGCCGAACATATACTGGTATTTGCATGATATTGTAAGGAGGACATGCTGGTATCTATATGACACTGTAAGAGGACACATGTTGGAATCTATATGACATTGTAAGGAGGACACACGTTTGGTAATCTTTATATAGACATTGTAAGGATACATGTTGGTATCTATATGACATTGTAAGGATACATGTTGGTATCTATATGACATTGTAAGGAGGATACATGTTGGTATCTATATCAAGTATATGACATTGTAAAGAGGACATACTGGTACCTATATGACATTGTAAGGACATACTGGTATCTATATGATATTGTAAGGAGGACATACTAGTATCTATATCATATTGTAAGAAGGATACAGCAATATCTATATGACATTGCAAGGAGGACACACTGGTATCTATACCACAAATTAAGCAGGACACATAGTAGTATCTATATGACACTGTAAAGAAGACTCAAATTACAGCAAACACAGTCATTTACATTAAAAGAACATGGTTTAAAGGCAACATCATCATCATTACCTATCATACCATCATCATTATTATAAGTGCCACCACCCTCATGACAATTTTGTCACTGAAGTCAAGTCACTGCAAGTCACTCTCCAACAGTTATGAAATCTTCCTCTTTCTGTCAATAACTTCATCATTTTGTCAATCATTGTCATCATTTTTTTAACCCTTAGACTCCCACACCTTGTCCACCAGCATCCTGCAGTGTCAACCATGCTTGCAAAGCAAAAACTTGACCCTACGACTCCCTCACCCTATCTACCAGCTTCCTGCAGGAGTCAAAGGGTAAAGCTTTTGCATTTCATGGATAGGGTGCAGGTGTCGAAGGTCATCATTCTGGTCATCTTTCTGTCAATCAACTGATACATCACTCTGAGAATAAAACACTGATTCCTTATTCAGCCGGAGTTCAGATCAGAAACAGACCAGTTGCTCACAGAATTTACAGACCCAAGTTGTCACCAGCTTTTGGTCCCATCTTAATTAACTCTTTCACTACTGAGTTAGCATGTACTTCACACACCTTACACAACTGACTTCACAGCTTTAGTACATGGTCTGAAACCAGCCACACAAACAGCTGAACGGAAAAAAAAATTGAAACACTGATTTGTGTGTCGGATGGCAGCTACATTGCTCTCTCTACATGTTGCCAGTTGCTAGCTACAGAGGTGAAAGGGTTACTTAAGACTCCACGGATGAGGCTTACACACTAAACACCAGAACTACACTAGAGAAACTTCAACACTACAAGCAAGGAAGGAACCGCTGGGGGAAAAAAGGCAGAAAAAAAAAAGGGGGGGGGGGGATCTAGGGGCACATTCCCTCAGAAATATTTTTCTAATGGATTAAACTCTGTGCACATTTTCAGGCATCAAATCAGGCCATTCAGGATGCATAAAAAAGCATTTCTGTATTGTTCAATTTCTATACATGCACAGACTAAATCACAAATAATACTCACTATTCTTACTTTGCTTAAAAAAAAAGAAAACAAAATGGATCTGGAAGTTTGGGTAGATTGCTTCGATTTGCTGCAGGAAGAGCCAAGTTCAATCCCCTTTCCTGAGCCTTTTCTTTTCAAAGGACACAGCCCAAGTAATCCTAGGAAATAATTTCTTTTTGTCATGGAAATCTAGTATCTGAGGACAGTTCCCACCCCTGTACAAGGGCTTCACTTAGACTCTAAGAACAGCGGAAGAAAAAGAAAGGACACCAAACCTCATGGGAAAACTTCCAAGATTCAATCCAATCTGTATTATCATTCAAGAAGAACATGGTGAGCAAGCCATTCTAATATATCCTTTTATTCAAAAATTGTTCCTACATATCCAGATTGTGTACTTCTCAAAGCCACTGTGACCATGAAAAACCTTTGGTTGAAATAAAACCTGATGTGCATCGCGGACTGTCAATGAAAACAGATTTTAAGGGTTGTCAGAAGTTCCTGACAAAGTGCTGCTCACACACTTTCCTCAAAAAGTACTGATGTTATGGCTCTTATTTTCATTTTTTATTTTTTAATTTATTTATTTCCTTATTCATTTATTAACTTATTTATGTTTTTGGTCTGTGGCCTTGATCTTGGTACTTTACTTTCCAAATTCATGCTTCTATAACTCTGCGACAGTCGACACACCTGACCAAAATTTGGTGTAAAGAGCCACCAATGACAAAAGAACTGAAAAAATTTTGTCCATCTCTCTCTCTCTCTCTCTCACACACACATTACACACACACACACACACACACACACACACACACACACACACACACACACTGAAAAACTACAGACGCCTCCCAAGAACTTGGAAAAGGAACCCCTGCACAACAGAGATGCTGGATATGAACTGCCACCCATCTACTAACAGATTCTTGTACTAAAGTATGAGACACCATATCAAAGCCACTGGTGAGAGCACAGCTAACCTCACATGCAGAGCAATCCAGCCAATAAAGACCCCTCAAGCCACAACAACTTTTTTATTTCCAATTTCCCTTAATTTAGTGACTCAATTCAACACACTAGATTTCACATAGAAACTTTTTTTTTTTAAATATTAATTCCTCCTTAAAAAAATTTTTTTTTTTAATCCTCCTTTATTTTGACTCAATTTTTTTCATTTCTAATTCCTCCTTAACTTTAAGACTAAATTTATCAAACCAGATTCTCCCTAGAAACTTTTTTATTTCCCATTCCTGCTTAATTTCGAAACTCAATTTGACATACTAGACTCTGCATAGAAACTTTTGTGTTTCTTTTTTAGCTGTAATTCCTCTTTAATTTTGTGATTCAATTCAATGCACTAGATTCTGTATACAAAATGTCTTTCACTTCTAATTTCTTCATAATTCTGCGGCTCAATTCAATGCACCAGATTCTGCATAGATTAAAAAAAAAATTTATTCTTCCTTAATTTTGTGATTCAATTTCAGACAACATATTTCAAGAATAAATCATGTCATGCTGTTTATGGTCCACCTGACCACAAAGATCACCTTTGGACTGAACATACCTCAACATCTACAAAACGATCATAACTTTTGATATCATTCATAAGAAGGCAATGTATTAACTGCAACAAAACATACGTCATCAATCCCTTCACTCCCTTATCCTATCTACCAGCTTCATGAATACATTCAGCCTCTTCACACAAGGGGCATGACAGTCAACTGGTTCGGACATTGGTCTTCTTCCAATTGGAAAGTCTAGGTTTGGATCTGTTTAGTGTAATGGATGGTGATTTTTCCAATTTCCCTGGTCAACACACATCCAGACTTGCTACTGAATCCCCTTCATGTGCACATGCAGGAAGAGCATCAGATACACATGTTAAAGATCTTGTGAGCTACGTTCATTTCAGTGGCTTATGGAAACACAAAAATACCCAAAATGAGTGCTAACCCTCCCATCCCACACCTTAAAAAACCCAAAAACATTGCCATATTGGTGAAGTAAAAAGTAAATGACCATGGGCATCAATGACCACTTGTACATTTCAGTGTGCATGGGAGCTGAAGCTCATAAAGGGAGAAAACAACAATGCCACTAAATACAAAACAGATACAGTTGACTCAATGACGTCTACATCTTAATGTATGTGCGTATTACAACTGATAGTCGTCGAGAACACAAATACGAAGGAATCCAGAGCAAGGGGGGGGATGGAATGACAACTGTGAAACAAACAGGAGGATGGTTGCAGGTTCTTCACAAAAACAAATAACAAACAAAAAAGAAGAGACTATCATGCAATACAATGTAGGGAGCATGAGGGTTCATACTGAAAATACAATGCCCCCCCAAAAGTGTGAAGCTCGTACTGGAGTGTACTGTTCTTAAGTTTCTTTCTCTTGAGTGTGTGCGTGCGTACATGTGTGCGTGCGTGCGTGCATGCGTGCGTGCGTGCATGCGTGCGCGTGTGTGTTTGTGTGCATGGGTGTGTGCGTGTGTGCGAGTGTGTGTGGTTGAATGCATATTATATATGTGTGTGTACAAGCTCAAGTGTGTGTATGCATGTGTGTGTATGTGTGTGTATCCATGAGTATGATTCTTATGCATGCATGCACAAATAATTTATTAAGCTATGATGTTAAGGCCGACTTGTCTGTCTGAAACAATTTACTATTTTCATTTCCTCATGCAAGCACGCACGCACGCACGCACGCACGCCATGCACGCACGCACACACACACACACACACACACACACACAACCTTGTTTATCATGACTATAGTTTACAATAATCTTTTTTAGTATCAGTCTAATTACATATTTCTTAGAGTAGTTAGATTACTAGTAACTCTCAGTCCACTCTTGTCAATATATCAATGTATGTTGAAACAACAAAAACAACAACAAAACAACAACAACAACAATCCACTATGACTCCTGTGCCTTGTTATACACTGCGTTATTGTTAAGCCACTCTCAGTCCACATTTGTCAATGTATCACTGTATGTTGAAATAATAACAACAACAATTCATTATGACTCCTGTGCCTTGCTATACAATGTGTTATTGTTAAGCCACACCTGGACTAAAAATTCTCAGTTTTATATATATATATATATATATTAAATTATTTGTGTATACGTCGGTTTATCGCATTCTAGTTAAGATACATTTTCCACTAAACAACACACCCTATTAAATCTATTCTAATCAGCATTTTCAATTTACCTCCATTGCAAAACACCACTTATCCAGCTGTCTCTAGGCAGTAAGAAAGGTCAGGTACAAATGCATATGTCATGTTTTGTATATCACACTTCACCCAATTTTGAGTGTGTGTCGGGGGTGGGGGGGTGGGGGGGGGGGGGGTGTTCAGACTTTTTTGAATGCCTGCATGCATGGCGTTCAGCTAACAATGCGGAGATGTCACTGCACAGTCTGCATATGTCCTCTTTGGTGTGTATGTATGCTGGAGGTTTTCATATTTGCCATAAGATGACGGAAACTGGAATGAATTACATATCTTTAACGTGCATACTTGATGTTCTGCACATGTATACACACACAAACGCGTTTAGGTACTAAACCTGCACACATGTTGACCTGACAGATCACAACAATCCCCAACCTTTTCCCACCAGGTGGGATGAACCTAGGCAGGATTGAAACCTAGAAACTGCAACTTTAAGTCTGACATCTCATTCACTTGACACTTGTCAATAGTTCAATAAGTCTAAAACGCAAAACAAATTGCACATTTGTAAGCTCCTTCTTCACCTATCTTTCATTTTCACATCCAATAACCAATCTGGGGTCCAACACTTTCCAAAATATTCAAAACGCTTTCACATTGTTTGTAACAACTTCAAACATTTTTTTATAAGAATCAAAGGTACTACCACTTAAATATATTTTCCATGGATCAAAACAACATCAAGGAAAACAAGTTTCCATTGTATCAAACAACAACAACACCAATCCAACTTTTCACACAAGTCTGACAACTATGAGCATTGCAGAAAGGGATGGTCAGATCAAATTCATGCAGGTTACCCCCAAAGAAACACTAATCCTACCCAACCTGACTCACAAATCCTTCAGACTCAAGAGCCAGCAAAATGAATACATCCACTAAACCCTACTCTCAACATGCAAGAATGAACACTCATAACTGGTGCCTGAACAGCACAAAACACAAAATGAACGGGGCAAAAAAATGAATGAAAACAAAACAAACAAAAGTGGAGAAAAATGAACGAAAACAAAGAGTGCGAGTAAGACTTGTATAACAAAACAAAACAAACAAAAAATTAAAGAAAAAAAAAAAGAAAAGAAAACCGAGTGGATCATGCCATGTATGTGCAAGCTGTCTCACCACCAGTCCCATCATTATGGACTGTAGTCCACTGCGAACAGTTTTATCTTCCTATCAAAACACAAGGCAGCCATACTGTCAGACCAACACGTACTGACACACACAAAAAACAGGCAAAATAGGAAGGTAAACACTTTTACCCTTGAAATGAGTGCACAAGACAGGCAAACCATCAGACTGATGTATGAGAACACAAATACTGACAAACAAACAGGCAAACTGGAAAATGAACACTTATATCCTTGAAATGAAAACAGGGCAGTCATACTGTCAGACTGACATATGGGTACACATATACAGACAGGCAAAAATCTACACAAACAGTAAAACATACTGGTAATTGAAAAGGGAAATACTAACAATGAGTAAGTGGAAAAGACAAACAGGCAAAACATACTGGTAAAGGGAGGGAAGGGGACAAGGGGGAGGGGGAGGTTGGAAGACAAAATGACAACTGATGCAGGCAAACAAACGAGCAAACATGAAAACAAACAAGCAAACTGACACAAAGGGCAAAGAACCCGAGCAATAAATTAGTGAGGAAAAAAAAACTGGGGAAGGGGGTCCGGAGGGGGAGGGTGGGGGGGGGGGGGGTCCTCAAGTTTACACTTACAGTGAGACATCTCATCAATAATAAATACCATGTCTGTAATCAATTCTCTCTCATGAACACACTCACACAAACAAAATGTCCAAACAAGAGACCAGTCAAAATAACATATATGCCAGTGTTCTTTTCCTACTTTTCAACCTTTCCAATTTCTGAACAACACATTTTCTCTACAATAATTTTAACTTGATATAAACAAGTACTTAAAAAAGAAAATATACCAATAAAAGGATGAAGAACTACTGTAAGCTGAAAGGAAACATGCGAACTGCTAGAGACAACTGAAGCTATAAGAACCAAGGCCTGCAAACTTGAAGACTACTAGATGAACAATGCCACACCTGACTAGTCCGCGATCAATTAGGACCACCATGATGTTAAACAACAACCATGCATGTTGTTAGTTGACTTGACATGAAACAAGTAAACAACTATTCTAACTACAGCACTAAGAAATCCTCACACAATTCAGTTCAACCTACAGATGGGAAAAAAAAAAATCAAAGGACCATGATTCAGTAAAATGCATTAATTTGCTGTTCTGGGGTTTTGTCCTAACTTGATCTTATTTCATGTAAATTTTTGTTATTATTATTAATCTTATTATTGTTATTACTATCATTATTGTTATTATTAATATAATCAGTGTTGATCTTTTGTGGGTTTTATTCTCCCTCATCTTTTGCACTACTCCTGTGTCATTATCCTCATTCCATTCATTTCAGCTCTCCAATAAATCTCCAAAAGTCAATGAAACAGGTTATTATTAGAGCAAGGTGTAATACGGGCCCCAGAATTTGACACAACTTTTCACAATGCCATGATGACCTTGTTTCGTTTGTTTTTTATGTATTCCTGACAATGGCTAGTATTCTTGACAATGGCTAGGTGGCCAGACAGTGTGTGTCCCTCATACTCTGTCAACTGAATGCTCGTTCATATTCTTTTCCTGCTTCTTGTTACAGGTTTGCATTCTAAGCCTGCACTTAACCCTTTGACTCCTCTACCCTATCCACCAACTGCAAACACTTAACCTTTTGACTTCCTCACCTATGCAGGAAGCTGGTGGATAGGGTGAGGGAATCAAAAGGTTAAGTTTTTGCTTTGCTAGCATGGCTGATAATGCAGGATGCCAGTGAACAGGGTGCAGGAGCAAAAGGATTAATTAAACAACCACTATAAGTCGAGTGATGGGTGTGAAGGATGGAGACAAAAGTAGAATCTGCATGGCCAAGTGGTTTAGCCCTGAAGACTACTGACAGGGAGGTCATGGATTTGAACCCCCATCAATCTGCAGGATATTTCAGTACAGACTCCCATGCTCGATGGGAAGACCGGAACAACACAGTTGAATCTCATACACTTACAGATGCGTCACTGAGGGTGTTGCTCAGAATTTCCGGACCAACACCACAGGTGCCTTTGTCTCTCAAACCTGGTTGACTGACACCAGGATAATATATCTATAACAAGCACAACCTTATCACACAGTGTCAATCCTAAAAAGAACTCCAAAGTATCACCATAATCATTCCCATTTTCATCATTCCAGCACTGTAACAACAGACAGAAGTCCCAGATTCTAAGGCCCTTCACGCCTTGCTCTCATGGTGACTTTGATAGAAGAATCCAGAGATGAACAATTTTCAATAAAACATAAGGATTTGAGAATTCCCAGCCTGCTAAGAGGGGTAATCTTTCGTTTGATCCATGCTTTTCATAATGCCTTGCCCTCATGATGACCTCAGTTTTCATGGGTTTGGAAATGTGCTGGTGAACCAAATGAACATGAAGTTATGACACAGGAGTGGCGCAGAAGATGGGGCCACAAGAAATGAAATAGATGAATAAAAAAAAAAATTGATAGACAGACAGGTAGGATGGGGGATAGATAGTAGGTAGGTAGTCAGACAGATAGATAGATAGATAGATAGATAGATAGATAGATAGATAGATAGACAGACAATAGATAGATATAGATAGATAGATAGATAGATAGATAGATAGATAGATAGATAGATAGATAGTAGGTATATATAGTAGACGGATAAATTAAACAGACAGACAGCTAGCTAGCTACATAGATAGATGACAGATAACAGACTGATAAATCAATAAACAAATAATAAATAAATGAAATCTAAATCCCAAGCATGGTCAAAACCTGGAATTCTGCCTTCCCAGGAAAGCGCTTTAATTGAAGACCAACACTTCACAGAGACAATTCCAGAATTCTACTTTGGAAGCTGGTGGACAGGGTGAGGAGTCAAAGGTTAAGTTTCTGCAGTTGGTGGATAGGGTGCAGGAGTCAAAGGGTTAAGTTTTCTCAGTGTTTACCTTACCATTTCAATATGCACATTCTAATCACAAAACAAACAAAAGTTTACAGACCTTGTAATGTCAAACAATTTGTGGGATCACTAGAGTATGGTTTCAGATTAAAGGGTGGGGTGGGGGTGGGGGAATAAATATCTCAAATCCACTAGGGCTGACCTAATGCACTGCAGCCAGTTACTGTTTCTGTTGCTGGTGTTTTATTTTTCTCTCTCTCTTTTTTCCCCTCAAGACTTAAGGAACACCATGGCAAACTGAAAACAATACTCAGCTTTTCTGTCAAGAAAAACAAAGGCACAAGGTCCTGATACATTTTCCTCTCTCTCTCCTCCATGGACTCCTTCCTTCTCTACACTCTCTTCCAAGCTGCTCCCCTCCCAATCCTCTTTGCTTTCGATGGGGTTTCAAGTGTGTTCAAAAGGGAATCATCCACACTCGGACAATTCCATAAGTGCTCCACCCTGATCTGCCAGTAATTATATGGCAGATTCCTTGAGCCTGCACAAAATCCTATGCAGTGAGTGTGAAGGAGGAGGAGAACAAAATTTACCAAACACTCAGCTGACACCACCAGAACGACTGGAGCGTTACGATGAACAGCAAACAGGACAGACAGTATTTATATATTGTGAGCTGGGGCCGATCTCGAGGCATCAGGTCTTAAATGGAGCATACATATAAAGCATCACCAATCTCCTCCATCCATAATGGTCATGAGTGTGGCAGGATACCTCATTCCCTCTTCTGAACAACTAATCCTATTGCTACAAGCAGTTATTTACACAACATTAACATCTAATTAGTCAGAAGCACCACCAAAGCCTTACCCACCTTCAAGGCAATATGAAACACAACTGCCAAATCAACATGGCAGTGAAAAAAACAACAAAAAGACTCACATTTCTGATTATCTCTGCAGTAAGAAACTAAAAAAAAAAAAAAAAATGAGCACAATGACTACTAATCAAGCAATACAGAAACTGACCAACTGAACAGAAAACAACTAAAACTAACTAAACACACCAAGTCAGAGGCATATTTTTGCTTCAGTTTTGTTTGAAGAGAGAAACTGCGTGTGTACTAGGCAGCTTTAGTTTAATCTAAGTTAAGTGTGTAGCGCAGGCAGCTTCTCAAAGCAGAAAGAGAAACTAAATTAAATGCAGGATCTATTTCAGGCTTTAACTAAAATGTAACCAAACAGCAGGAAAATACAAGCACCCATGCAAAAAATGCACACACGATACGACACACAAATACCTAAAGTGTGAACAATACATTTTTTTAAAGGAAATTGTGCACTGCCCTCTTTCTCTTAGTAATCAAGCCAGAAAGTCTGTTACTGTATGTAAATACAGCTAATAATTATGATAATACAAACTGGGCATTTGTATCTATAGCTCCTTTCATTAAGCACATAGCCCTTTAAAACTCACAACACACACACACACACACACACACACACCACACACACACACACACACACACACACACACCACACACACACACACACACAAATACCGATGCATGCATGCTCACACACACACACATACACACACACACACACACACACACACACACACACACACACACACACACACACACACACACACACAACACACACACATTTTGAGAGAATATGTCAGCAGATCAGGAGGGTTGAGGAGGTGGGCACAAATGAAAGAATGGGTGCTGTTTTGTGTTTGTATGGATTGGGTGGGACTAATGACTGATGGCGTTTCTGCTTTTTGGTTTGGGTCTTGTTCTTTTTCTTTCTTCTTTTGCATTCTGAGCAGTGTTTTCTTGTGTGAGAGTACGCAAACTGTTTAGCCCACACTGTGCAGGTGTTATGTAGATGCAGAGTCTGCGCACTCCATCTTCGGCGGGAGTGTACACTAGGTGTTTTCACATTAATATTACCATTAGCCAGCAAACATTGACATCGCTTACAAGATCTTTCACATGCATTTTTGATGTTTGATGTGTGCACATACACATGAAGGGACTTAAGGAACTTGCAGATTCACACATGATTAGGGACTTAAGGCACTTGCAGATCCGCATATGATAACTTGGAAGATAGGGGGAAAAAAATCTCAAAACCTGAGCGCTTCATATCAATGTGGGAGGTTTTTTCTCCTAAACCGGCTCCTATCCACAGCAGAACATAAGGAAAACAGGGGCCAGTCAAATCACATCCACTTCATGAATGCGGCAATGACAGTATTTCTCAAATTTACTTGTCAATACCACTGGTGTCTGTCTCTGTGGCCTGGCTGACACAAAACATTATGTGAAGGAATATTACACTATCACAGTCTGAAAGGGAACATCATCACTATCATCTCTATTTTCATGTCATCCTAGCATTGTTCATAAAAAATAGAAAAAGGTCAAATTCTGTGGTCTTTCATGCCCCACTCTCATAATGACTGCTTAGTTTTGGCAAATCTGAAAACACTTTACTACTCAAGGACAGTAGCAAAAGCTTCTTATGGACTTGTTTTACAGCCAACCCTCATTACGTAACATGTAAGTATTGAAATAAATAAATAAGAATTCTAAATAAATAAATGAATAAATAAATGAATAAATGAATAATTAAATAAACAAATAAACAAATAAATGAATACATAAGTAAATGAAATTAAAACGAAATAAACAGAATAAGTATAAATCTATGAAATAACGATAAATTCTTTTAATGGCCTCCTCACAAACACTCTGTAATACAACACAACGACACAGAAGAAATGACAAGCAAACCAAACGACCAACCAAATTGTTCCTTCCCCATAAATACACCGCCATCTTACAAAAACATCCAGACTTTCAAAACAGCTTGAGCAGACAAAGAGGGCAGAGCAGGGTGTGCATGTGCGTGCATCTACATTGGATACATTGTGTTAAGAAGTACAGTCAAACATATGCACACAACACATACACCTGTATATCGCAAAAACAAAACAAAACAAAAACAACCAATGCTATACTCACTGCTAGGGGTTACAGTACGTGTTTGGGGTTTGTTTGTTTTGTTTGCTCATTTTGTTTAGTCTTACTTACAAACAAACAATCCAACTGACGCATGTAAAAGGGCTGAAAAAACCATGCTGGTTATTGAGAACATTGAAATTAAAACATGTTAATACATGGTGAGGGTTACATATGTAATTGTACGATCTGAGTGACAAAAAAGTAAATACTAAATATCTCTCCCAGTTTTCAAGGCAAGCATTTTCAAGGGAATGAACAGACAAGATACAGAGACAGACAAGTAACAGCAGAGAAACGGACAAGGAAAAGAGAAAGAAGAGTGAAAAACTGACAGTAAGAGAAGGACAAGGTTTGGAATTTGGAGTTTGTTCAAGAGGAATTCATCGCACTAGAACAATTCCATACGCACTCCATTCAAAACCTGCAAGTGATATTCTGGCAAACTCCATACGTCCACGCAAAACCCAATGCATGGCAAGGTCTTGGAATGTAAACGAACAAGTGGAGCGAGGCACCAATGAAATATCGAAAAACAGCAGGTAGAAGGGGAACCTATGAAATATTAAAACCAAATTCTTCGTGATACTGGGTAGGTCTGGCCAAAAATAGTAATCATGATCCATACAGTGCACATTGGATTTGACAGAACGTATGCTGCTAAAAACTAAGCAGACATAACCAGAATGATGGGAGCTTTAAAGCTGGCATCAAACAGGCCAATGTTTAAGGGTGGTACCGAGTCCACAGCTTTATCAACAGAGCCAGACAATCCAGGTGTGAATAAGAAACATCTGTGACTTGTCTAAGGGTTGAACCCTTAACCCTTGCATTATCAACATGATGCTCTAACCAAATGAGCTAAGAAAAAGAAAAAAGAAATGAGAGAGAGAGAGAGCAAGAGGAACTGAATGTGTACATGAAAGAGACTGAGCGAGAGTAAGAGACAGACAGTGACAGACAGTGACAGGACAGAGACGGGACAGAGGTGAGTGTGTGTGTGTGTGTGTGTGTGTGTGTGTGTGTGTGTGTGTGTGTGTGTGTGTGTGTGTGTGTGTGTGTGTGTGTGTGTGTGTGTGTGTGTGTGTGTGTGTGTGTGTGTGTGTGTGTGTGTGAGTGAGAGAGAGAGAGAGAGAGAGAGAGAGAGAGAGAGAAACATTGTTTTTTTACATTCATCCCTCCACCATGAATGTGTGGTGTGGTGTGGTGTGGTGTAGTGTGGTATGGTGTGATGTGGTGCTGAGTGGTGCCATGTGGTGTGGTGTGGTGAGGTGCGGAGTAGTGTGCAGAGAGAGAGAGGGGGGGAGAGACAGACAGACAGACAGACAGACAGAAGTAGAAGACAGAAGGTACAGGCAGCAAAACGGAGCAGATGAGGCAGAACAGAAAGTGAGAAAATTACAGGTTAATGTAAGTCCATGCTTTACACGCAAAAAACAAACATCATAAATAATAAATGCTCTATGATTACTTTTACAAAAATCACACAGCATCTGAATTTAAGATTCAAGTACTGATTTGCTTTCAATTCCAAAAACATTATGTATTGCATATTCAACAGAAATGAAAATGATCACTTGGTAGACAATAGAGACAAAACTTACTGACTGAAACAGACTGATCATATAATTTATCTGAACACACTTTTATCAAAATATTTCAAGTACATTATGAGATTTTATTTTCGACAAGAATGAGGTACATAAAATGAATAAATATATAAATCAAATGATAAAAATAAATATACAGAGAGAGACAGTAAATAAATAAATAACCAAACAAATAAACAAACAAACAGTGTAAATACATACATAAATAAATAAACAAACAAACAGTGAGACAGACACCTTAAACACAGAAAAACACATATCCACATAAACACACACACTCTTTTTCGCATGAACTTAAGAACATGAGGACGTGCATACACACATAGAGTGGACACACACACACACACACACACACACACACACACACACACACACACACACACACACACACACACACACACACACACAAACACACACACACACACACAAAGTATTTCATCCACTACAAGAGAAAATTTCTACCAGGAACAAGCACAAATGACTAACAGAAACTGAGACACACACACACACACACACACACACACACACACACACACAACACACACACACAACACACACACACACACACACACAAAATACCACACACACCACACACACACACACACAACAACACACACACACACACACATACACACACAACTACAACACTATGCACGCGAACACACACACATACACACAAACACACACTTGTACAACACACACACACGCACACACACACCCCACACCCCCACCCACCCTGAAATCGATTTTTAACGTGTCTTAGATTTCAAGTTCACCTCATTACCTACCCCCAAGACTTTGTTCATCCCATTGCGATACTTTCCAGTGGGCATGACCATCTCACACTCCTCTCCTTCAACATCCTCCTCCATCTTCCAACAATAAGCTGTCCAATATCCTCTTACATACACATCCTACCGTTTGCTTCTGTTTCAAGACTTTTTTTTTTACAAAATTAACTGCCTCCCCTAAATACCCCCCCAATCAAAAAAAAAAAAAAACCCTAAAATATTACAAACTTAGAAAAAGCAACAAAAATTCAGTGATAACACCAAGCTTTTTTCATAGGATATTTTCTCTTAATCCACACCTTGCATTGTTTTCAGTCTTTTTCTGTCACTTTTCTTACACAGAATTCTCATTTTCTCTGCAAAAGCAGAAACAAATTCCCACCTTAACCCAATCTCACAACAGGCAAAAAGAGTTTACAAAATCCAATGATTCCAAAAACTCGTATCAACAGATACCTACGAACAAATTCCTAACTTCACCCCATCTCACAACAACCAAAAGACAAGTTAAAATTTTAAGAATCTAAAACTCTCATACCACACTATCCGTAAACTAACAGTAATACCAAATTTACACAGATATGAAACGCAAAGTCCGCAGAAGCACAAATATGGTGAGTACTCCCAACTCCTAAGAACCGAAATCAAGTACAATGTACAACTAAACCAGCACCTGATAAAAATACACAGCCCCCTAAAAACATAGGGTTTGAACTCAACACAATGAGGGCAACAGACCATGCCAAATCCTTTTAAATAGACCGTCAGCTAATCTTCAGGCTGTGGTCTGCTTTCAGATTATAAGAGGGATTAGTATTCAGTCCTCTTCCGTGTTGAGTGAGGGAGAGGAAAAGATTAAGTCACAGCCACTGTGCAGAAGTTCCTACTTGGTATGAGTACGGGAATAACAATAATTTCAATTGTATAGCGCAAACAATCCAAGTCAAATCATGCTTGTTGCATTTTACATCACACTCACACACTCTCCACACACACACACACACACACACACACACACACACACACACACAACAAACACACACACAACAAACACACACACAACACATACACACACACAAACACACACACAACACACACACGCATGCACAACACACACACACACACATGTAATGCACACACACATGCACACACACACATGTACGCACACACACACATGCACACATACACCCATACACATACACACACTGAATCATGCATGAAAGTATTTGCACATACATACTCGAAAAAAGAACACACACACAAATGCATGCACGCACGCACGCACACACGCACGCAAACACACGCAAACACACACACACACGCACGCACACACTTAAGTCCATAAATCTGACAAACAAACAAATGTAAACATATACACACTTGCTGCACAAAGGTATACACAGACAGACAGACATACACACACGCTGGAAGAGAAGACGAAAAAATTTGAAACAAAACATAACAAACAAAAAGAAAGAGAATGAAAGAAAAGAAAAAAAGACGATAAACCCTTGCAATCTGACAATGAAAAGTAAATATTTTTTACCTTATTATATTATATGTATATAATTGTGATCATGTGCTTTAAATAGCATTCCTTAAAAAATATTTACATGAAAGTATGTAAAAGATCAGATACAGCAAGAAAAACACAAACATAATGAAAATATTGTCAAACACACAATACTACAACTTGCAAAAAGCACACTCTCAAAAAGTGCATTCTCTTGCTGTCTTCTTCTCTTTCTCTCTTTCACGCAGACACGCACAACTTGCCAACTGACCCCGCTAGACTGGCGTGTCCGAGATTCTGTGACTTCCCCACCCGGGCTGTCCTTCTCCTCCTCTTTTTCTTTATCCTTCTCACTCTCCGTGTCCGTCTTTTCGAGCTGGTCACGTGAGGTTGTTGAATCACGTATGTGACTACCCTTCCGAAAGCTGAGGTGATTGGTCTGAACACCACAAAGAGATTTATTATTGATTCATTCATTTGTTTATCTATTGTTTTTGGAGTGTGTGTTGTCCCATCTTTCTCACCATATCAATGACCACAAAGTCTAGAACAATTTTTCACAATGCTATGATGATTTTTTTTTTAATTTATCTTATTTTTATTTTATTTATATATGTAATTATATATACATACATACTTTTTTTTAGTATCTCACTTTCTACGCCACCTTAATGGCCACAGAAGATTGCACAATTTTATCAATGTGATGATGAGGAGGAGAATGAGCCTGATTGGTGCAGATGTAGAGCATTCGCCTTCCAATCTGCCTGCATGAGTTTGTAGAGTGTTAATCATGCTTGTCATACTTTATGTGTTTGTGTGTCCTCCACTCTACCTCGCTGTGAATGGGTACCTGATTTTCTTCAAAGTTAAGGGAAAGGTAAAGCAGAAAAGAAGAGGAGATGGGCACCATCCTCATAATGCTGGATCCTAAGACAAAGATGAGGTCTCCCAACAGCCTCAGTGTTATGGGACAACCTCTAATCTTCACAACATGACAAAACCCCTGTGCAACACAGTGAACTGCAGGACACCATCAAGCATTTTCCTTTTTTAAATACAGACACCAACTATCAAACTAATAACCACAGACTGTTCAATCACACATACTGTGTGTGCTGGTAATTGATAATAAAAAAAATGACAACTATGGAACATCTTTATAGAGGAATTTGTACAAAAACAGTATCAGAAACAGAACAGAGTTGGTGTAAAGCATGGCAATATACAACACAGAAGCAGAGAGCAAGACAAACTTACCAGGCCTTTGTGACTATCGGAGAGTTTTTCGATGACTTCATCAATGACGCTGTCAGAGATGTATGCTGCTACAGCCAGGTTCAGCTCACTGAAAACATGCGGCACAAAGTGGATGAGTCTCTGAGCACTTAGATCACATGTTTCCAGTTACAAAAAGCTAACTGATACCGTCGCATTTTGCAACTGAGAAATCTGAGAGATAAGTTTCAGATGCTTTCCTTGTTTTGCTTTGTGATGTGTACCTCATTTGAAAATGAAAACAAAACCCTTGAATTTAAAACCACAAAAGTTGTTAATCTAATTTTTTTTTTTTAATGTGGCCATATCACACAGACTGCAAAGCAAAATACAGAAAATTATCTCTCTCACACACACACACACTCTTAACAATTTATTTAAAACATGAGACATACATTCTGTTCATGAAGCAATGATAACAAAACCTGAAAGTTGTTTTCCTGTAGTGGTTATAAAACATGTCTGGATCCATCAAACCAGGATTTCCATGAGAACAGAAAAACAAAAAAATTAACCAAAAAAACAGACAGACAGACAGACAGACAGACAGACAACACACACACACACACACACACACACACACACACACACACACACACACACACACACACACACACACACACACAACACTCACATTCACAAATAGAAAAAAAAACTGGAAAAAAAACAACTAAAGCACACATTGAAAAAGAGAGAGAGAGAGAGAGCGAAATCTGCAATATAGACCTGAGTTTGTTGAAGACATCAAAGGCAATACCATCCAACACCAGTTTGGCAAAGTCTTTGGGAAGGGAACTCCGAGACTTGCAGCCGGCTTCGACTTCACTGCGGAAAGCCTGGTAACACATTAAAAAAGTTACAGGGCTCAATCATAGGTTTGTTGTTCTTGTTGTTGATTTCTTTTTACTGTCTTTTTGCTGCCCAATCTTCAGCACTACTCCTATGTCACCATCCCCATGTTGCTCATTTTGGTTCTCTATATTGTACCGTTTTGGATCGTAACCAATATGTGGCACCTGTGTCAGCATATGTGTGTATTCCATGAGTGCACATGCACAAGTGTGTATGTGCAGATGTGTGTCTGTGATAGTGTGTAAACCTCAAATGATCTTTTTATGATAATCGTTTGACTCTCTCTTATATATCTCTCTCTAAAATACATATATATATAGAGAGAGAGATATAGAGAGAGATATATAGATATAATTATAGAGATATAGAGATATATAGAGATATAGAGATATACTATTTCTCTTTCTTAAATGTTTTAATTGTTCAACTGTCAAGTTTTTATTCTGGTTGTTAAACTCTCTTTATATATTTCTATTATGATAAAGCCTCTCTCTCTTTCACTTTTCTATCATTATTGTACAACACTCTCTGGTTGTAAAGCTGAACAATCATAATAAAAAAAAAACCAGATAGAATGTTGAACAATCAATCATCATAAATATTTTCAAATCACTTCTTTCCCTCTTTCACCTTTTTCTCCCTAATCCTTATGATCACAATTTTTCCATACTTCAATTACTTTTATCTGTATTGTCAATACCATTTATCTATGGAACTTGCTCTGACAACTACATACACTTAAAAGACCTGTGCCTGTACAAACACACAACATACACTAAACCATGTCACTGTCTTTCCAACCAAAGTGAAAAAAAAAACAAAAACAAACCCACTGAGCTTTTACCTTATCAGACATGACCCCTTCACAGTGTGTTGCTGTACATTTCAACATGTCCTCCACAGTTTTCTGCAAAACAAAAGTAAAATAAATAGATTAATAAATAATCAAACAAAAATATAAATAAATAAAATAAATAAATAAATACATAAAAAGACAGACAGGCAGACAGGCAGGACAGACAGACAGACAGGTAGACAGAAGATAGACAGACAGACAGACAGACAGACAGAGTCAGACAGACAGATAGATTGATAGATAGATATGAAAGAACAAGATAGTCAGGCCATTGTCACACTTTTCTTTATAAGGAAAAAAAATACTTCTCAAGGTCATGGATACCTCGAAAATGCTTCAGCTGACATTAAAATCGACAAGGGCTGAGAGCAATGGTAGACTGTCACATCAATGAAAACAGGTTTTAAATACTGCCAGGAGGTCCTAAGAAAGTGTTCTTCACACAGCTTCCTGAAAAAGTGCTGATTTCAGGAATGTATTGAGGTCTGTGTAACCCTGACACCAGAGTGTAATCCTGACACCTTATGCTTTCGTGATTTCTCTACCATCCACTCCATCTCCTTCATTCTTTCATAACAATTGTCTCTAAGCTTTCTTGGCTGATTTTAATCCTCTCTCATACTGAACACTTATTCCTCTGATTCGTTCAGGACTACTCATGGCATTTTCAAAGTTCATCAACATGTGACACCTACTTGCATAGTTTCTTCCATGACGGTGCGCAGTTTGTCTGCCATAGTCTGCAAGGTCATCTCCACAGTGTTACCAGTGTCTTGAGTTTCCATGGCAATGACCTGCAGCTTGGGCAGAAGCTGAAACAAAGGAAGAATGTGTAATGGTGATATTTTTAAGTTGGAACAAAGAAATGAATGAGAAAATGCAGCATGCATATATGCTTACATTTACTCCCATGTACATATGAATGAATGCATACACATATGTGCGAATATTCACACACACACACACACACACACACACACACACACACACACACACACACACATATATATATATATATATATATATATATGCTGAGCACACATGCACATATGCATGCTCTCTCTCACTCTCTCTCACACACACACACACACACACATACACACACACACACACACACACACACACACACACACACACACACACACACACACACACACACATATATATATATATATATATATATATATATATTATATATTATATATATATATATATATATTATATATATATATAATACTTGAGCACACATGCACAAGGCAGCTCTCTCTTTCTCTCTTCTCTCTCTCTCTCTCTCACACACACACACACACACACCACACATGAACGTGCAAAGGAAACACACTTAACCTGGAACAAAGAAAACACATACAAACATACACCACATACTTTTCTATGCACCAACATGCACAAACACACATACACACAGACACACACACACACATAGAGGTACACAGATACACACGCATACACGTATGTACCATATTATCCTGAAGTCAGAACAAGGAAACACAACACCACACCACACCACACCACACACACACCACACCACACCACACACAAACTCACACACACACAACACACACACACACACACACACACACACACACACACACACACACACACACACACACACACACACACACACACACACACACACACACACACACACACACACACACACACACACACACTGACCTGTTTGGAATTATCAGCATCTTTCACCACCTTCTCAGCCTGGTCCAGATCATCATGGGAAGCCCCTGAGTTACCCAACTTTAAGGCGTTTACTGTGTCCTGTACTTGAACACACAGTCGGTCCACCATCTGGCAAGAAAACAAACACAACTGCTTACCACTGAACACACATATAACTGATTTCTTAGCGTAAAAGTCTACATGCTTAAGAACTGTCTCAATGAGCAAGCTGAAAGAAAATGGAAAATAAGGACTGACGCAAGAGTTTTGAGACCAAAGCATTCACAAGGGTGCTGGGCTTGTCCAAGGTCTCTCGCCCCCTTAGCAAGAATTACATCTGTAGAACAAACCGTAGGTCCAAATGGGTGCCAGGGGATGCTAACCTAGATTTTCCCCCATTCTGATTTAAACCCACAACATGACCGGGCCCGTTTGGGATTAGCGCATATGGAACTTAGTCTGTGGAACTTAGTCTGATCATGGAAACACTCACTGTCTTGAGAAAACAGAAACAAGACACTAAAATTATATAAAATGGGCCTAAATTACCTAAAACCACTTCTGCCTATCACATTTTCCTGCAGCTAAAAATGCACTTACTACGTGTACCCAATTATCAATCCTCAGAGAAAGTACATAAGACTTTATCAAACACATACATGGATGGGTGTCCATGTCAGACAGGATCACAGTTTTCAGAGCATGTTCTACAGTTCTGCACATTGTTCAGAAATAACAGAAAATGGGCTGTAGCCAAATGGATAACTCTGGAACAGCAGCTTTGGGGCATCAAAGAGAGCTTGATGAAAACCACATCCTTCATCCAGGCGAAGTGCCGTAGAATAACCATGTTCTTTTCTCCCTTAACTCAGTGAAGAGTCACTGCAGCGCCACATTTAACTATTGTTCACCAGATTCCTCCAGCTCTGTTGCTTGTATGCTTAAGCCTGGGTGTCTGCAAGTGACTTTCTCTGTACTCCACAATGTTGTCAGTCCATCATTTCTCTTTTTCGTTTTCCTTTTCTCAGAAGTTCCCTGGAAGACTGATTTAGCAAGTCACTGGACTGTGTTACATGACCATTCCAACATAGTTTTCTTAACTGATGTCAACTAACCAAGCTCAAATGCAAATAAAAAAACAAAACAAAAAACAAACTACCTCACGCATTGTCTAGACTGTTGTGAGCTGATAAGGAAGCCCTGTTGCAGTCTGTATTGCTGGTCAGAGGCAAATTTACGGGGACTGTGGTTACGCTGTAGTAACTGTTCAACCTGTAACCAACCACACAAGAATCACTTCAGTTACATCTTTGATAATGTCAAGTGAACAACTGCTTTTTCTGCTTTCAGCTCCTGGTACTTGTATTTGTTTGTGCATGCTATGTACACAGAGATGATTGAAGCCCTGGAGGAATTTGGTATTGAAAAAATAACAGTCCTCTAAATGGGATTTATGACACTGGAAAAATCCCCAAAGACATATTAACCCTATCCCATTCACTCCGGCTGCATCCGGCCAAACACAGATCTCCCGCATCTGTTCACCCCGGCTGCGTCCGGCTACACGTTTGCACACATGGCCAATACTTTTCCATCACGCTGTAACCTTGAGCTGGCTCACTCTGTATGAATGAAAATGGCGGGTAGGTCCAAGAAAGACCGATGAACTATTAACACTAAATTAAGACGTTACCACTGGCAGCATTCACAAGAGAGAGAAGCAGGAAATGGCCGTATTCCATTCTTGTCTTTGTGTGAATGAGAAAGATGGCGATGCAGCATGAAGAAGTAGAATGGGGGGATTAAAAGAGGAGGAATTAGAACTTATTTTGAGAGAAATGGAACAGATGGAAAGAGAAAAAGATGGAGAATCAGATGTAGAAATTGATGTTGCTGAAGGAGATGATGAGGAGGAGGAAGAAGACGAAGAAAGCGACCCTGAAGACAATGTACCGTTAGGGGAATTGCAGACGACGTGGCGACGCACTGCTGTAGCAAGCCGGGTAAACGAATTCTATCTCGAAACTGGCCTTTCACCTGCGTTACCCACAAATGCAAAACCTTTACTTTTTTAAAAATTTTATTTCTACCAGAATCTTTTATTGAAACGGCAACAGAGAAGACGAACAAGTATGCAAAACAGAAGATCGTTGCTAAAGGCTTGGCCAGTGATCCATTGTGGAGTAACACATCAGCAGCTGAAATGCGTGCCTACCTGTCGATCCTTTTTATAATAATAATTACAATATTTATATAGCGCAAAATCTTGATAAAATCAAATCTAACCATAAACCGCAGATTGATTTGTACTGGTCGACTGATCCACGATTCAGAGACCCTTGGATAAGCAATATTATGCCTAAAATAAGGTTTCTGAAAATCAATCAGTATTTTCACCTGCGTGACACATTGAACACACCTGTGTGAACTACGACCCTCTGTACAAGATCAGGCCTTTCACTGATATTATCCAGCCACTGTTCAAGTCATGATATACATAGCTATTTTTTTTTTCTCCAGAAAGTGTACAAAGTAGACTGTGTAGCAGTGTTAGTTTGTAGTGATTTTCCTGCTCTTTGACTGAAAACACATATAGTTGGTGACAAGGATTTGGTAACACTGTGACAATTCACATGGATTACCATAGTGATGGGAGTGATGGGACAAGATCAGGTAGGCTTCTCTGTATTGTTTGTAATTCACAAACGTCTGTATGTCATGCTACGCAGTGTATGTTTACTAACACCATGATGTCACCTCGAAAACACCTGTGACATGTGACAATAGAGGGGACAACGACACAACATCCTCAAGTGAGACACACATATTGACATGCTAACCAAAGTATGTTCACTCATAAACACTTCTGCCAAACATTTTTGCTCTATCACAAATGACGGCTGAGTAGTGCTGTATAGTGTACATGAACCATATTTTCCTTGCAAAAACGAAACCATGAAAAATTCTCTGAGATGCAAGAGAGGAAAATTTTCTCTGCAGATACGGCTATAGAATGCGAATTCGCACAATAAGCTTGATGAGTCATGTAACAAAAATCCAATTAAGAATAACCATGATGAGGACAAGGAATAGAATCAATAGAGAAATAGCATTTTTAGAACAGAATGATTCTTTATGATTACTGTCATTAGCATTATTATCATCATTGATTATTACTATCATCATACTGTATTAGTATTATTATCGTTTACAATTACTACCATTATTATCATTATCACCATACAAGATCTGTACAATCAGGAGCTGACAACAAGCTCAAAAAGACTTGTGACCGTGCTGCAGTGGTTAGCACAATGGATTACGACTGGAAGGTTGTGGGTTTCAATCTCTCATCATCCTGTCAAAATCATTGTGGGATTTTACAGCCCCCAACCACCTCCTACTCCTACATAAAACCAAGTGTGCCATGGGTTCAATATGAAGACTGGGACCACACAGCAGAGTCTCATCCACTTCATGTATAAATCACTGAGGGTGTTGCCAAAATCTCCTGACCAACACTGAAGGTGTCTTTAATCTCTCAGACCTGGCTGACACCAAGATATATCATGACAGTATGGAGTAGAGTACCGACTTGCCACGCAATCTCAGGTATATCCTGATAGTAACCAAGAGTACCGACTTGCCACACAATTCCAGAATATACCATGATATTAAGCATAGAGCACAGACTTGCCACATAAATCCCAGGATATATCATGACAGTAAGCATAAATACAGACTTGCCACATAAATCCCAGGATATATCATGATAGTCAGCACAGAGTACAGATCTGCCATGCAGTATATCATGACAGAAAGCAAAGAGTACACACTTGCCATACAATCTGTCCTACAATATGGAACTCCATAGTACCATGATTATAATCTTCACTGTCATCATCATTGCAACACTGTAAACACGTCACAGCTTCTGAGCCATTCATGTGGCATAGATAATGGGAGAGAGAAAGAAAAAAAAAGAAAAGAAAAGAAACCATTACCGAAACAATTGTTAAAAACACAAAGTCCAAAACACCTACCTTTTGAAGTGCAGTTTCTGTGCGTTCAGCCTGTAATCTCATGGCAACAGCAGCATCATTGACAGGGAAGGGCATCTGTCTTACTGTGTAGTTCCTGCAAGACATCACAGTCTGATAACAATACCTGCCCTAACTGTGTATGTCACATGTTATTGTATCACTTCTCTATCCAAAGACATTACAGTTTGGCATTGCCTTCTTCAATTCACAGATTAACTAATGATTTTCATTTAAAATGAGTATTCAAGTGTATCTACTGAGTAGATGCAAATCGTTCCTGTGTCATTTTGACTCACATGCTATGTGCTGTGTTGTCTGCTGCTGTGTATGCTGTTGCTGTTGTCGCTGCTGTTGTCTGTTTGTTGTCTGCTGTTGTTTGTCTGCTGCTTGTTGCGTTGTGTTTGTCTTTGCTGTGTGTCTGCTGTTGTGTTTGTCTGCTGTTGTTTGCTGGTTTTGTCTGCTGCTGTTTGTCTGTGCTGTTTCTGCTTTGTTTACTGCTGCGTGTTGCTCTGCTTGTTTTGCGTTTTGTCTGTGTGTTGCTGCGTTGTTGCTGCTGTTTTGTCTCTGTGTGTTGCCTGCTTGTGTTGTCTGTGTTGCTGCTGTTTTCTTGTGGTGTTGCTGCTTTGTTCTGTTGTTGACTGCTGCTGCCACTGCCTTGAATGCTGCTGCTACTGCCTTGACTGCTGCTGCCATTTTTCATGCAACTCACTTTTCCAGGGCATCAGCAATGTCCTGAAAGCCTTGAGCGGTGAGACCGTTCTTGTCCCATACCACGGTGTGCAGTTTGGTGTTGATCTGCAGTGCCTTGCTCAGCATACGTGCCCCAAAGTCTCCCATGTGGTTCCCACTGCAAACACATATACAGCATACATAAACACATGCACGCGTACATCGTCATGTTGACAGTACAAATTAATTATTGCCATTGACTGATGTCACCTATTTGATGTCTGGCATGTTAATGCTAGCAATAAGTGTACATATCCGGTAGATGGACATGGGGGACTGTTTCATGTTGACTAGAGAGTGCACATGTGTGTGTGCGTGTGCGTGTGTGTGTGTGTGTGTGTGTGTGTGTGTGTGTGTGTGTGATTGTGTGTGTGTGTGCGTATACACACACATGCATGTGCAGGTGTACGTGCACACCTGTAGTACTTTGTGCTATATTAATTCTTATTTTCATGTTCTTTATGATTATGGCCGGCATCGGGCAGCAATTGTGTAATGTCTAATTTTTCTTTTAAGAGTTCATGAAGCAGTCTGACTTGAATCTTGGCAGGTGAGGGACTGTTTCGTTTCTTTTGTAGTCGGCGGTGGTGTTCTTTTTGTGTGTTTATTTTTTCTCAATTGCATACAGTGTGCAGCATGAAAGCAGCCAAGGTACCTGAGATCAATGTAGGTCAGAGTGTTGTTGCTGCCCAGAGCGTTGATGATGCAGGCGGTGTCCTGCCTTAGTTTGGAATCCGCCAACGATAAAGATTCCAGCATCTGAACCAAACAGATACGCACAATTAAACAATAGTAGTAGTCACATGGGTCTAAAGACTACCAGAAAAAAATCTGAGGTGATAACACTGAACATCCCAAATCCCCTAAATCCTCACCAATCCACAGACTGGGCAGACTGGCCCACAGCTGATGAGTTCACTTCATACGCAGCACTGTCAGATAGACAGTAGTGTCAGAAGCTGTCTAACATGACCAGAAGCACCTTAACCCTTTGACTTCCGTACCCCGTCCACCAGCATCCTGCATTGTCGACCATGCTAGCAAAGCAAAAACAACCTTTTGACTTTCTCACCCTATCCACCTGCAGAAAGCTGGTAGACAGGATGAGGGAGCCAAAGATTAAGTATTTGCCGTTGGTGGATAGGGTGCGGGATCAAAGGGTTAAAAAACCTGTTCTTATTGTTTAAAGCCCAACCAACTGCACAAAGCCATATCAGGGCTATAACCATGTCAAAACATACACATCTGTTTAAACAAAAAAACCTGGAAAATAAAATAAAAGCACACATATCAATGTATGCGCATATAATCTAAGAATATGCCCCTGGCGTTGACCGTACTGTCCAAATTATCACCAGAGGATTTCAAAAAACTAACCTGAATACAACACGGCTGTTTAAGGGTGATCACTTAGTTTCGTCCCGCAGCGGCAGCTGTAGCAGCACGAAGCCCACTGAGTGCTGCCCTGACCTAGAAATTCGAGCTCGTAGCTCCGCCTTGTTACCGGCGATCTCGCTACGCCGTATAAGCGCAGTAGTAACTATTATAAACAAGTAACTTCAGTTTTCCACTAATTTTCTCAAAAGCTTTGTTTGTATTGGTCTGTAATGTGCATCATTAAAAAGCTGAGATTTTTCTCAATAAAATGATATGTAACTCAACACGCTACGTGCATGTAAGTGTCCAACTAAACGCACAGAGAAGAAAGAGAATGAAAGACGGTGTTGACATGATTTTCAATCTTCGACCGTGAAATGACCAATGTTCCAACGCCGGTAAAATCCAAATGCCAGTTCTCAAATGAAAGTAAAGGCACACATTAGAAGAATGTTGTCTGTAGAGGACGGCTGTTTTTCATTTTTCATGTTTCGCGGCTTAGGGGCCACGTATAGCGTACCGTAATAACACATGTGACAGCTAAGGTAAAAAGGGATGCCAGCGAGGCGGTTGGTGGTTACTGGTTCTGGCAGCTCATTAATCTTTAGAGTCTTCAGTGAATGTTGGTATCATTTCAGTCCTCTGGATAAAGCTTACCACGTACACACTGTGGCAGAATTCCTTTGTGCTTGATAATTGTGTATAGTGTTGCCTTGGACATTTTCGTTTGAAATATCAGTGTACTGAGACGACCAGAGTCAGGTTTTTCATGTTGTAGTTGTTGATTATCTCTGTTTATTTTCTTTTTTTGTTGTGTGTGTGTGTGTGTGTGTGTGTGTGTGTGTGTGTGTGTGTGTGGTGTGTGTGTGTGTGTGTGTGTGTGTGTGTGTGTGTGTGTGTGTGTGTGTGTGTGTGTGTGTGTGTGTGTGTGTGTGTGTGTGTGTGTGTGTGTGTGTGTGTGTGTGTGTGTGTGTGTGCACTTTCATGAGACAATTAATAGGGCCCAAAGACATTAAGGAAGTGCAAAGTATTCCTTCCTCTCTTCTCTCTCTCTCTCTCTCTCTCTCTCTCTCTCTCTCTCTCTTCTCTCTCTTCTCTCTCTTTCTGTGTGTGTGTGTGTGTGTGTGTGTGTGGTGTTGTGGTGTGTGTGTGTGTGTGTGTGTGTGTGTGTGTGTGTGTGTGTGTGTGTGTGTGTGTGGAGAGAGCGACAGACAGGCAGACAGAAAGATTTCAGTGTAGTTAAGTGGGTATGATATTCAGGAGTTTTTATTTCTTTTTAATACCAGTGAACCTAAAGTTCTCGTAAATGTATTAAGTTTTCTCTCCCTCCTCCCCCCCTCTCTCTCTCTCTATCGCTCTCTGTGTCTTTCCATTTTTTTTAATGAATGGTCGTCTCAGTATCGTGATCCCAATCTTGACACTTGCACGGACATGTGTGCATACGTTCCTACTATGGCAGTAAGGAGATTGCCGTATACAAGACTATAAGTGAAATGTTGGTGCTAGTGTGAAAGATAATGGAGTCTATGCCGTTATCAGTGATCTCGATTTACCCACCGCTACCTCCACAAGAAGCTAAAAAAGATCTGTTTGATATGTCAGTCTGTTAAAACATACTTTACTCTTCCTCTGTATGTGTTTCTTTCTGCTGTAATAACTGGTGAACTCTTGTTTTCGTTGTTGGAAGTTGGCTTATTTTTCTCATGAAACAGTGAAGGCACAATATTTTCAGAATCGTTCTCCTCCTTTTCTGTGTAATCCCGTTATGCATTATGGCAACAAACCAGTTCGTGTTTGATATCTATGTGTAGGGGAGAGAGTCTACTTTTCGGTAAGATTGATAATTACATATATGGCTAAATGACCAAAGCAGTATTGCGGGAAATGTAGAAACAGTAGTAATCACGGCACACAAAGGCAGCCACACAGTCCCGCTTGCCTACTGATGACTCACAGCTCAAAACCGCTGACGGGCCGTGAAGCGCAGCGGTTAAGCAGGAAAACACGCCTCACGTGCGAATCGCTGGCACCGTGTCCGAAAACTAAGTGATCGGCCGGCGGCCGGATTAAACAGCCGTGACAAATGTGAACATAATTAAGGACACTAAAGCAGGCATGAAAATTGGCCGAAATTACCTAAAACTGCTACTACACATCACCTTTCCTTAGAGCCAAACATGCAGTAAATACACGTACCTAATTATCAATTAAAAATCAATAGAGAAAGTATGTTAAGCTCTATACAATAACAACACATACAGGTGAATGGTCCAGCAAGGCAGAAAATGATAAGAAGAGATGAGACAAAGCAAAAGAGCAAGGCACACAGAAAAACAGTAACAGAAAAGAAGACATTTTTTGCAGAGAATTTCCAGAAGGGTTGGATACTATTTACACCGAAGAGCCCCCGGTATCCCAACATGGAGGCAGCAACCGAGATAACATGGCCGTGAAACTCTGTGGCCCATTAGAGGGTTGAACCCACACCCCCTGGGTTACCAGCATGATGCTGAGCTGACAGGGCCCTGACATTCTGTTATCTAGGTAAGGATCGAACCCACACCCCCTGGGTTACCAGCATGATGCTGAGCTGACAGGGCCCTGACATTCTGTTATCTAGGTAAGGGTCAAACCCACACCCCCTGGGTTACCAGCATGACGCTGAGCTGACAGGGCCCTGACATTCTGTTATCTACCTGAGGGTTGAACCCACAATCCCTGCATTATGAGCATGGTGCAGAACCAACAGGGCACAAGTAACACCAGATACTCACTACAGAAAGAAACAACCACAACAACTCACTGTTTCATCAGCATGTAGCAACTGTACCACAGCATCCAGCACTGACCACATATGTCTGCAATGACAGAAAAAACAAACAGTGACCATGTTGCTTATAGCCTCCTCCACCGCTAAAGATATATCAGGGCTGATACTAAGTTAAACTCTCAAAGTTTTATTACAAAGATAACAGTCAAAAACCAAACACATGACTGGCTTTTCAACCAAAATGCATTTAAAAATCTTTTTGTATGTAACATGAGTAAGACCTATTGTCACTTGTAAAAACATGAAAATTACATCAGAGGAACATCTTTGAGGAGGTTCTTTAAAGAGTCTGCTGTATAGTGTTTATGTCTCACACTGTGCAAGTCAAAGCATTCAATTAAGATGGTGTTTGATGCTGAATGGCCCCTCACAAGATATGCAGCATGATGCTTCTTCACTTTTTAAAAGATACTAGCGAGCGTAGAATGTGTGACCCATGACTGACCTGCATAACACTGCTTCTTTCATATGGTTTCCAAGAACAGATGGGAGGAGCTCTTCAAGGTCAGAGTGGATTCGGAAAAGTTTGTTGTCTATCTGGTACTTCCAATCCTCTTGCCAGAGTTTTTTCAGATAAGTTTGTACTTTGAATTTTAGACCTGAGTAATTACTACCTATAAAATTTTGAGGAAGACAGTCACAGCTAGTCATAATTTTTTCCCTTCCATCCCAATTTCTATGTTAATGACCAGAGATTTTAGAACAATTTTTCACAATGCTAAGATGATGACAATGATGATGATAATTATGATGCTTTTGAGTTCCAATCTGGACTGAAACTATGTAACAGGGCTGTACTCTACGCTTAGTTTCATAATATATCTGGCATCAAGAGATACAAACACCTATGGTGTTAGTTAGAACATGTCAACAAAACTCCCAATGATGCAACCATCGAGTAGGTAAGACTCAGCACTGTTGTCCCAAGCCTTCCTAATGAGCCCATAGCATGTTCAGCTCTGGGTCAAAGCTGGCTGGAACCAGGCATTACTTTCTTTTCACACTCTCTCTCTCTCTCTCTCTCCACACACACACACACACTCACACATACGCACATGCACACACACACACATGCACACACACACACACGCACACACACACACACACGCACGCACGCAGACGACGCACGCAACGCACACACACACATACACTAATGAAAACTATATGGGGATGTCTCAGACCTGTCAAGTGACTTGAGAATGGTTTTGCTGTGCAGTGACACAGCAGCGTTTTGAAATCATTCATGGAAGGAATTATTGAGAAAGTATTTCAGACTTCTGCAGCCACTTTAGTTTGTTGGCATTAGAGCTGGCATACTAAAACACATGTTCCTGATTTCTCCATGACATTAACCAGAGATTTTTTTCCATGTTCAGAATTTTTTTTTTGATGCTGTTTTGTCCACATGTGCAGGTAGTAAGTTGATGCACAGTCTGCATGTTCCACCTTCAACTGTCCTGCATGCTGGGTGTTTTCATGTTTCCATAAGCCGCTCGACAAAGACATGACTGAGAATCTTTAACATGCGTAGTTGATGTTCTGCATGCGTATACACAACGAGGAGGTCTGTAGGGTGACAAGGATGGAGTTGCCATGCACTTACTTGGGTTTGATGGAAGCGAAGTTTCTGCCAATGGCCAGGTGTTTGAGGTGTCGGCTCTTGGCCACTTCAGGCAGCAGGGTTTTCAGATCATTATCAAAACCTGTGGGAATATGATATTAACTACAATACTTTCATTTACATAATGCAAACTGTCAAGATTTTAAAATCTGCGGGATTGTGATATTAATCAATTACTGTCCTTCATTTATTCTAAAAACCTGTGGGAACATGATAACTACAAGACTTTTGTTTAAAATAATTACAACACTTTTGTTTACATGACCCAAAGAAGTCCATTTCTGAAAACCTGTGGCTACATAAAAACAATTCATGATTATGATAATAAAATTAAACCAACTGGAATATGTCTGAATACTGAACCTGTTAGATATGTATAAAAAGTAATTTTTAACATATTATCATCAATTCTTTTGTTGCCGTGGAACTTTTAAACCTTTGAGTCCCACACCCTGTCCACCAGCATCCTCCACTGCCAACCTCCATTTTTGCAGGAAGTTGGTGGATAGGGTGAGGAAATCAATGAGTTAAGTTTTCGCAGCTGGTGGAGAGTCAAACGATTAATGTGGATGAAATGCGTGTTGCTCACAGGACTTGTGTCATGAATTCACTGTGTGTGTGCGTGCGTGTGTGTGTGCGTGCGTGGTGTGTGTGTGTCTGTGTGTGTCTGTGTGTGTTGTGTGTGTGTGTGTGTGTGTGTGTCTGTTGTGTGTGTGTGTGTGTGTGTGTGTGTGTGTGTGTGTGTGTGTGTGTGTGTGTGTGTGTGTGTGTGTGTGTGTGTGTGTGTGTGTGTGTGTGTGTGTGTACGTGTGTGTGTGTGTACGTGTGTGTGTACGTGTGTGTGTGTGTGTATGTGTCTGTGTGTGTGTGTGTGTGTGTGTGTGTTGTGTGTGTGTGTGTTTGTGTGTGTGTGTGTTTGTGTGTGTGTGTGTCCGTGTCTGTGTGTGCATACGTCTGTGTGTGTGTCTGTGTGTGTGTGTGTGTGTGTCTGTGAGTGTGTGTGTGTGTGTGTGTGTGTGTCTGTGTGTGTGTGTCTCTGTGTGTGTGTGTGTGTGTGTGTGTGTGTGTGTGTGTGTGTGTGTGTGTTGGTGTGTGGGCATGTGTGTGCGTAAATGTGTGTGGGTATGTGTGGGAAAGTGTGTGCGTACATGTGTGTGTGTGAACATGTATGTGCATGCTTGTCTGTGTGTGCATGCATACATGCATGTGTGTGTGTTCGTGGGCATGCGTGGGTGTGCGTGTGTGTATATGTGTACGTGAGCGTGTGAGTGTGAGTGTGTGTGAGTGTGAGTGTGAGTGTGTGTGTGAGTGTGAGTGTGAGTGTGTGTGTGTGTGTGTGTGTGTGTGTGTGTGTATGTGTGTGTGTGTGTGTGTGTGTGTAGCAATGCCGCATGAAAAATTGAAATTGGGTTTTGAGTTAAAAGATTTATATGGTTTTGAAGATATTGTTGTTCTGAGTAAAAAGCAGTTTAAATTTTTCAGATCGGACTATTAGTTCACGAGATATTCGAATTTGAAGCGTCAAAAATTTCTTAAATTTTGGTACCAACGCTTTAGTGGGACAAAGAAGGACCAGCTGTCACAGAACAAACCCATCAAATGGCATGGTATGCTGATTTTGCTGGAAATGACATTCATTTTGTAATTGTGAGAGACAGACAGGACCAAATGTCATAAAATTTTGATCGTTGATGTATTTTTGTATGCCGAATTGAATGAAACCATTATCGTAACTCTGCGACGAGCCATTTTTGTCTTATTACAGGAAACATGTGATATTTGGCATGTTTTATCTGTTTTTCATTAATAATTGCCCATATTGTATTAATAACAGACAAAAATGAAGCTAGAAACAAAACAAGGATATATAATCATTTCATGAGATAGATATAAAATCATTTTGCTCATCGTTCAAGTGTCTTATTACTGCAAATTAAACCAAAAAAGTCACGACTCGTTACTTCAGTAGTCTTATGAATAATTTGTAATATTTAATCCAAAAATATCATCTGATCAATATTCTACTAAAAACTAAACACACACACATACACATACACACACACAGAGGAAAACATATCAGACAAGATTTTTGCACAGTAGGCCTACATTTGATTTTTATTTTATTCATCAGTGTTTAGAAAACTGACTGACTGACTGTGGATGAGTCAAGTCCCCGAACACTTAGCACAGCCAGCGTCCAAAACTTCTGGAAGGATATGGGACCACTCGCCATTCAGGAACAGGTTACTTAACTCCTACAATAGAGAAATATATGAATTTCTGCATAATATATACTATTCATTGAGAGACTGGAAAGGAAAGGAAACCATAATGCATAGTCTCCACATCAATATTACTTTAACATTAAGCCCAAACTCACGACTTTGATTTTTAGCATATTACTGGTAAAAATCCACCAAAGCAGAGCAATCCTGCTAAGTGTTTCCAGTGTACTCTTGCCCTTTAATACGAATCAATAATAGGCTACTACTAAATAAGATGCAATCTTCCCGTTAAAACAAATTAATGACAATAGGCACATCTTTTCCAGATACTGACTACAAATTGAAACAACTACGTAGGCTAATGGATGGCCTACTTTACAAATAATACAACTCATAGCCTTCTATTCAGTTTCAAAACCTAAATAAAGAATATTATAACAATGAACAGAAGATTTTGTTTTGTGACATTCTAAATCTCTGTGTGTATTAGTGTGTGTGTGTGTGTTGTCAGAGAGAGAGAGAGAGAGAAAGAGAGAAAGAGAGAGGATCATGCCTGTTAACAATGACTTGGAAGTTGGATATGAATGTACTGGGGCCTATTTACTTATTTATTCATTTTTTGTTATTTATTCATTTTTTGTTCTCTGAGACCGGGAAAGGCTGCTTCCAACTCAGCAGTGGGGCGACCATCCCCAACCCGGCGGGTCCATAGGTGGCGGATAAAGGAACGGCCCTCAGATATGGGGGTTAGCTGTGATATAAGTCAGGCTTGCCTGGTCGAATAAGCAGTCCCGGACCAACTGGCGATGTTCCTACCAGGACGGGGCGGGACAGCAGGTGGCGCTGTTGATCTCCACTGAAATACCCTATATGTCCTATGGTGGGTTCATCCTGCGGTTAAGAGGCGCAGTATAACCTCTAGCCCCAGGGTGGGACCCCTGGCTAATCAATCCCCCCTGTGCTTCCAGGGCAGGACATACGGACCAGGAGCTAAGGGCGGGGTAACCCCTACAGAAAACCTAGAGAGCTGAAGACGGAGAAATGGAGCCTGTATGGCGCTCTCTAACAAATCACCATGCCACGCACCATCGCACAATGGACAATGTCAGACAGATGTGACACGAATGGCGCTCGCCCACTGAGGTCCCCCAGGGTGGAGCAGCGTCGGACTCCGCGCCTCAACGGAGTCCACCCTCAGCAACTGGAGGTCCCTCTCGTCCGTCCTGGCATGCCAGGGGACGGCGGAGGAATGCGACTGGCAGCACCTCAACATCTCCCATGCAGAAACCCTTCATGGTTATGCATTGGAATGCAGAAGGAGTCATAAACAAGAAGACAGAGCTAGAACATCTGCTCCATGAGAAAAACATCAACATCTGTTGTCTTCAAGAAACCCATCTGCAAAGTGGGAAAACACTCAAAGTGAGGGGCTACCAAAGCTTTAGATCAGACAGAACTGACCGACGAAAAGGCGGCATCCTGACACTCGTCAGGAACAACATTCACGCCTGCGAGGAGACTGTCTACATGGAGGGTGCTGAGTACCAGATGATTCGGGCCCAACTGAAGGACACAGAGTTGCGCATACTCAACTTCTACTGCCCCAATGATCGTCCGCTCTCCCTTGACACCATATATGTCCCAGACTCGCGCTTCATTGCAGTCGGTGATTTTAACAGTCACTCCCAGAGCTGGGGATATAACCACATGGACCGTCGAGGAGAAGAAGTGGAAGACTGGCAGGATGGACACCATCTCGTCCTCATCAACTCACCGCATGACACTCCAACCTTCTACTCCAGACGTTGGCGAACCACATCCACACCAGATCTGGCTCTCTGCACCGAGGACATCCATAGGGGTGTAATTAGAGAGGTGGGAGACCAGCTTGGAGGAAGTGACCACAGGCCTGTGTTCCTCACTCTCAACGAGAACACAACACAGAACCCTGTAGCCCCACGCTGGAACTACAAGAAGGCAAAGTGGAAGCTCTTCAGCCACCGCACAAATGTTCTCACCAATGACCTTCAAGTCAGAGGAAGAGACATCAACAATGCAGTCCACGAATTAAATTCATGTATCCTGAAGGCAGCCCAAGAGTGCATTCCACGAGGTGCTCGGAAAGACTACAAGCCATATTGGAACAACCAACTACAAGAACTGCAGGACGAGATGACCGAAGCCAGACAGAAAGCAGAAGATAACCCATCGGATGAGAACCACCTGCGGCTCCAGCAGACAAAAGCCAGGTTTCTCAAGGAAAAAATCCAAGCCAGACGACAAAGCTGGAGGGAGAAAACAGCTGCTCTGAACCTTGAGAGAGATGGCAAGAAACTCTGGAGAGTCCTGGGACAACTCAACGATGAAGAGAGCAGACATCACAACATCACACTGGAAGACAACGGAGAGTTGTTGACTGGTAGACGCGCTGCCAATCGATTTGCAGACAACTACGCAGATGAGAGCAACATACCAGTCACACCCCTCCAACAAAGAGAAGCAAGAAGAGAACAGCGAGAACGTCCTCACCAGACCACCAATGTGAAACCCATGAAGCAACCCTTCACGCTCCATGAGCTTCAGACAGCTCTCAGGAAGCTAAAAACCAAGAAATCTCCGGGACCGGATGGGATCACTAACGAGATGCTGAAGCACCTTGGCAGCACAGCCATCTTGAAATTACTGGAGGTCCTCAATCACAGCTGGGAAACCGGCACCTTGGCACAAACATGGCGTGAGGCTATCATGACTCCAATCTATAAGAAAGGAAAGGACAAGAAGAAGCCTGCCAGTTACAGACCAATCAGCTTGACCAGCTGCATGGTGAAGACCCTAGAGAGGATGATCAATCAGCGCCTCCTTTGGTATCTCGAGACTGAGAACATTCTGGTCCCGGAGCAAGCAGGATTCCGATGCTTTCACAGTACAGAAGACCAGGCCACCTTCCTTTCCCAAGAAATTGAAGACGCGTTCCAGGAACAGAAAGTTGTCTTTGCTGCCTGGATCGACCTGCAGAAAGCCTTTGACAAGGTCTGGACTGATGGCCTCTTGGTGAAGCTGCAGAGATGTGGAGTTGGAGGCAATATGCTACGGTGGATCCGAGCCTACCTCCACAACCGCAGAGCACGAGTCACAGTCAACGGACGCAAAGGCAAGAAAGTTCTCTTGCGACATGGAGTCCCTCAAGGTGGAGTTCTCTCCCCCACACTCTTCTTGGTCTTCATTAATGACCTCATAAAAGATCTGCCAAAAGGCATCCATGCAGCACTATACGCGGATGACCTGGTGATATGGTGCAAGGAGGAGTTCACCACCACTGCCACCTACAGAATGCAGCTAGCAGCAGACAAACTGGCAGCATGGGCAGAAGAGTGGAACATCTCGATTAATAAAGACAAGTCCTCCACGGCACTCTTCACCCTGTCATCCAAGCAGAAATCTGGCACCATCAAACTTGGTGACACTCCATTGAAGAAAGATGAGGAAGTTACATACCTTGGTGTCACCTTCGACAAGCGGCAGACCTGGAAGCCCCACATCGAAAGAGCTGAAAGAAAAGCAAGACAAAAGCTCGCCATCCTGCGCAAACTGGCCGGAACCAGCTGGGGAGCCAACGAGAAAGTACTCAAGCAAACGTACCAGGGAGTGGTCAGACCCCACCTTGAGTACGGTTCTACAGCCTGGTCTACAGCAGCCAAAACCCATCTGCAGACCCTGGACAAAGTCCAGAACCAAGCACTCCGTCTCATCACAGGATCAATGCGATCCACACCAATTCAGGCCATGGAGGAAGTTACTGCCATTCAGCCCCTGGTGCAGAGAAGAGACATGAAAAACTTGGTCCAGGCAGAGAAGATCAAGGTTCTGCCACACCATCCAATGGGACAGAGAATGGACCAACCAACCAAGAGCCGTCTCAAACGCAGCAGCTTCCTCCACGAAACTAGACGGCTTGCCAGGGTGCACCTGGCTGACACACCAACAACACTTCCTCTAAACACCTCTGACCTGCTACCACAACCTTGGAACAACGACTACAAGTTGCTCCAAATCACCACCTCAGTCCCTCAAGTTACCCCAGGAGAGTCCCAAGATGACAGCGTCAAACGCACTCTGACACTCGCCATGATCGACGAGCAATATCCTGCAGAATCCTGGATTCACGTATACACGGATGGCTCGGCAACCAATGCTGTGGCAGATGGAGGAGCGGGCGTACATATCAACTCTCCTGACGGACACGTCATCACAGCAGGGATACCCACTGGCAAACACTGCACCAACTATGCAGCAGAAGTGGAGGCTCTTATGAAGGCAGCGGCTCTAATTCATGACATTCAGAGCGACTGCACCCAAGTTGTCTTCCTCTCCGATGCAAAGTCTGTATTGGAAGCACTTGCAGGGGACAAACTTCCACATCTCATGGAAAAGCTGCAAGATGTCGCCAAGCATCGACGTGTGGTCCTGCAGTGGGTTCCGGCCCATTGTGGGATACCTGGAAACGAAGCAGCAGACCAGCTTGCCAAAGATGGAGCCAAAGGAAGACAACCAGAAAAAAGCCTTAGCTTCAGGGAGAAGAAGACCCTTGTGAAGGCAGCCTTCTGCAGAACAACCTCAAAGGATCCATACCATCTCCTTAGCCGTCTGCAGCAGGTGGCGATCTTCAGGCTCAGAACAGGTCACTGTCGCCTGAATGCCCACCTGTTCAGGAAGATGAAGCTGGCCTCATCACCTATCTGTCCTTGTGGTCTGGAAGAACAGACACCGGAACACATCCTTCAGATCTGCCCCCTCTTCCAAGAGCAGAGGGAACAAGTGTGGCCGACGGCAGCTCCCCTCCGCACCAAGCTCTATGGCTGCCGACAGGACATGGAGGACACGACAACATTCGTCTCCCTGACTGGACTGACCATGTGAACGTGCGAACGCAGAAGAAGAAGAAGAAGAAGTTCTCTGAGAGAGAGAGAGAGAGAGAGAGAGAGAGAGAGAGAGAGAGAGAGAGAGAGAGAGAGAGAGAGAGAGAGAGAGAGAGAGAGAGAGAGAGAGAGATTCATGTCAAGGAAAGTACAATGACTTGCACAGAATTGTTTGTTGATTTGAAAAAAAAAATATTTAGATCTGTTTATTCATTCATTTAAAATTTGAGTGAGAGAGAGAGAGAGAGAGAGAGAGAGAGAGTTGGAGGAGGCGGGTTACCCCTCTGTTTGGGCAAACCCATTTTCCACGGCCCCGGGAAGCCCGTCGATCATATAGTATTTTTAGTAGTAAGCTCGCCCGTCATGGGGTGAGCAGGTCTACACAGCGACATGCGAATTAGCAAGACCTCGGGAAGGAAATGGTTGACAAACCAAGCTTCGGCTAACAACTCCAAATCGAGTTCAAATGCATTAGTCCTTTTCTTGAAAAATACAATGTTACAGATAAAACAGAACTTGATCTGTTGATTGCTAGATCTAGTTATGACAGCGCAAAACTTGCCGAGCTGAAACTTGCACAGCGTTCTGTTTCGCATTGTAGGCCTACTCAGGCTACTGGCGTCGGCACATTCCGACGTTGATCTGGTACAGATCCTCATGTAAAAAGTTGGCGTACGGCCGTATTTTAAATCAAATTGATTTCATATTACACTAATATATAGAAAAAAGCATGTAAAATCGAATCCCGCCGACGACAAGTTCCAAAAATGCGACTTGCCTGCAAACTTTCCCGATGAAAAAAAGCTAAACTTTGGAAGCGTCGATCTCTGTTCGAAACTAGCACACATAGCTCTCGTCGGGATATATCATTCTGTTACATTAATTCTCATTGGCTGCAAAATTACAATGTGATTGGTTCACAAATATAGCCGTACCGACCGAAATAGTGAAGCATCCCGAACAAACTTCGATTCTAAACGCATACCGTCGCCGCGATTGCGCCCGAAGCGCGGATTTTCGACTTTCTCATCAAATAACTAATTCCATTTTCGCTCTAAGTATATAAAAAGGCAATCATTCAAATCTTTATTCATTTCTTATTCACATAAGACAAAAAATAAGAATGAAACACTGATTAAAGAGGCAGTAATACTTGATTGAACCGAAGACCCCCCCAGTTTTGCGGCCGGCCCCGGTTTTCCCCAGTTTTTGGTACCACAAATTTGACGTCGCGTTTCGGTTCGCACGGCATTACTAGTGTGTGTGTGAGTGTGAGTGTGCGTGTGCGTGTGCGTGTGCGTGTGTGTGTGTGAGTGTGTGTGAAAGTGTGCATCTATGTGTGTGTGTTCAAGAGAACATATATGCAAGCTTGTGTTATGACATGTCTCTCTTTTGTAAAAGACAAAGAAAACTGTGGACATCGGACTCTTCAACATTCATAATCACCCACCATTATTGGAGATGTCTAGACGTCCCAGGCACATGATATTAGCGACGCAGCCCATAATGACTTGTGCCCCCTGTGACCCCAGCTCATTGCTGCTTAAGTCAAGGTCAAGGTCTTTCAAGTGACGATTGCTGGCTATTCCCAGAAGCAGTTCTCTGGAAAAAGAGGAACATGTCTTTTCAGTTTTGATGTTAACAATTAGCTTCATTTGTGCATGCACTGATACATTCTCATTAACTCCACCAATCTCTAACTTCATTTGTTTTGTTGTTGTTGTTGTTGCTGTTGTTCTGTTACTATCTCATTTTCACCAACGCACCTATGTCACTACCTTCACTATCTTTCAGCTGTCCAACTGACTGCAAACCCATCAAAACTGAGGACATAATGAAAGCAGGGCATTAACTTGTTGGCGATGCTCCACAGTTCAGGCTGCGGAGCTCAGTCTCTTGACTGCAACAGTCCGCAGCCGAAGCTGCAGCAGACGTTATGATTTTTTTTACTGACAATTTGTATACTGCAGTAAGGGAGATTATGCTGAAAGCATAGTTTATCCACATTTCTAAGTAATTTCTTTCCCTCTGACCGTAGCAGACTTTTGGAAATCTATTTTTGGCTTGTTCTTGCAGGACCCCAAAGGAATTTCAGAGTCAAAAGACTTTATGTCTGTACATAATCATTTTTGGGACAAAATATTCATTAAAGCAGAACTCATAGTGACTTCTAGTGAAGGATGTTCATGTTCATGTTTAGTGCAGTTTTGTGATATGGATGTTCAATGGATTACAAGCAGCAGTTTGATGTCATGTGTGTGTACATCCGGAACTTTTTTTTTCCCACTATTTGCATGCCTTTTTCAATGGTAAACCAGAAAAAAATGAAAGCATGCATAAACAAGTGATCCACACAGTTAAAAAGTAGACATAACGAACTTTTTAAACATATATAACATAATGTTTATTATCGTTGGTTATCCTCCATCATTTTTTAAAAAATACCAAAAACTATGCGTCTCGACAATTTCAGCAGCCATTTTAGGGCGCGTCTCCAAAGAGTTAAGGGCTACAGAATCTTGGGCATGAAGGCAACAAAATCTGGAACAATTTTTCACACTACCATGATGATGAGCATGAGGATTCTTATTGCTTAAAATCCAGCCGATTGCACAGAGTCATATCAGGCCTATAACCAATTCAAAATGTACAGAAGATCTAACTGGAAAAATTATGAAGGCTATAACCATTTCAAAATGTACACAATATCTGACTGGGGAAAAAAAAACGGAAAAGAAAATTAAGTACACATGTATTCAATGCATTGGAGCACCTGGTCACAAACGGAAAAGCTGGAGGGAAAGAGAGCACCAGGTAGACCCAGGGAAAAAATGCTGGACGGACTTGCAGAGTGGCTGGGGACGAGGAGGGTGGGGGCTAGGGGTAACGAGACATAGGGACAAATGGAAGTCTATGATCGCCAACGCCATGCGGCAGGGCACCTGAATGATGATGATGATGTATATCAATGCACATGTGCACACAATCTAAGGACATGCCCCGGATCAGAGGATTTCAAAAAACAAACCTGATTACAAATGTGTACATAACTAAGGACACTAAAACATACAGAAGAAATGGCCTAAATTATCTTAAATTGTTCCTGCACAGCACATTTCCTTAGAGCCAGACATGTAGTGAACACATGTACCCAAGTATCAATCCTAAGAGAAAATATGTTAGGCTTTATGAAACACATGCAGTTGAATGGACCAGCAAGACAGAAAATGACAGGAAGAAATGTCAAAAAACAAAGGAAGAAGGAAGAAACAAAGACTGACAGAAAAGAGGAAATTTCTAGCACATAAATTCCAGAAGATGGGGATACTATATTTATACTGAAAGAGCCCCCAGCATCCCCATCGGGGGAGAGGGTTGGGTTAGGGGGGTAGGGGGGAGCATGGAGATGATAGTGATGATATTATGTAGTTCTATGTCGGACTAAGATAAGTGACAGGGTTATACTCTACACTTTCTTTCAGAAAAATCCTGGCATCAACCAAGTTCATATGACATAAGACAACTGTGGTGTTGGTCAGAAAATTTGAGCAAATCAGTCAACGACACATCTGTAAAATAGGGTAAGCCTCACCTGTGTCAATGCTCAACTCTGAAAAAAACTGACTGGCACCATACCTTCACTCTGGTAAGGAGCCGATCAACACGATACCTTCACTATTTCACATAAATCACAGCATGCTTTGAATAGAGCATTTGGTAATGCGATCACTGAATAAACACTGGCAGTCAAATACAGGCAATAATGAACATGCAGACCAGTGACAATGTATTACCAGACAATCTTCCCTGAGGAATTAACATCACTTGGAAGAAATAAACAAGCAAAAAGGTACCATAAAAAACTGAATTCAACAAACAAAAAATATCATTTAAAAAAACTGAAATCAAGAAGCAAACACTAATCTTACTTGACAGCATCTGGAGGGATACGGCAGGATGAAACGTCCAACTTCTGCAGGTTACAGGTACTGGCAAAGAACTGTTTCCAGGCAACAGGGATCAAAGCATCTTTGGTGCGTTTGTGCGTGAAGACTGTGCGAGACAGCAACAGTGTGGACAGGTGCGGGCAACCCATCAGTAAGGGGACACCAACTGCTCACAGAATTGAAAACAACAAATGTTTTAGAAAAAAAAAATCAATGGATTGTGTACAGGTCATGTTTCTACACTATACTGAATCATACATGAAAATATTTGCACATGCATGCTCAAAAAAACCACACATGCACGCACGCACGTCCGCGCACAACATACACACACACAACACACACCACACACGACACACACACACCACACACCACACACACACACACACACACACACACACACACAACACACACTACACACAAACATTCAAACACAAACACACAAAAGTTGCCTCAAAATTAAGTACAGTGTAACTGCAGCTATCTGAGTTGGAAGGACCAAATTCTACAGCAGCATGTTCAAACATGACTGAAAATCAAAAGGGAATGATGAAATTGCATGATTTTATATGATCCCAAATCCGGCAGAATTCTGGGAAACAGACTGACAAGAAGAAGAAGAAGAAGAGGAAGAAGAAGAAGAAGAAGAAGAAGAAGAAGAGAGGAAGAGAAGAGAAGAAGATGAAGAAGTGGTGGTGATGATGATGATGATGATGATGATGATGATGATGATGATGATGATGATGATGATGATGATATGATCATCATCATTATTGGTAGTAGTAGTAGTAGTATAGTACCCAATATTTTTATACTACCTTAAAATCAACATTTGGAAGAAAAGTGCATGACCTCACACGATCCAGAATCATGACAAAATTCCAGGAAGCTAATTATTATATTCAATAATAACAATAACAACAACAATAACAACAACAAAACAATAATAACAATAACAATAAAACAACAACAATATCAGTAGCTGAGGCAGTAGTATCATGATGACAATGATGATGATGATAAAGTTGATGACAATGACAGGTTGATGAAGATGATGATGATGACGACGACAACTGTGATAATGACCAATCATTAGTATCTTATTACCATTTTCTTTTCTTCAATTGAAATTTGCCAGAAAATATGCATGATTTCACATAATCCAGATGAAATCATCTTGATAAAATTCTGGGAAGCAAGATGTTATTTTTAAAATCAGTAACAACAATAATATGACAAAGGTGACAATGATGATGATGACGACGATGACAAAGATAAGAACGATGATGATGCCCAGTCACTGGTATGTATATTACTCACACTGTCCATGGCACAGTCTGTGGCAGACAGATCCAGGGTGGTCAGCAGGTTGGGCTGAGACAGGAACTGGTACAACCCCTGAACAACAGCAACATCACACACACCACACACACACACACACACACACACACACACACACACACACACACACACAGTGAATAGACAGTGAACACAAGAAAGAGAACAAAAAACAAATTTAGTGAAGATAAGCCTCACTTAATTAGTGACTGACTACACTAAAACAATCTGTACAAAGCTACTGCGACAGATATAATTCACTCATTCATGGCCTCTCCTGGGCCCAAATTTCACAGGAAATATATATGTTATGAACAACCAACAAAATAAACCAATTATGAACAAGCAAGAGAATCCAAGCAAACTCTTACCGTCATCTCTTCACCCTTCTGTCCATTCTCTGCCACTTTGAGCGTCTGAAGGGAGGTAAGCAGTGTCTGACTTTGGCTGATGGTGTCAGCCATTTTACTCAGGCAGCGGGTTGTCAATCCAGTGCGAGACAGGTCCAAATGATTGAGGCCTCGCGCCAGACTCTTTAGTGTGCCCATCAGATGGGTCACTCCTGTAGTAATCATAATAACTGTGAAAGACATTGGGAGTGGAGCATGGGGTTCAGTTCAGTTCATATTGCTTATACTGTTATAGCCAGCTGACTACTAGAGCCATATCAGGGCTAACACCACGTCAAAAAACAAAACAAAACAAAAACACCAAAAAACATTAAGATAAAAGACAACAGTTAAAAACCATGATCACCGTCACCTTGCAAATCTAAAATGTGATTAAAGAAAAACGACATAAAATTAGATCAGGTGGAATCTATTGATCTCTTGTAAAAAACGGGAAAACTGCATCAGAAGGACGTCTCAGAGCATGAGGGAATGTGAAAACTAGGAAAGAGATTTCGTGTGTACAGACTTATCATTATTATCAATGTAAGTGCTTAACGCCTAACCAGCTTCAAAAAGCTGTATCAGGGCTAAAACCATCTCAAATAAAACACACACACAATCTAAATACATTGATGACCCTGAGGAAAAACCTTGATGGAAAAACCAAGTAAATATAACACTGCATTCACACAAATAATCCAAAGATATGTCCATAGTACTGGCCATTCTGTTGATTAAAAAACAAATCTGAATACAAATACATAAACACAAACTAAATACACAAAAACACACATCAAAACTGGCCTATAGTACATGAAATTGCCACAAAGCAGTTCACATTTTCCTTAGAGCTAAAAAAGCAATTAAACATATGTACCAGACTGTCAATGTTAATAGACAGAAAATATACAAAGCTTTATGGAAAACATACAGAAGAATAGACCAGCAACACAGAAAATGAGAAAGGAAGAGAGCATAAAAACAAAGGAACAAGGCAGAAACAAAGAGAGTGATGAAAAAGAGAAAACTGCTAGCACAGAATTTCCAGAAGGTAGGAATGCTGTTTCTATTGAAAGAGCCTCCAGCAACCTCATGGGAGAGTGTGTGCAGAACTGCTGACCTCTGTTAACACCTAAGTGTAGCACTCAGGCAAAAGTAAGCATTGGAAAGAAAGACATGTGAGAGTGGCAGGGGGCACATCTGTATAAACGAAACTCAAACAAACACAGAATCTTAACTGTAAAACTCTTACATTTCAGAATAAGCTAAATAACTTTGAGGCTGGTGGGAAGCTTATTTGCACAGCTTCAAATCCAGCGACTTCTATCCATGGTTTCTTTAGTAACCAGTATGTTGCAGCCACGCGCGCGCGCGCACACGCACACGCACACGCACACACACACACACACACACACACACACACACACACACACTATTTGATTTTTTTTTCTCTATGTATAATAATTTGAACATGAAGGTTACAGTGTAGAAGATTGCAGTCACGCACAGTATATACATTCATATGTCAGACAATAACTATGCAACAAAAAGGTAAAACAGTTCACACCACTCATGAAAAAAACAAAGATCACAGAAAAGATGGAGAGGAGAGTGTAAGAATGAAGGCAGAGACACCTGCATGAATCTGTTCCTCTTTGCGTGGCCAGAATGAATGTAAAATTGATGGGAAATATTCAGCATTCAGTTCCCTAGGTCCAAAAATGCGCTAATATATGCACCCAATTATCAATCCTAAGTGAAGTATTAAGACTTTACCGAACACATACATGTGAATGCACCCGCAAGGCAGAAAATGATAGGAAGAAATGACAGAAAACAAAGAAGCAAGACAGAAACAAAGAGAGTGACAGAAAAGAGTAAATTTCTAGCACAGAATTTCCAGAAGGTGGGGACAATATTTACACTGAAGGAGCCCCCAGCATGGGGGGATGACAGAGAGCTAAACTGGTCAGTTAGTGATGGATTTTTAATTCAAAACATTTTTTGAGGACAGAAAACCATACACATTTAACGTATCAAGAAATGAATACATTTCTCCTTCTCTTACATAAAAACACCACAGAAATGAATACATTTCTCCTTCTCTTACATAAAAGCACACACACACACACACACATACATTCACACACATATATATACTAAACAAACAGACATACGCATGAATGGACGTAATACTGTGTGGCTGGGTTATACTCTATGCTTACTTTCATAAAATATCTGGTGTCAACTAAGTACAGTGTGAACTGAACAATTTTGTAAGGAATCAGTACACAAACAAACGAGCTTAACAAAGAACATGAAACTGACCTCTATCTTCAACAAGACATCCAGAGACATCCAAGGAAGACAGCTGTGTTCCACTGTTGGACAGCAAGGCTGTGGACAACTTCTGCAGGAAATCTCTGCCAACGCAATAGTCTTTGGATCATGCATAGTCAAAACAGTGATCTCACAACAAGCAACAGAACTATCTAAAGGCATGATAGGTGGGTAAGACTTAAGACTTCCAACTGAAAGGTCTTGTTTCAATCCTGCATGGGTACTCCAACCTTGAGGTAAAGGGTGGAGATTTTTCTGATCTTTTAAGTCAACATACGTGCAGACCTAAATCTTCCTCTTGGAACATCAAATGCATATGTTTAAGATCCTGTAGCCATGTCAGTATTAGTTGGCTTATGGAAACAAGAAAACAAGCAGCATGCATGCCCACTGGAGAGAAGTATGCAGAATGTGCAGCAACATATCACTTGCAAAGTGTAGGCAAAGAGAATGCGCATACACAAATATAAGAAAATTGAACATAAAAAAAAACTAGAAACAATAATGCTTACTAAAGATAACATCTCAGCTCAACCTTCGCTTCCTTGTTTAATGATAAATGTACAGAACAAAAAGAGATGTACTTTAAATGCAAACTTGAAAAGACTCTTCCAAATACAACATTCCTGACTATGAAAAATTTCCAGCCTCAAAATACCATACAGAAAAAGACAATGCAAAACTGACATGGAATTTACACTATGTTAAAATAAAATGGCTGCTACATTTATCATTAATCAAAAACTGAAACTTGACACCATTTCATGTGTATTTGTAACATTTGGATTATCAAAGTGCATCAGAAATCTAACAATATGTTTGACTTCTAAATGACCTACTTGTCTCCGCAACTATTCACCTTTTCGTGTTTTGTGGTTGTTATTAACTCAATCGAACTGTGCCGTACACGGCTGTACGTCACCTTTCACACTGCATGGACCTGTGCCGTACGCAGGTGTACGTCGAAGTTTCAATTTTTTTTGTGGCCGTAATAAATAAGGGAAGTAAATCATGCACTAGAGTGATCTTGGGTCTTTTATTTCACAGTTCCTTACCTTAGACCTTGTTGTGAGTTGTATTTTTGCTTTAGTAGCAGTTTTTCGATGCTATATGCGGTTCTTTGTTTTCGTCTGACTGTCAAGATGGCGTCAAGAAGCACCCGCTGATTTGCACGCAAATTCACTGTTCTTGATTACACCAAGTAAATAGGAGGTGGTTTTTGTGTTATTGCACATAAACTGTACATTCTTGTGTAAATATTCCTGTGAATAATTGGTTTCACTGGTGGAAAAAACATTATATGGTGTAAATATATGGACTCAGCAAGAGGATATCTACCCCCTTATGGTCACCTGTTTCCTTCACCCCTTCTATCAAGATGAACAGACTACCAGTTTTGAAGCTAGTAATGTCTGTATGTGAACACTTCAATGTTTCCAAAACTGTTTCCCTTTTCTGTATGACATTTGCTGTTAATTTTTAATATTTTTTTAAAAATCACCCAAAATACTGCGATTTGGGGGGTTGCCGCGGTGCAAAATGTTGCGGCTTGAATGAGTTAATGCCTTATGCAAATGTATACAGACATGAATTTTATTTTTATCTTTTCATGTTTGTGTTTGTCAATAATGCCTTATGCAAATATATAGAGACAAGATTTTTTTTTATCTTTTCATGTTTTGTGGTTGATGATTATGCTTTCTACATATGTGCATGTTCTCTAATTGATCATTTTTGCACATAAAGGAAATTTGTTTTTTGTCAATTACAGCTGTAATCTGCTGTTACTGTCATGTCTCTATCTGTGATTGTACTGTGTTAACAATACACGAAAAAAAGAAGTCTGAAAGGAAAAAAAAGAATATAGAACACTGATCACTAAGGTTTACATTTTTAAAGAAAAAGTCGACCTCTTAATTTTCAGTTGTATTCTACTGTATCACATTGTAATTATACAAAGATTTATGGTACTCTACTGTATTGTGCTGTATTATATTGTATTGTACAGAAGTACAGTCATCATCATCATCATCAGGTGCCCTGCCGCATGGCGTTGGCGACCATGGACTTCCAACCATCTCTATCTCTCGCTGCCCCCAGCATCTCCCCCACCCTCTTCATCCTCAGCCACCCTGCAAGTCTGTCCAGCATTCTCTCCCTGGGTCTACCCGGTGCTCTCTTTCCCTCCAGCTTTCCCGTTGTGACCAGGTGCTCCAAATCCCCCTTCCTCATAAAATGGCCTATAAATGTTGCTTGTCTTTTCCTAATCTTCCTTATCAGTGATCGACTTGTGTCTGCCTCCATCAAGACTGTCTCGTTTGTTTTCTTTGCTGTCCATGGTACTCTCAACATTCTTCTGAGAAACCACATCTCGGCTGCCACAATCCTGCTCTGGCTTTGCTTGCTGACTGTCCACGCCTCGCATCCGTACAACAGTATTGGTTCTATATAACATTCAAGGAATCTCTTTCTGATGTTAATTGATAGGCATTTGTTGGTAAGAATGCTTGTCATCTTCTTGAATGCTGTTTTGGCTTGGCCGATTCTGCCAGCTATTTCCGATGTGCATCTGCCGTCTGATGAAATGACCGTTCCCAGGTATTTGAACTTATTAACCTGTGTCAAGGTTGTGCCATTTGCTGTTATTTTGCAGGAGGGGATTTCATGTTTTTTACTGATCACCATGACTTCAGTCTTCCTGCTGTTTAGTTCCAACCCCTTACCTTTGCTTTCTGTTTCTAGTATATTCACAAGGTTTTGTAGATCCCTTTCATTTTCTGCAATTAGCACGGTGTCATCTGTGTACTGAATGTTGTTTATCATTTTCCCTCCAACCTTTAATCCAGGGTTTTCTTCTAGGTTTCTCATGATATTTTTCGCTATATAGTGAAAACAGATCTGGTGACAAAACACAACCCTGTCTGACTCCTCTTCTGATGTTTTGAAAAGAGCTTATATTGTTTTCTATTCTCATTGCAGCTGTTTGTTCCCAGTACATATTCCTGATTACTCGTAGATCTTTTCCATCGACATTGAGTCTCTCCAGTTGGTTGATCAATTCTTCATGTCGTACCCGATCGAAAGCCATGGTATAGTCAACAAAGCATAAATACAAATCCTTATTCATCTCAACTGACCTCTCTATGATAGTTCTTAGGATGTATATGGCATTAATAGTTCCTTTCCCCTCCACAAATCCACACTGTTCTTCTGCTATTTCTCTTTTGATTCTATTCCTTGTCCTCATCATGATTATTCTTAACAGGATTTTTGTTACATGACTCATCAAACTGATTGTGCGATGGAGTTCGCATTCTATAGCCCCTGTCTTCTTTGGAAGTGCAATGAAAATTGATTTTGACATCTTTGGGGATTTTTCCTGTGTCATAGATTTCATTTAGGAGGACTGTTATTTTTTCTATGCCAAATTCCTCCAGGGCTTCAATCATCTCTGTAGTAATGTTGTCTGGTCCTGGGGCTTTTCCTGGTTTCATCTTTTTCAGTGCTGCTCTGACTTCATCTTTCATTATGGGTGGTCCTTCAAATTTCTTTTTTATAATGTGTTCTTCATTTCTGTCATCCTCAAAAAGGTCTTTAATGTACTCTCCCCATCTGTCTAATACCTTGTCTTTTTCCAGGATAAGCGTGCCATCTTTTGATTTTAAGCAACCAGTTGATGTGCATGTATTTTTCCTGTGAACAATTTCTTCAATTCGTCTGTACATATCCTGAGGATCCATTTTGTGTCGTTCTTCTATCTCTTTGCATTTTGTGTTCAGCCAAGCTTCCTTAGCTTCATTGCTCCTATACCTGATTTCTTTGTTTATCTTCCTGTATATCTCCTCCTTTCTCTTTGCCTTCCTCCTTTTCTCCATCAGGCCCAAAATTTCATTAGTCATCCAGCTCTTTTTTGCTTTTCTATTTGCCTTAGGGATTTCCTCATGAGCTTCATTTATAGAACTTATCAACTTTGATCCAAAACAAGTTTGACTGCCCGCGCCCAAGCAAACACAAACCAGAAGAACAAGAAAACCAATGCAAGCGCGTATCCAACAAGACAAAACAAAACAAGCGCAAATTTTCGGCCAACTAGCCTCCGCCAAGCGCGAACGCACGGTCACAGACAGATCACAGACACCAAACAATGGATAACAAAAACGGGACCAAAAACTTCCCTGCCGCCTCGTCCAGCGGGCAAGAAATGGAATGCTTTGTCCAACTTTGTCCATTGTTCCTCACTGTCACCAACGTCTTCCAGAGCACTGAATTTGTTTTGAACATGTACATTAAATTTTTGTCGTATCATTTCATCTGTCTTCAAGAGTCCAAGGTTTAGTTTGATGTTGCTTTTGGTCTGTTTCCTTTTCCTCAATTTCAGCCTAAACCTTCCCACTATCAGATTGTGGTCACTGTTGTAGTCTGCGCCTGGTAGTGTTTTTGCTGACAGTAAAGAATTTCTAAATCTTTTGTTGATCAGAATGTAGTCAATTTGATTTTTGGTATTATCTCCTGGACTCAGTACTGTACACCACATTATATTGCACTGCAACGAACAGGAGTTTGGGGTTCGCAAGTTATTCACGAGGGATTCATCACACTGACAATTCCACAGGCCAGCAGTTACCTGGCAGATCCATAAGCCCGTGCAAACCCTATGCACTGGCAAGGTCTTGGAATGGGCAGGGGAGGGAAGAAAAGGGGACAGGATCAAGGAAACATGAAGCTGGCACCACCAGAATGATTGAAGCAATAAGATGTGCAGGAAACAGGCCAGTTTTTAAGATGTGGGCTGGGACTGTACAAATATCACACCTCAAAACCACAACTCTACAGAGTCAATCCTCCACTCCCTGTGTATAATTTTGCCCCGCTTGAAGATCGAACCATGAGTCCTGCGTCATCAACATGACGTTCTAACCCACTGATCAAACAAGGCCAAAAATTATCCTTGCCCAAGGGTCAAACCAAGACCCTTGAGTTACGAGTATGGCACTCCAAGTGAGCTGATAAGCCACTTGAAACTGTATCCAGCCTATCAGCATGAGACTCTAACCCCAGCGTTATCAGCATGAGACTCTAACCCTTCGACTCCTGCACCCTATCCACCAGTCAGAAAATTAAATTTTTGCTTTGCTGTCATGGCTGACAAAGCAGCATGCTACACAATAGGCTGAGGAGGTCAAAAGGGCTAAGTAACTGAACTAACTGGGCTACAAAATGAATAACATTACAATGCCTTGAAATGAATTATATGGCACTGCATTTTAAAGTTACACTACAAGGTGTTATCCATTACATTACACTGACTGCTCTTCAAGAGTCCTTTAAATGATCAAACATAAACAAATTATCATGGTCAATGCTGAAAAACAACCCGCACAAATAAACATGTACGCGCACACACAAACACATTCTCCGTCTCTCTGTGTCTTTCTCTCCCTACCCCTCTCTGTCTCTCTCCTTCTCTCGCCCTCCCTCTCTCCTTCTTTCTCCCTCTCCCCCTCTCTCTCCTTTCCTCTCTCCCTTTCTCTCCCCCTCCCTCTTTCTTTCTCTCCCCTCCCTCTCCCCCCCCCACCCCTCTCTCTCTCAAAAATCCGTCAAGACTCACGTTTTGATACCAGTGTTTGCCAGGTTAAGATGCTCAACGACGGCATTGCGTTTCATGACCTTGAGAATCTCGTTGCAGGCCTCAGGTGTCAGTTTGTAGCTGCTGCAGTTAAGTGATGTGAACCATGTGTTGTGCTCTAGGGCTCCGATGATTGGTACCACATCTCTGAACAGAAGCAGCGTACAGCGTTCCATAAATTTGTTACGACAACAAAGGGACAAAAGAAAAACACAAACTATCCTGTGAAGGTTTCCACTTCATTGCATTCCTTTGCACTGTTATACTACACATTACTGTACAAAACTCTTTTTCACGAAAAGATGAAATAAAAGAAAGGAAGGAAGAAAGGAAGGAAGAAAGAAAAAGAAAAAGAAATAAAAGAAGAAGAAACCCCAAACAAATAGAAAAGAAAGAAAGAAGACTTTTTATACAAAATTAAATCAGAAAATCCACTTTGTGCTTCTCAAAAATGACAGTGAGAAAGATGAAATTAAAAAAAGGAAGAATAACAGAAGGAAAGAAAGAAAAAAAAAGAAACCCCAAACAAATAGAAAACAAAGACTTTTTACACAAAAACTGTATAAGAACATCCACTTTGTACTTCTTAAGATGACAGTGACTTTGAACAAGCTACATCTGAAATAATACTTGGCATGCATCATGGACAACAGTAAAAACAAATTTCGAACACTGTTAGAAGTTAAAAAAAAACAAAAAAACTGTTGTTCGTACACCTTACTTGAAAAGCATTCACTCCGGTTTGTGTCATCTTGGCCTTGGTGCTTTACCTATCATACTTAACTTTTTGATTCCCTCACACTATCCACCAGCATCCTACATTGTAAGCCATGACAGTAAAACAGAAACTTTGGCCTGTCACTCCCTTACCCTATCCACCAGCTTCCTGCAGAAAGCTGGTGGACAGGATGCGGGGATGAAAGGATTAAGCTTGTTTAATTTATGAACAGTTCACATCTTTATTAAACAAAATTTGGTAAAGATCCACTCATACAGAGATGAAAAAAATCTTGTCAACATATTTTTCTAATGGACAGACCGAGACACACACACACACCTCTGTCTGGTCAATATGAAATAATAACATCACCATTATAGACAGCAAAAATATAGGGGAAAAAAGCAAGGAAGACTCACCATTATACACAAACAGCAAAAATAAAGGGGAAAAAAGCAAGAAAGACACTCACTTAAAAGTCAGATGATCAAAGTCCCGTAGACACAACTCTCTGGAGTCTTGGGACAAGTAGATTGTATCCACATCCTGAGGAAGAAAAATATGCATCAAATCATACACACGTTCAAATCTCAAATACAACACAAATGGACTTTTTTTCCCCTCTCTCTCTATCATGCACCCACCCCCAATCCCACACACACTCAGAGTCACACTCACACACACACACACTCTGGGCACTCAACCACACATACACACACACACACAACTTACACCCCCAAAATGCACAAAACATAATGGCCACACTTAATAATGCCAGTGGAGTCCACATATTACAATGAACCTGCCTTAAAGATTTCTGGAAATAATGTACTCTTTTATTTTAACTGCTCACTTCCTTCTCTTTCCTTCTTATAATGTACTCTTTTATTATTCCTGCTCAATTCCTTCTCTTTCCTTCTTGTAAAATACTGTCTATAACCAACAAAATCGACAATTGCACATAATGAATTCCTCTCTGTATGAATGAGGTGCTGTTTCCCAAAGGCCAAGCTCGCTGTATGTAGTCTTGCCCTACAAAGAACAAGCGCTCAAGACTGATACTCCACTGAAAACTTTGGCTACTCCCGTGACACAGCACAAACAGTGATGTGTATGCATGCATGCACGTGTGCATGCGTGCATGCGTGTCAGTGAATGTGTGCGCCTGCATTTCATCGATCAACATCTTAATGATAACGCATAAAACAGAACATGTTGTGGGTAATGGTTGCATTTTACCAGCAAGGCAACAAACACTCATCAAAACATTGTGCATAATGTTTGCACTTCACCAGCAAGGCATTAATCAGCACTGTGTACGGTCACACAGATTTGTCTTTTTTGCAGTTACTGGGAAACACTGCTATAACAAGCACATACCTGTCTCCCTTGCATTTCAGTTTAGGTGGAGTCCATTGTATTCACTTACCCAAGTGACCTCTCTGCCGGGCAGACTAAGGTAATTACACACAGTGACATACACACAAACAGCATGATGAACCCTGTCCCTCCCCCTCATGCACACACACACACATACACATAGCCAAAGACACTCAAAATCCACCCTCTCACCCTCATCCAGAACAGAGACAAAATGCAAAATCCTTACTCAACTGTGATCCCCTCAATAGGCAGACTGTGGTAGCAGTCACATATAGTGATATACGCATTAACCACACAGTGAGTTCCCCTGTACACAATCGCCTACACACACATACCCAAAGACACTAAAAACACTCCCATCCTCACCCACAGCTGAGACAAAACGCAGTGTCCTTACCCATACAGCCTCCTCTCTATAGGACAAACTGAGATATTCCCACACTGACACATAGATTGCATACTGAATCCCCCACCCCACACACACACACCCCTACATACACACAGCTAAAGACAGTAAAAAACTCGCACTCTCAACCTCGCTCAAAGCATCCACAAAATACATCCTTAGCTAAGTGACCTCCTTTCTGTTGGGCAGACTGTGGTAATTGCATATAGTGACATACCTATACACTGCATGGTTAAGTCTCCTACACATCTACTCATCCTTACATACACAGATCCAAATACACTCAGAACCCACACTCCCAGAGCATCCAGAAGACACAATGTCCTTACCCAAGCAACCTCCTCTCGGTAGGGCAGACTGTGGTAGTCGCACATGCACATGTACTGGGTGGTGAACCCCCCGCACGGCCCCACCTCCTTGCTCTCCACCCCACGGATCATGTCATTCATCATACGCAGGCGCTCTGGCGGCGTCACTTCAACCTTCACAATCAGCCGTCTGAAATGAGTGCCAGGACAGATTAATAATGATTTTACTACTGAGTGCTGCAATAATCAAAATTTAGTTATTGAGAGATAAGATAGATTAACAATAATTTAATTATGATGCCAGGCTGACTCTTTCGATACAGCCTTAGACTTCAAGATTTCATGTAGTGAGTTAAAAACCATCAAAAAGAACAAGTCTGGATCCTGCGAACTGGATCCTCTTCCAGGTTCTCTCTACTCCGACTGTCTCCCTACTCTCCTCCCATTCATCACTGACATCATCAACACTTCTCTTCAAACTGGAACTGTCCCAGATTCTTTCAAGTCTGCTATTGTTCACCCTCTCCTCAAGAAACACAATTTAGACCCAAATGAACTGAAAAATTACCGGCCTATCTCTAATCTCTCTTTCTTGTCAAAACTCCTTGAAAAAGTCGTCCTCAACCAGCTGAACTCTCACCTGTCTGCCAACAATCTCCTCAATCCTTTCCAGTCAGCCTACCGCCAGTGCCATAGCACTGAAACTGCCCTACTACACATTCTCAACAATCTCCTCCTTGCAACTGATACTGGCAAAGTCTCTCTCCTCACACTCCTTGATCTGTCTGCAGCCTTCGATACCATTGACCATGGTATTCTCCTTTCTAGACTTCATCATACTTTTGGCATCTCTGACATTGCTCTCTCCTTTTTCACTTCATATTTATCAAACAGAAAACAAACTGTTCTCATCAATGGCACTTACTCTCAACCTGCATACCTGACCTGTGGTGTTCCACAAGGATCTGTCCTTGGCCCTGTTCTTTTCACTCTTTACACCTCCCCCCTGTCCACCATCATCAACTCCCACTCTATAAAACATCACTTCTATGCTGATGACACCCAACTTCAAGACAGTGACTCACCTGATAATATACAGCGCCTGTTGACTCACACCACTGAGTGTTACTCGGACATTAAGAACTGGATGACGTTCAACAAACTTCAGCTTAATGACGACAAGACAGAAGCTATCCTTATTGGCCCCCGTCAGAAACTTTCTCAGCTGCCTCCTCTTTCTCTCCCATTATGTAACACATCAGTCCCAATTTCTGATTCAGCTAAAAACCTTGGTGTCTGCATTGACTCTACCCTCTCCATGAACAACTTTGTTTCTCAAACTGCCAGATCTTGCTACTATCATCTCCAACGTATAAGGCTGATCAGGAAGTATCTCTCTGTCGAAACAACTGCAAAACTCGTTCTCTCCTTCATAATGTCTCGCATTGACTATTGCAATTCACTCCTGTCTGGTCTTCCTGCCTCCACCATTCACATCCTACAGCGCATTCAAAACAATGCTGTACGCCTTGTACTCAAAAAGAAAAAAGCTGACCACATATCTCCTCTCCTGGCACAACTTCACTGGCTCCCTGTATCAAAGCGCATACAGTACAAATTAGACACCATGTGCTACAAAAGCCTCAATAACGCAGCCCCCCATTACCTGTCAAGCCTACTTGAGATCTATCTTCCCTCAGTACCCTCCGCTCTGCCTCCGATCCTCTGACTTTTCGCTTTCCACGCACTAAGCTCAATACCTATGGT
>JAPXFY010000020.1:32367130-32369630 GCA_030674185.1 Monoplex corrugatus | reverse complement strand
CTACATTTCTATAGTGAGTTTCTTTGTGAAACTTTAGATGTGCATAGAGAAAAGCCCAAAGTCCACGTTCTGACTAAAATCTCAGCTTATCATAGTTATTTAATTTTACTGCAATTCTATGGTGAATTTCACTGTGAAACTTTACATACATGTGGGAAAAAAGCCCAAAGAACACATTTTGACTAAAATCTCAACTTCCTACATAATTCAATTTTACTATATTTTAAAGGTGTATTTCACTGCAAAACTTTACATAGACATACAGAAAAGTCCAAAGAATACACTCCAATTAAATCTCAATTTCATCCTAAAAATTCCTCACCACTTTTCTAAGGCTGGACATCTACTCGCTTGTGTGCAATTTTTCTGCAAGAACGGGTCACAACCCTATCTTTCATAACTGAATCAGCTTCATTACTATCATTATCATTATAATCATCATAGCCAGTATTAAGAGTTTTGTACCCCTCAATCTGAAGTGACACGTATCTTATCCATATTGAAATGCATTGCATACCACACAATATCAAGCGGTTTTTGTTGTTGTTGTTGTTGTTGTTTTCTGAATAGCCCTTTAAACCAATCGATTAGAATGCCACGCTGCGATTGCAAATACTGTAGGTTCAACTCCCATGTGGGTCACTGGTTTATTCTGATGATTGAAGATCCAATGTATCAAGTTCAACCCCATATGTTGATAAAATGTTGGTTTCTTTGATGGATATTTGATATTTGTATGTAAAAGGTTTAGGCACAAACAGGCCTACAAATGTGCTGGCCTGGGAGGTGGAAAAAAATTCACCCTATACCCATCAGATGGGAGGTACCCAGGCAGGATTGAACCCCAGAGTTTCCAATTAGAAGTCAGTTACACCCACCATTTATAGGATTACCAAAACACACACACACACCACACACACACACACACACACACACACACACACACACACCACACACACACACAGAGCCTTTCAATACTGATACCACATATGTGCTCTCTTTCATTCAACACGAGCTGCAAGTTTCATTTTTGCTGCCTTCCTACATCATGCCATTTGCAAACATAACTAGTTACGCAACATTTCAGCTGTTTAACTTTGCTCTTTGGCACAAATCTTCAAACAGTAGCCAGCTTCCCTTCAACAAGTACTTGTAGGAAAGCAATTTTAAAACACACTTACATAACTCTTCAGCCATTTTATAACTTCATACTTCACCGCAGATTACGAATACAACCAAACAGAAGCTGACTGAAGAAGGTTAAATACACCTTTTACAATAACAGCCATTATAACACTACAATATAACTTTTGAGCTGTTTTCCTTCTGCATTTTAACACAAATTACACAATTGCAAGACACTGACTTCACTTCACGTCTTTTCTGACAGCCACTTGAGAAACACCCCTCTTTTCCCAATTATGTTGTGCCACACTTAAAGTGTTTGCTTTTCACACGCTCTTTAGCAATAATCCGCTTCCTTTGAACAAGGAAGTTAAATGGCTCCCAGTCACATTTTTTGGATATCCAATTCCAGATTCCTTTCTCTGTTTAGTCTGTCTAGGATACTAATTTCAAATCTAGTTCATGGGATTTAAAAAAAAAACTGCCTGGCCCTGTTGATTTTGCTACAACCACCACATTATCTAGGGAAAAGAAAACACAAAAACAAAACAACAACATGTAACCAACATAACAAGATTAACGCAAATTTTCAAACAGCTGGTCCTTGTCAAAAGACACAATAGACAACAAAGAACAAATAAAACAAAATTAGGAGGAAAAAACAGCAATACTTCCCTGATTTTTTTTTACAAGATACTGGCACTTAGGGAGATGACCTCTGCCCTCACCCCCCTCTTAACACCCCCCCCCCCCCCCCGACTTTCTATGTCATCTTCATGGCCACCAATGCTGGCACAGTTTGTAAAATGTCATAGTAATGGTGATGATAAGGATGATAATCATGATGCTATGGCATTCCATCTGGGACTGAGACTGAGTGACAAGTTTTACTCTACACTTACTATCATAATATATCCTGGCATCAGTCAGACCCTAGAGATACAAACACCTGTGGTGTTGGTCAGAACATTTCAGCAATACCCTCAAGAACACATCCACAAAGTGGATGAGACTTGAATGTGTGGCCCCAGTCTTCCCAACAGGCCCATAGCATGCTTTGGTAGGAGCCGCTAATAGCCCATAAAAAATCCCACAATGATTTTTGAAGGGACTGATGGGGATTTGAACCCACAACCTTCCAGTCGGAGTCATTTGCTAACCACAACATCACAGCGACTGGTGACTTCCTGATGATTTGTCGAGCAGGAAAAAAATGACTGATTAGATATCATGAAATGTTTGTGAGTTGTACTGATTCTGTTTTTGTGTTGCCTTTAGTTCCTATTTGCTTGAATGCGGATGGTCGCTTTGATTAAGAAAATATCTGTCCTTGGCTAACATGTACGAGGAAAATCAGCAACAAAAAAATTCAAAC
>JAPXFY010000020.1:32279630-32362130 GCA_030674185.1 Monoplex corrugatus | reverse complement strand
GTGTGTGTGCGCGTGCGTGCGCGTCCACATTTGTATGTGGGTGCCAATTACCAAAATGTGTCTGCAAGTGCAAGATTTTCTCAGCTGTTTGTGGATGGATCCCTACTAAACTAGGTCAAAGGTGTGGACAAATGAATAAATATGTTGGACGAGATGTCAAGGTCATCATCACACTGACAGACCAACAATATGCCTGACGTCAGTTCTTTTTCAGAAAAGCGCGTGAACATCTGCTATCTTGGGAATTTCTGAAAATTTTTCAAATCTGTTTTCACTGTTCTGACAGTCTATCATTTTAGCTTAGATGCACACCATGTGAGACCTTCTTCGAGGTCACAGTGACTTTAAAAAGAATAAATCTAAATTTACTGTCATCCTTGTTGTATAAAAAGGGATACTGTTAGAATGACTTAACCACTTCTTCAAGGTCACAATGACCTTAAAATAAAATCTGAATTTTCTGTCATAACTTTGTATAAAAAGGGAGGGGAGATTGTTTGAATGGCTTGACCATCTTGTTTTTTTAAGTGGCAAAAAATAGAAAACACAGCAACACCCAGTCGTTTAAAATGTTGCCATAAACATTCACAGTCTTGATAAAATTGTCAAGCCTCTTCCTGTCTTTCTCTTTCACTTCTGAAAAAAAATCGATCAGCCAACAAACACTACTATGAGATAAACAAACAATTAAGCTGTTCAGAGTCAGCTGACTTGAGAAGACTGAATACTGTTGTTTTTTGTTTTTATTTTGTTGTTGTTGTTGTTTGTTGTTGTTTGCTGGTTTTTTCTTGTTTGTCTGTTTTTGTTTGTTTATTTGTTTGTTTGTTGATTGACGGGGCCATGACTACAGATCCGATATCCTGAGTTTAATCCTAGTCCGCAACATTAAAAACTGGCTGTTCACTGCCCATCTGAATGTTTCCATCATTCTGGTGGTGTCAGCTTAGTATTTTATTGGTTCCTCTCCCCCCTCACCATTCCAAGACATTGGCAGCACATAGGGTTTTGTGCAGGTACAGGAAATCTGTGAGACAACTACTGGAACATTTGGGCGGAGCGCTTAGGAGAATGGGAACTATGAAATATTAAACTGACACCATCGGAATGACTGAAGCATTTACTAAGGTAGCAAACAGACCGTTAATTTTTTTTTATGCTGAGGCTGTGAGTAAACTCCAGACATCAGATCATGAGACTATGACTCTATCAACATGGCTGGCCTGTCTACAGGAACACTTCCTGGTTGAGTACTCTCACTATCAAACCCCCATTCCACAAACAGACAGCTACCCGTTTCAAAACTTCTGCCTTTATCCGACTTTATAATCCTCTACAATTGCAACTGGCAATGAAAGAGCAACTCACTTCCTCCTTGCAAGGAATGCACAAAGTTGTTCATCAGACCAGAGTCAAGAAAACAGAGATTTTGCTGAAGATCATAATCTAGCACAATTAAACCATTCACACTCTCTCACCCAATCTACTTGTTGAAAATAATTCATCCTTTCACTCCTTCATCCTATCCCACAGCAGGAAGCTATGATGGCTGATAATGCAGGACGCTGGTGGATAGGGTGAGGGAGTGAAAAGTTTAAGTTACTGCTCTGATATTATGGCTGATGATGCAGCAAACTGGTTAAAAGGTTAAAGGTTAAAGGTCCCATGGTCAATATGGCCGTAGGGGCGGTGAACTGTTAAAGATTCACCGTGTCTAGGGCACGGCATTATGAAAGGCGGAGCCCATCCCTCTCCTTTCGCCGCCTTTTTTAAACCTCCCCCGACCGAAGTCAGGTACCCATTCACTGCTGGGTGGACAGAGGGAGTTTTCAGGCCGGAAAAATCGAACCAGCGTTTAGCGGATTCGAACCCCCGACCTTCCGCACCGCAGACGAGCAAACTGGTACTGATAATGATAAAGACAGATACTTTATTTTCCAATAATAGAAGGTATTAGCTAATAGCCTTTTTTTTCAAACTTGCCTTTGCCTGCATGCTGCATGTTTTCATGTTTCCACAAGCCAGCCACTGACTTGACTTACGTTATTGAAAGAGACCACAAACAGGAAGTTTCGACTACACTCAAGAGTGACAATTTTCCGTCTCTAAGGTCATGAATACTGACTTGATTACATTATGTCTGATCGAGGGGCCTGGTTGGAATACGTTAACAGTATGTTTAATGTGTTTATTTGATATTTTGCATGAAGGGGGATTAGGCACCAGCAGATCTGCACACCCGCTGATCTTGGAAATCAGAAAAATCTCCATCCTTTACCAACTGGATGAAAGCACCTATGCATTTGAATTAAGACCTTCCAACTAGAAATATGATGTTTACCCACTTGACTCCTGTGCCCTTCAAATGTAAAAAAGATGAGGTAGTCAAGAGTTAAAGGTTTTTTACATGATCAGTCCACACATGCACAAAACATCTCAGAGGAGCTACAATCTGTAGTCTGTACTGTCCAATGCCTTCTGCAACACTGAGAGTGACAGGTCATGTGTTGTTACAGCACAATCTGTAGTCTGTACTGTCCAATGCCTTCTGCAACACTGTGAGTGACAGGTCATGTGTTGTTACAGCACAATCTGTAGTCTGTACTGTCCAATGCCTTCTGCAACACTGTGAGTGACAGGTCATGTGTTGTTACGGCACAATCTGTAGTCTGTACTGTCCAATGCCTTCTGCAACACTGTGAGTGACAGGTCATGTGTTGTTACGGCACAATCTGTAGTCTGCACTGTCCAATGCCTTCTGCAACACTGTGAGTGACAGGTCATGTGTTGTTACGGCACAATCTGTAGTCTGTACTGTCCAATGCCTTCTGCAACACTGTTGGGGTGACAGGTCATGTGTTGTTACGGCACAATCTGTAGTCTGTACTGTCCAATGCCTTCTGCAACACTGTGAGTGACAGGTCATGTGTTGTTACGGCACAATCTGTAGTCTGTACTGTCCAATGCCTTCTGCAACACTGTGAGTGACAGGTCATGTGTTGTTACGGCAAGTCAGGCAGACTTACTGAACTAAAACTACCATTATTTTTTCAGAGCTCAATGCACAGATTTTATGACATAGATAATTTATCTAACACTCTTCAACTAGTTCGAGCCTCAGACATGAAAACAGATCAAGCCAATGTCCCATAAATATGAGGTCATAGTGGACTTAAACTTTTCTCGGTGCCAGTATTATGAGTGCACTGCTCTCTCTTGCTGCTTTAACTTCCTCGACGTTGAACCTTTATGTTCCTCGATAATGAACAGGGTTAGGTACCCATTCACAGCTGGGTGAACCAATGGCCCCCATGCATTAAGTCTTTCTCAAGTCTGATTCAAATCTGTGCATACTCATGCACAGAGATGAAAAGGTGTCGTTTGGAATGTAGTCAAAACTTCCTGTTTCAGTCTCTTTCAACACTCTTCACCCTTTTTTTGATCCCATTAAAGGAAAGTCTCCTACTGACAGTTATGGGCTCACACGCAATGAACAGTATACATGTGTGAGAAAAGGATGGGTTGCAAGCATGCAACTATGCGTGTGCTCAATTGTACGTATTTTTTGTCAGTTTTATTTGTTTTTGTTTTTTTCTGGGACGTGTATATGCTTACTGTTCGACCACACTGCGCAGACAATATGCTGCTGCACAGCCTGCATACTCCATCTTTGATGGGTGTGCATGCTGGTTGTTTCCATGTTTCCATAAGCCATCAGACGCTGACATGACTTACAGAATCTTAATCGTACATGTTTTATGTTCCACATGTGCATATAAAGAGGCTTCAGGCACTAAAAGGTGTGTTGCACATGTGGTGATCAGAAAAATCTCTACACTTTATCCACCAGGCAGGAGGTGGCAAAGCAAAATTGAACCCAGACCATCTACTGGAAGGTCAACGTCTTTCCCACCTGAAAAATCTCCATCCTTTACTCAAGGAGCCGGAGGTAACCTGGCACGATTGAACCCAGACCTGACTGCAATGTCAGCATCTTTTCACATGAGAGTCAAACCCGCCTCACGTGTGTACGATTAATTTTATATATGTGGCTGTATAAATGTCTACATCGGTATAATTTCATAATAGTGTCTACAAGCAAGTACAATTTAATGTGAGTGCCTCCATGTACACATACAAGTGCCTGCACACTGCTGTTTCACGTTTTTTATTCATTTCCTCTGTCACAGTGGATTTATCATGTAGAATCCGGGTTACTCTCCCTAAGAATGTGTTGCCACAATGCAGCGCTGCTCATTTTTTTTCTCTTTTATCTTCTGTATACATGTTATTTTGTTGACCTATGAATACGATTATGAAAGAGAATTTCTTCATAGGGTTTTTGCCTGAGACAACTTCTTTATTACAATGGGATCTTTAACATGTGCTGAGAATGTGATGTGCACGGGACCTAAATTTATCATCTCGTTCAAAAGACTAGCACCTAGAGCACCACTTAGCATTTTGACTCCTCAGCCTAAGCAGATGCACAGACTGAAGAAGTCAATGGGTTAAGATCTATGGTGAGGAGAAAACTCCTTGTTTGATCTGTGATTCAAATGCGAGTTCTTCGTGTCCAGGCAGGCGCTTTAATCACAAGCCCGCACGTGCGTGCGTGCGTGCGTGTGTGCGTGTGCGTGCGTGCATGCGTGTGTGCGTGCACGTGTGTGTGTGTGGTGCTAATAGGCACACTATAATTGTATATTATCATTACTATTATCATCATTGTTATTATTATCATTATCATTATTATTATTATTGTTATTATCATTATTATTATCACTATTATTATCATAGCATACCTGATTTGCTCTCTTGCTCTCTAAAGCCTGAATGTCAAGGAAATGGAAACTGTGCTCCACCTGGGGAAACAGGAAAAGGACACACAATGAAACATTAGTCAACAACGCTGCTAAACAGGAAAAGGACACACAATGGAACATTAGCAATGCTGCTAAACAGGAAAAGAACACACAATGGAACATTAGTCAACAACGCTGCTAAACAGGAAAAGAACACACAATGGAACATTAGTCAACAACGCTGCTAAACAGGAAAAGAACACACAATGGAACATTAGTCAACAACGCTGCTAAACAGGAAAAGGACACACAATGGAACATTAGTCAACAACGCTGCTAAACAGGAAAAGGACACACAATGGAACATTAGTCAACAACGCTGCTAAACAGGAAAAGGACACACAATGGAACATTAGTCAACAACGCTGCTAAAACGGAAAAGGACACACAATGGAACATTAGTCAACAACGCTGCTAAACAGGAAAAGGACACACAATGGAACATTAGTCAACAACGCTGCTAAACAGGAAAAGGACACACAATGGAACATTAGTCAACAACGCTGCTAAACAGGAAAAGGACACACAATGGAACATTAGCAATGCTGCTAAACAGGAAAAGGACACACAATGGAACATTAGTCAACAACGCTGCTTAACAGGAAAAGGACACACAATGGAACATTAGTCAACAACGCTGCTAAACAGGAAAAGGACTCACAATGGAACAATAGTCAACAACGCTGCTAAACAGGAAAAGGACACACAATGACAATGGAACATTAGTCAACAACACTGCTTAACAGGAAAAGGACAAACAATGAAACATTAGACTGATTAGTCAACAACGCTGCTAAACAGGAAAAGGACACAATGGAACATTAGTCAACAACGCTGCTAAACAGGAAAAGGACACAATGGAACATTAGTCAACATTGCTGCTAAACAGGAAAAGGACACACAATGAAACAATAGTCAACAATGCTGCTTAACAGGAAAAGGACACACAATGGAACATTAGCAATGCTGCTAAACAGGAAAAGGACACACAATGGAACATTAGTCAACAACGCTGCTTAACAGGAAAAGGACACACAATGGAACATTAGTCAACAACGCTGCTTAACAGGAAAAGGACTCACAATGGAACATTAGTCAACAACGCTGCTTAACAGGAAAAGGACACACAATGGAACATTAGTCAACAATGCTGTAACAGGAAAAGTCCAGGAATAGTCACAACGTGCTAACAGGAAAAGGACACACAATGGAACATTAGTCAACAACGCTGCTAAACAGGAAAAGGACAAACAATGAAACATTAGACTGATTAGTCAACAACGCTGCTAAACAGGAAAAGGACACACAATGGAACATTAGTCAACAACACTGCTTAACAGGAAAAGGACACACAATGGAACATTAGTCAACAACGTTGCTTAACAGGAAAAGGACACAATGGAACATTAGTCAACAACGCTGCTAAACAGGAAAAGGATACACAATGGAACATTAGTCAACATTGCTGCTAAACAGGAAAAGGACACACAATGGAACAATAGTCAACATTGCTGCTTAACAGGAAAAAGACACACAATGGAACATTAGCAATGCTGCTAAACAGGAAAAGGACACACAATGGAACATTAGTCAACATTGCTGCTAAACAGGAAAAGGACACACAATGGAACATTAGTCAACAACGCTGCTTAACAGGAAAAGGACACATAATGGAACATTAGTCAACAATGCTGCTAAACAGGAAAAGGACTCACAATGGAACATTAGTCAACAACGCTGCTAAACAGGAAAAGGACACACAATGAAACATTAGTCAACAACGCTGCTAAACAGGAAAAGGACCACAATGGAACATTAGCAACTGCTAAACAGGAAAAGGACACACAATGAACATAGTCAACAACCTGCTAACAGGAAAAGGACACAAATGGAACATTAGTCAACAACGCTGCTAACAGGAAAAGGACACAATGAAACATTAGTCAACACGCTGCTAAACAGGAAAAGGACACACAATGAACATAGTCAACACGCTGCTAACAGGAAAAGGACACACAAGGAACATAGTCAACATGCTGCTAAACAGAAAAGGACCAAATGGAACATTAGTCAACATGCTGCTAAAAGGAAAGGACCAAATGAACATAGTCAACAGCGCTAAACAGGAAAAGGACACACAAGAACATTAGCAACAACTGCTACAGGAAAAGGACCACAATGAACATTGTCACAACCTCTAACAGGAAAAGACACAATGGAACATAGTCAACAAGCTGCTAAACGGAAAAGAACACAATGGAACATAGAAACACGCTGCTAAACAGAAAGACACACAATGGAACATAGTCAACAACGTCTACAGGAAAGACACACAATGAACATTGCACAGCTGCTAAACAGAAAAGGACAACAATGAACATTAGTCAAAACGCTGCAAACAGAAAAGGACACACAATGGAACATTACAAGCTCTAAACAGGAAAGGACACATGGACATTAGTCAACAAGCTGCTTAACAGAAAAGGACACACAAGGAACATTAGTCAACACGCTGCTAACAGAAAAGGACCACAAGAACAATAGCAACAACGCTCTAAACAGGAAAAGGACACACAAGACAATGAACATTGCTCAACAAACAGAAAGGACAACAATAACAAACAACAGTTAAACAGAAAAGGACAAATGGAACATTAGTCAACAACGCTGCTAACAGAAAAGGACACAATGGAACATTAGTCAACATGCTGCTAAACAGGAAAAGGACACACAATGAACATAGTCAACAAGCTGCTTAACGGAAAGGACACACAATGGAACATAGCAATGCTGCTAAACAGGAAAAGGACACACAATGGAAATTAGCAAACTGCTTAACAGGAAAAGGACACACATGGAACATTAGTCACAACCTGCTAACAGAAAAGGAACCAAATGGAACATTAGTCAACAAGCTGCTTAACAGGAAAGGACAACAATGGAACATTAGTCAACAATGCTGCTAAACAGGAAAAGGACCACAATGGAACATAGTCAACAACGCTGCTAACAGGAAAAGGACACACAATGGAACATAGTCAACACGCTGCTAACAGGAAAAGGACAAAAATGGAACATTAGTCAACAAGCTGCTAAAAGGAAAAGGACCAAATGGAACATTAGTCAAACATTGCTTAACAGGAAAAGGACACACAATGAACATTAGTCAACAACGTGCTTAACAGGAAAAGGACACAATGAACATTAGTCAACAACGCTGCTAAACAGAAAAGAACACAATGGAACATTATCAACATGCTGCTAAACAGGAAAAGGACACACAATGGAACATAGTCAACGCTGCTAACAGGAAAAGACACACAATGGAACATTAGCAAGCTGCTAAACAGGAAAAGACACAAATGAACATTAGTCAACAAGCTGCAAACAGAAAAGGACACACAATGGAACATTAGTCACAAGCTGCTTAAAGAAAAGGACACAAATGGAATTAGTCAACAAGCTGCTAAACAGGAAAAGGACACACAATGGAACATTAGTCAACAACGCTGCTAAACAGGAAAAGGACACACAATGGAACATTAGTCAACAACGCTGCTAAACAGGAAAGGACACACAATGGAACATTAGCAAACTGCTAAACAGGAAAAGGACACACAATGGAACATTAGTCAACAACCTGCTAAACAGGAAAAGGACACAAATGGAACATTAGTCAACAACGCTGCTAAACAGGAAAAGGACAACAATGAACATTAGTCAACAACGTGCTAACAGGAAAGGACACACATGAAACATTAGTCAACAACGCTGCTAACAGAAAAGGACACACAATGGAACATAGTCAACAACGCTGCTTAACAGGAAAAGGACACACAATGGAACATTAGTCAACAACGCTGCTAACAGAAAAGGACACAAATGGAACATTAGCAATGCTGCTAAAAGGAAAAGGACCAAATGGAACATTAGTCAACATGCTGCTAACAGGAAAAGGGCACACAATGGAACATTAGTCAACAACGCTGCTAAACAGGAAAAGGACCACAATGGAACATAGTCAACAACGCTGCTAAACAGGAAAGGACACACAATGGAACATTAGTCAACAACGCTGCTAACAGGAAAAGGACAAATGAACAATAGTCAACAAGCTGCTAAACAGGAAAAGGACACAATGGAACATAGTCAACATGCTGCTAAACAGGAAAAGGACACAATGAAATAGTCAACATTCTGTAACAGAAAAACACACAAAACAAATCAACATCTTTAAGGAAAAGGACACCATGAACTTAAATCTGTTAAACAAAAGCACCAATGAACATTAGTCAAAAGCTGCTAATAACAGGAAGGACACCAATCTTAGCAACAACGTGCTTACAGGAAAAGGACACATGGAACATTGTCAACATGCTTTACAGGAAAAGGACACACAATGGAACATTAGTCAAACTGCGCTAAACAGGAAAAGGACACACAATGGAACAATAGTCAACATGCTGCTAAACAGGAAAAGACACACAATGGAACATTAGTCAACAACGCTGCTAAACAGGAAAAGGACAACACAATGAACATTAGTCAATCAAAGCTGCTAAACAGGAAAAGGACACACAATGGAACATTAGTCAACAGCGCTTAAACAGGAAAAGGACACACAATGGAACATTAGTCAACAACTGCTAAACAGGAAAAGGACACAATGGAACATTAGTCAACAACGCTGCTAAACAGGAAAAGGACACACAATGGAAACATTAGTCAACAAGCTGCTAAACAGGAAAAGGACACACAATGGAACAATTAGTCAACAAGCTGCTTAACAGGAAAAGGACACACAATGGAACATTAGTCAACAATGCTGCTAAACAGGAAAAGGACACACAATGGAACATTAGTCAACAACGCTGCTAAACAGGAAAAGGACACACAATGAACATTAGTCAACAACGCTGCTTAACAGGAAAAGGACACACAATGGAACATTAGTCAACAACGCTGCTAAACAGGAAAAGGACACACAATGGAACATTAGTCAACAACGCTGCTAAACAGGAAAAGGACACATAATGGAACATTAGTCAACAATGCTGCTAAACAGGAAAAGGACTCACAATGGAACAATAGTCAACATTGCTGCTAAACAGGAAAAGGACACACAATGAAACAGTAGTCAACAACGTGATCTTAGTAAACAGATATACAAAACCACAACAGACACAACAAAAATAAAACCATAACACTACAATTTATAGTGGACTACTAACTGGGTGACTGAATCCCCCATCAATCCTCTCAATACCAATCTGGGATTTAAAGTCCCAACAAGTTCCTATCCAGAGTTGAACATGCTATGGGCTCACTGGGAGACCAGACTGCACAGTCAAGTCTCATCCACTTCACCAATGAGTCACTGAGGGTGCTACTCAAATCTCTTGACCAACACCACAGGTGTCTATATCTCTCTGGGCCTGGTTGATGCCAAGACATGACATTAAGTGTAAAGTACAGCCCTGTCACACAGTGTTGACTTTACCCTTCAATGGAACTCCAAAGCACCATCACCATCATCATGGCATTGTAAGAACTGTCCCAGCTTCTGAGGCTATTGAAACACAATACACACACACAAACACAAACATACATGCATATGCACACACGCATGCAAGCATGGAATATGCCTTATTTACAAACACACACACACACACACACACACTCACACACACACACACACACACACACACACACACACACACACATGTTGACCACATACAATGTCAAAGAGTTTCATACTACAAAGACAAAAACAAAAAAACAAAAAACAACAAAATAAACTAACAAAATGCATAAAAACACAATCAGCTACAGAAACTTCCTGATCATAGAGACAATGTTCAGCTGGTCTGTATTCATCATTACGCACCAAAACATTCATAGTAATATTGTGCATTGATGAGTCAGAATTTTAAAACTCTTAAACAAAAATTCCACTGATCTTTATATTGTCATACAACAAAATCCAAAACTGGTAACACAGCACTGCACACTGACCTAAACTATGCTTTGAGTTCTAGTTTTCTCAAGACAGCGAATCCATGATCAGGATCAATTTCATGCGCAGGCAGTAGCAACAACACCACAAATGCCATACGAATGCAAAGGAAAAATGATCATGGTATAAACTACAAGCCTACACAAAATCTCTATGTGCTGGAAAGGTCTTGAAAAATTGGTGGGCTTGTAAAGATGGCCTCAAAATATTTTTGAAAAAGAAAGGGCCAACAGATCATTTTCAGCTTCACTACAGAAAATAGATACATATTCATATACACAAGACACATGAAAGTAACGTTAACTGACAAATCAAACAGAAATCATCAAATGCATATAATATGAAACAGAAAGAAGTCCTTCATTGTTACCTACCTTGGAGGGGACTTTGGCAGCAAGGACGAACATTCGACATGGTGAAAAGGCCTGCAACAGAACAAACAAAAATTTTCCATTAATTGTTAAAAAAACAAAATGTCTATTATTAAATATACAGGGAGTTCAGAGTTTGTTCAATAAGGATTCATCACATTTTCACAATTCCATATGCTCCACACAGATCTGACAGTAATTAGCTAGAGAAGAAAAAGAAAGAAGCTGTATGCGGTTGACATAAAGGAAACTTTCATGATTCTTTTTTTAAACGTTGAGAATTTTGTGCTGAGACACCTGCACATGCATGCATAAAAATGCATGACTGCACATGTGTAACACACACACACACACACACACACACACACACACACACACACACACACACACACACACACACACACACACGCATGCACACACGCGCACGCACACATGCGCACACACACACACACTATCTCTCTCTCTCTCAAAACACACACACACACACACACACACACACACACACACACACACACACACACACACACACACACAGAGAGGCCTGCGCGCACACACACATACATACACATGCACACTCATGCACACACACATGCATGCACATACAATACTGGATCCCCCCCTCTCTCCCTCTGACACACACACATGCAATCTTGCAAACCCACCCTCCATACACACGTAAACACAATCATGCTTATAGCAGCTCAACCACTATTGATGGGGAGACAGACTCTTATAATTACGGAAATAAGCCCTCAATGTCTGCGCGCACACAACTTGTCACATCTCAACCACTCGGATAGGAAGACGGACTCTGTGGAAATGACCCCTTAAAGAAAAAGAGTCATACCACATGCACGCACACACACACACACACACGCACACGCACACGCACACGCACACACACACACACAAACAACTTGTCACATCTCAACCACTCAGATAGGAAGACGGACTCTGTGGAAATGAGCCCTTAAAGAAAAAAAGAGTCATACCACATGCACGCGCGCGCGCGCACACACACAACACACACACACACACACACACACACACACACACACAGCCGCCGGCCACACGCACACACACACGCACGCACACGCACACACACATACGCACAAGCGCGCGCGCGCGACACACACACACACACACCACACCACACATACACACACACTATACACACAGTCTCTCTCTGGCACATACATGCACACACCCATACACACACACACACATACATACACACGTTTATGCACGCATACGCAACACACAGTCTCTCTCTCTCTCTCTCTCTCTCTCTCTCTCTCTCTCTCTCTCTCTCTCTCTCCTACACACACACATACACACACACACACATGCACGCACGTAGGCCTATCCTTTGTTCCAAGTCAGCTATTGCCACTGGGGAGACAGTTTATGGAAATGAGCCCTTAATCAAAAAGAATTCAGACACTGCATAATTAATTAATTACTCCGACAGGCAATCACATAAGCATCCACTCTCACTTTCCCCTCCTCCTCTTTTTATTTTATATTTCTTGCCTTTAAAAAAAAGGAGATTGCTTCATATCAATCATGTGTGTGTGTGTGTGTGTGTGTGTGTGTGTGTGTGTGTGTGTGTGTGTGTGTGTGTTGTGTGTGTGTGTGTGTGTGTGTGTGTGTGTGTGTGTGTGTGTGTGTTGTGTCTTCTTCTGTCTGTCTGTCTCTCTGTCTGTGACAAAAATAAGTGAACAAGATTTCCTCTGCTCTTTATGGATGGATCTTTAGCAAAGTTTGGTCAGAGGACTCGATTGCCTAGGAGTCAAAAGCTCCAAAGTTAAGGTCATGCATACTGAAAAAGAGCCTAAAATGAGCACTTTCTGAGGATGGCATTTTAACATTTTCTCAAAACCTTCAGACAACACTGAAGAGTTGTTTGTATTGTTGTCATAGTCTACCATTGTCCTAGATGCCTGTCAGGTTTTATTTCAGTTTAGCTCATTCAAGGTCACAAAGATGCTGACGAATACACAATCAATATTTTCTGTAAAAAAACCCCAGTGTATTACAACGGAGATGGTTAAAATGGCTTCTCTGTAATACTTATTGTTTTAAAAGGGAGGACTTCGTTAGAATAGCTTTCCTATAATGATCTTTTTGATTAGGCAGAGGATTATTAGAATGGACATAAAATCTTGTTTCATTTTAGGGGCTTTGTTAAAGTGGCTTTTCTGTAATACAATAAGTTTATTTACTAAATGGGAGATTGCTTGAACAGCAGGACTATCTTCTTTTACTTTAGAATGGCTTTTCTATGATGATTTGTTTTTTAAATCAAAGTGGACTTTGTTAGAATGGCTAATATTGGCTTTTCTGTAATAATTCTATTTATTAAACAAGGGATTGCTAAAACAGCTTGACTATCTTCTTTCAGTTTAGGACAGCTTTTCTGTGATGATATTTCTCATTAAAAGGGACTTTGTACAATGGCTTTTCTGTAATAATTTTATTTATCGACTAGGGGATTGTTAGGGCAGTCTATCTTCCTTCAGTACAGACTTGAGTTTTTGTAATCATCTTTTATTTATTAAATGGCTATCTTGTTTCACTTTTCCCCCTTCTTGGTGAAGGACGTGTGTGTTTCCGTGTTTCCGCTTACATGGGCTGTGTTGCACTACGGTTCTGTTTTCTCTGAACCAACCACTGCCAACGTGCCATACCAGTGTGACTCTTTTGTATATTGTTTTGCCCTCAGGAACTTAACTTCCTAATATATTTTTTACCTTTCTACTGAAAGTATAGTGCACCAAAACTCCGCAATGAATACATACTCTTTGTGCATGTGGCGTGTGCGTGTGTATGTGTGTGCGCACGCGTGCGTGTGTGTGCGTGTTAGTGTGCATCTGCGTACGTGCGCGCATGCATAAGCATGTGCACATGAGGTATTATGGTAGAAAGAAATTCTAGGGAGAGCTAGACAACAGAAGGTCTTCAGAGAAGTAACCCCCTTTAGACAAGTGTTTCAGCCCTGAACTCCTTACACTCTCGGGGGGCCGGGCCACATCCAGGTCATGACTCCTGGATGCCCTTCTGCTGTTTTCTGTTGTTTTTTTTCCCCACGCCGGGGAGCGAACCTGGGCGATTCTGCGCTTCAGAACTGCGGTACGCGGTTTTACCACACATTTTTATGCATTTTAATGCACTTATGTACAATTAACGCTGGAAGAAATAACAATGCTGATGTGTTTCCGCTGATGTCAACTGTGCACAATCCCTTTACAACTCCAAATAACCAGTTGTACTTACATGGACTACATCGGCCTGACCTAGTTTTGTGTGTAGTTTTTTTTTTTTCTGTTCGGTTTTTGTGTTAATCTTTTCTTTTTGCGGTTCAGTGCATTGTACACACAGATGCGTGTGTGGTGTGTGTGTGTGTGTGTGTGTGTGTGTGTGTGTGTGTGTGTGTGTGTGTGTGAGTGTGTTGTGTGTGTGTGTGTGTGTGTGTGTGTGTGTGTGTGTGTGTGTGTGTGTGTGTGTTGTGTGTGTGTGTGTGTGTGTGTGTTGTGTTGTGTTGTGTTGTGTTGTGTTGTGTTGTGTTGTGTTGTGTTGTGTGTGATGTGTGTGTGTTGTGGTGTGTGTGTGTGTGTGTGTGTGTGTGTGTGTGTGTGTGTGTGTGGTGTGTGTGTGTGGTTGGTGGGTGGGTGGATAGGTGTATATGTGTCTGAAGCATGTGCATGTGTGTAGACGCGTGAGTGAATGAAGGAGGAGAAAAGAGGGACGAAAACTATGTTGTGCCTGTGCACATGCCAGGTATATGTTTGTATACTCATTTATGTGAGAGTAAGCATAAGTGTGTATGGGTATGTGTGTGTGTTTTTATGAAAAAGACCACATGCATGCGCATGACTGTATGTAAGAGATGTGTGTGTGTGTGTGTGTGTGTGTGTGTGTGTGTGTGTGGGGTGTGTGTTGTGTGTGTGTGTGTGTGTGTGTGTGTGTGTTGTGTGTGTGTGCGCGCGCGTGCGCGCTTTTGTGGGAGGGTGAGAGTTGGGGTTTGACTTACAGAGCTTAAATATAATCAAAACTACCTTGCCCCCCACCCCCAACCCACAAAAGTTTTATTTTTATATAAGACCCGCATTTCTAACTCCTCCTCCACCTCTCCTTCACACACACAATTCTACCATTCCATCAGCTCAACAACTAAAGAATCGCGACACCATCACATAAGAGAGTCCCCCTGACCTATCTACCACAAAGGCAGCAACATCCCCCCACCCCCCACCCCCGGCCCCCATCACGCATGGCGTCACCTTAAAACACCCAGCAGACCGTGAACACTTTAAAAGATTACGACTATCAGTGGGCAGAAGAGGAGAAAAGTTTGGCTGACGCTCGCTGCTCTAGGCAGAGCTGCTCTCACCTTCCAGTCCTGACTTTACACGGTTCGTTCAAGTCTGGCTTGAGGAAAGTGGTTAGCACAACGAAGAGGTCGTGGGTGCAAACCCCCATCATTCTTAAAACAAATTAGCGTGGGACTTTTCTACTTTGGTGGGTTCCTATCCAGAGCTGAGCGTGCTACGAGTTTTGCTTGAAGACTAGAACTGCACGATTGCGTCTCATCCACTCTACAGATGCGTCGTTGAGGATGTTGCTCAAACTTCTTAACACCACATGTGTCTGTATCTCTCGGGCCTGGTTGACACTAGGATATACTATGACAGTATATCTAAACTACAGCCTTGTCACGCAGTCTTGGTCTAAAAAGGAGACTCCATAGCATGATCACAAGCATCTCATTATCATTATTATAACATTGTGAACATGATCACAACATCCCCATTCTCATAAACTGTGAAAAATTGTCATAGTTACTTCAGTTTTGGTGGATTTGAAAGTCACTAGATGTGTTAGAAAGCCAAAATTAGCTGTATATGAGAAGCGACACAGAAGCAGCGGTCACTAGGTGTGTTGGAGAGTCCAAAATTAGCTGCATATGCTAAGTGACACAGAAGCAGCGGTCACTAGGTGTGTTGGAGTCCAAAATTAGCTACATATGTGAAGTGACACAGAAACAGTGCAAAATACAGAGCAGCAAAAACCAAAAACGACAGGGAAAAAGAAGAGGCTGGTTAGAGAAAATGGGTTTAAAGCTGGTGACATAGGCGCTACCCTCATTATGTTGGCCCTTAGTTTGTTATCTCTACCACCTCACTCCCCTGTGACATTATGGCTATGGGACAGTCTTTATACAACCTTTACCTTTTCCTTCTTTTAACAATTTCTCTTTTTTCTTTATTTCATTTCATTTCTTTTTCAAGTAAGAAGGAAACACTGCAAAACTGGGAAATTATCACAAACAAGACTATTTGCAACAAAATGAACCTTAAGACAGATAAGGTTGTTTGTTCCCCATCTTCCTCAATTTTGTACAGAACTCTGTATGATTCTTTTTTAAGAGGCAGTATTTACTCTCTTCATTCCCCTTCCCTACAAAACTTATTACACTGAGAAAATCTGGTATGAAATGTTGTCATCATGACTTGTGAAATTTTGCATAAAAAATTCCTTCTGTTATGCACATTATCCAGATGTGTGAACTTTATGGGGCATAACAAGTACAAATGTACACCATTTCAATCAAAATCTCAGAACTGACCCTGAGCACACCCCAAGCACCTGTATCCCTTGCAAACACTGTAATCTGACAAGGATCTGGTATCTTCAATTCAATCTTGCCCGCAACATTAAAGAACTGGCCTCTTAATATTTCCATTATTCTGGTCATGTCAGCTTAGTGTTTCACAGGTCCCTTCTGTCCCCATCGCCAGCACATTGGATTTTGCAAAGGCTCAGGACGTCTGCCAAATAACTGCTGGTATATTTGGGTAGAGCGCATATGAAATTGTCCTAGTGCATTGAATCTGTCTAGAACAAACCTAAAAGCTAAACTGCAATCTGACAAGTCACTGTGCACTGCTCCCTAGCATACATGCCTGCCCCTGAATAAGCCGAATTTCGATCATCTAGACTGCTTTTCCCAACCATTATATTACCAGTCAGCAATTACAGAAGGGACACAACGCTTGCTACCTTCCTTGTTCACCTTTAGACTGAAGAAAGCACCGATTATTTTGAATGACTGTTTCAGTTTGTTTTTGTTGTTGTTGTTGTTGTTTTTTTTTTCAACAACAATGGCCAACAGACAATGGTTCATGAACAAGCAAGTGCTCAAAAAGACATCTGGTGTTTAAAGCAGTAACTTTTTTTTTACCAAGAAAGTGACAAAAATTGTGAAAATTATGAAAAACATTTGTGGAAGTAGAACCTGGGGTTTTCCCAAATTTATCCAACATTAAAAACTATTTTAAATTCACAAATGGACGTGATCCCAAAGCTTTCTATATCACCTGGTTTTTAATACTGTCCTACTGTATATCATATGTGATCATTTTCATGGAATGAGGCCAAAGTCAGTTTCGGGGAATACAAAGATATTCATACCACTGAAAAGTAGAAGAAATGCTTTCTCCAACAGAGTTTAGATCAAATTTCTAACTTAAATAGTGCTCGAGGCATAGCCATTTAAATAGAATAGTTGAAGAAGTGGCCATTTTAAGACGACTGCAGTTACAGGGAGACACTAAGTTTGTCAAGTTCTTCCTTAGCAATTGTTGTGAAAACTTTCAGAACTTCCAAGCACAGTTGTACATGGAGGTATGATATCCCATGGCCATGAACAGTTTCATTACAGTAACGCTGAACGAAACACTGCTTAACAAACTGGCTTGTTTGAAGGGAATATATCACCTTAAAAGGCCATTTTAATAGATTTCCTGGTCTAATTTTACTTTGAACTCTCAAACCACAGGGTTACTAAATATAGCAAAAACAAATTTCTAAATCGCCCAGACCACCCTTAACATATCGTTCAGGCTGTTGCTTGGCTTGACACCAGTAACACTGGCCCCTTTGTGTGAGAACAGGTCACACACACACTAATAAATAAATGAATAAATAAATAAATACATATATATATATATATATATATATATATATATATATATATATATATATATATATATGTGTGTGTGTGTGTGTGTGTGTATATATATGTGTGTGTGTGTGTGTGTGTGTGTGTGTGTGGTTGTATGTGTGTGTGTGTATGTGTGTGTGTGTGTGTGTGTGTGTGTGTGTGTGTGTGTGTGTGTGTGTGTGTGTGTGTGTGTGTGTGTGTGTAAAAGATTAAATTTATTTTCTTAAAAATCATGTTTAATAAGCATTATTTACAGTGATGCACACACATATACATATGCACACAGACATATATACACATATATTACATCTGTGTGTGTGTGTGTGTGTGTGTGTGTGTGTGTGTGTGTGTTGGTGTGTGTGTGTGAGTGTGAGTGTGAGTGTGAGTGTGTGTGTGTGTGTGTGGTAAACAAAAGGAAAATTCTTTTCTTAAAATTATACCGAATTAATAAACATTACTCACAGTGACTCATGATAAAGGCATACACTATATGGCTATTTGCTAGCCACAGAGCATTTACACCTGTGATTCATGATAAAATATGTGTAAATAACACATTTACATTCGGTACAAAACTGCCACTTTTCATTAACTTTGGCAAGTTTCTCAAAGTGCCGTTTGTTTGAAATGACTGATAGCTAATAACTATCAGAGGTTTGGTAAGACAACCCTCCACAACAAACAGCATAGCCCAAAACAGCCAGACTAGAATTAACAGAAAGGCTGTTTCAGGCTCTTAGCTTTGCAGGGCTGACAGAGTTAAGACTCGTTTCATGGTGGCCGGTCACAAATATGTTTCACGCTTGTCCTTCCCACCTCTCAAGACTTGCATCGGCTGACAGGTAACATGATGAATGGGTGAAACTCGAGTGTTGATATTTATGTAAGTTGTATACATATATATCTGTTGCTACATAATCTAATCAGTGCTGCATGCATGAATTTATAAGGCTAGTTCAAATTATGACTCATCCAGGATATTTGAGGCTCTGTGTTTAAACACTTCTGAGCTGTATAATCAAATTGAAGTTGTGTGCCTGAACAGAGATGAATGAAATATATTATCTAAATTCAAAATCATAACTTTTTTTTTTTTATTCTCCCATAACCCTAGGGTTGTAGTGAAGTGAGATCTTAATTTCTCTTTTTGGACCTGCATAGGACCTCCTCCCACCTGTTGCTCTACCTTCCCCAATCTCAAACAAGATCAGGTGCCAAATCACAGTTGGGTAGACTGGAGACAACACAGTCATTCAACTAAATGACATTTGGAAACATCTTCATTTGTTTTCTTACCAATACACTCACCCTCACAGACTGGCATAATAATCTGCTACTGTATGTGTGTTAAGTCAACTAAACATGCTAATCAAGCTGAACCTACAAAAACGGTGGATGATATCTAAAGCAGTTTTAGATATATGTAACTTGCATTCAAAACACTAAATCCCCCTTCTCTCTGTCCGTTTTTTCTGTTTTTTCTTTCTAGTGACATTTGCATATTCAGAATACTAGTAGTTTGCCTGAGTCTCATGGATTATTTTCACAATTAGCATAGTAAGCCTACTCATTTTCATTCACTCATGAATATTCACTGACATTTCAATAGCATTGTGGCAAAGTTTACATTACATATCTCAGATATATTTGTTCATTACTTTTATTTTATAGACAGTTAGGTGCTCAACAAATGCTTTGTCCAGTATGTCAACATACAAACAACATACAAACAAAAAAGGAAAATAAGTCTATTTCCTACTGTCCTGTCCAATGCTTAACAAAGACCTCAGAGAAAATCTATCCCCACAAAATACTTTAGAAATCCTTTCTTTTCAAGCTAAGTTTATTAATGTGAATGACAACACAGGAAAACAATTTGCTAATGCATCACAACACAATTAGTATAAATGTGTGATTTTGTTGTTTTTTGCTTATCTTCTACCCCTTCTCAACTTTCCTCTTGGCTAAATGACAAAATTCCTCCCTAATACCACAGCAGGCAATGAATTAACACTTACTTCCAAAACTGACATGCATTTCCATTTCTGTTCCGGAACATGTTCATGTTTTCTGCCTATTAACTCAGTTGGCTAAAGTGCCATGCTGATAATGCTGGAGTTGGGGGTTCAACCCCTAAGCAGGCTACAGGTCATTTTTTTCCTGTAGTGGTCCCATTAGCTCTATTGATTAAAACTCCATGCTGATGATGCAAGGGTTTTGAGTTCTACCCCTAAGCAGGCAACAGGTCTTTTTTTTTTTTTCTTTGATGGCCCCATTAGCTCTACTGATTACAGCTCCATGCCAACAATGCAGGGGCTATGGGTTCGAACCCCTGGAGGGCCACAACTATAAAAGTACCACTGTCTCAGTAGGCAAGACGTCCATGCTCATTACACAGGAGTCATGGGTTTGATCATCAGACATCTGTTTTACAAGGCACTGACTGGCTCTTGTCACTGTGAAAGTGTTTCAACACAAGATCTGATCTCTCAAGTTCAATCTCCACCCGAAAGTTCAATTCTCACACGCAGCATAAAATATGGTCTGTCCACTGTCCACCTTACGGCTCCAATTATTCTGTGGTATAAGTAGAATGTTTCATAGATCCTATTCCTTCCCTCCCTCTACCCATCCCTTCCATTTCAAGACCCTGTGCAGTGTCAAGGAGTCTGCAAGATAATAGATGACAGAATGGACAGGCTGCATTTGAAACTGAGAGCAATGTTCAAAGCTCTCTTCAATAAACTCCAAATCCTTGGGTTTTTTATGTCCGCAAGGGACTGCTGGTCTCTGCTTACTCAATGTATGAACAGAATTGATATTAAAAGTAAAACGGCAACCGTGACTGTTACACAGTTTTACAACTTTGAAAGTGCTGATACTTAACTCTTTCTCATGAACATTTGCAATGGCTGTTATTGTTAAGTTTCCTATGCACTAATATCTATACTGTTGGAAAACAAAGATTATTTCATCTCTCTCTCTCTCTCTGTCTCTCTCTCTCTCTCTCTGTCTCTCCCTCTCTCTCTCTGCCTCTGTCTCTCTCTTTCTCACTCTTTCAAAGCGGACAACGGATGAAAATTATTGTGTATTTTAACAATGTTATCCCCTCCCCACAAACCTTGATTTGTGTGTGGTCAGTGGCCTTTAATAAACCATGTGTCATGTCAGTGTTTTTCTCATTCTCTCATGCTTGACTGAATGAAAAATGAAATATTTCATCCTACAATTCAGAACAAGCTGCCTTTCCTTTTCTTGGAAGCTCGACTAAGCGGAAACTGGTAGCTTTTTCTTGGCATTTTCACCCATATCTTCCCCTATGAAAACAATGGTCTTAACTATGAGCATATCTGACCAGATCTGTTTCAACTGTTTGTGCTTGTTTTGTTGCTTAGTGTGTTTGTTTGCTCTGTCTGCTTTCACTGTTTATTTGGTCTGCTCATTTAGTTTTGTTTTCATAAATTGCAAATAAAGGATAAATTACAAGGAAAAAAAAACAAATTCAAAAGCTAGAAAAAGTGAAAGTGACCGATAAGCATAATAAAGTAATTTTATTTCTTATGGTACTTAAGTAAATTTGATACTTACGGTATACAGCTGTATCTCTCCCAATCTCTGTCATGCCTGATTAAATGAAAGTTTAAATTCCTCCTCTCTAAATTCAAACAAGGCTTTGACTGGCACAACAATGAAGTGGACAAGACATCAGACTTCTACTTGGAATGTCTGGGTTCAATACTGCCACCTCCCACCTGGTCAGTAAAGGCAGGAGATTTTTCTGCTCTTGCAGGTCAATATGTCAACAGATATGTCTGTGCTCAGAACATCAAGTATGCACATTAATCCTTTGACTCCCACACCCTATCCACCAACTGCAAAAACTGAACCCTTTGACTCCCTCACCCTACCCACCAGCTTCCTGCAGGAAGCTGGTGGATAGGGTGAGATAATCAAAGGGTTAAATTTTTGCTTTGCTAGCATGGACGACAAAGCAAGATGCTGGTGGACAGGTCGCAGGTGTCAAAGGGTTTTTTAGGATCCCTAAGTTATGTCAGTGTCTGGAGGCTTATTAAAATATGAAAATACCCATCACACACACCCATCCTGGATGACTTAAAACAGAGAATATCTTCACTCACTTCAAACAGTGATTTCTCAAAATGACCACTTTTTCAACTGCTGAATTCAAACTACTATAGCTCATGTTCTAAATATCTTAACCTATTTTACAATGTTTCAATGCTTATTTCCTCAAGTTTGCAACATTACCATAACTCAAAATCTTCAAAAGATGTTTAATGCACTCTTTGAAGATGCACATCACAAAAACTTGTGTTAGTGATAATATTTAATACACACATCTCCTTCCCCCTCTGTTTCTCTTTTCCTCTGGAAAGTGTTTTATGGACTATGGACCAGAAAATTCCTGTCACTCTTTCCCACATCTCATGCCACCCCTACAACAATGCACTCTTTGAAGATGCACATCACAAAAACGTTAAATCATCTACTTGTGTTAGTGATAATATTTAATACACACATCTCATTCCCCCTCTGTTTCTATTTTCCTCTGGAAAGTGTTTTATGGACTATGGACCAGAAAATTCCTGTCACTCTTTCCCACATCTCATGCCACCCCTACAACATATATAAATGGTTGAATGAATAAATAAACAAATAAACAAGCAAATAAATAAACCTCCCAACGATTTCTCTGTCTCTCAGTAAATAAATACATACATGTCACAGCCTCGTAACAATCTCTCTCGATCTCTCTCTCTCTCTCTCTCTCCTCCCCCCCCCCCCTTTCTACCTCCTCCCTTCCCTCCCTCCTTTTTGTATCAACTTATCAAGTCAGGCGTGGCTGAATCAGTGATGAAACGTTTCCTCCCTAAACTCAGAGCAGATTTCCTCTCCTTTTTTCTCTCCCTCCACCTAGCCTAAAACTGAACAGCATATATGAAAGTATTTTCTTTCTTTCCCTATACTAACCCCAACCCCGAAACTGAACTGCACAGAAAAACATGTTCTTTCTCTCCTTCCCCTAACCTTCACCCCAGAAATGAACAGTATTTTTCTTACTTTTTGCACAATCCCTCCCTCGTTAACAGTTTGGTCTTTGCCAACTTCTTGTTATGTTTTCTTTTGTGTGTGTGTGTGTGTGTGTGTGTGTGTGTGTGTGTGTGTGTGTGTGTGTGTGTGTGTGTGTGTGTGTGTTGGTTGTGTGTGTGTGTGTGTGTGTGTGTGTGTGTGTGTGTGTGTGTGTGTGTGTACGTTGTGTGTGTATGGGTGAGTGTGTTCATGTGTATTTTAATCAAAACAAACCTTCAATACCACTGGGATAACTTTACTCTGTGAGTTTTGCAACTGAAAGAAAATAAACCTGCTCATCTGACTTCTTCTGGTTCCAGATGATGATTCCTTGGCAGATGAAACAGACAATCTACTGCCAGGCTCACCATTAACTAATTACTTTTGACACTGTTCTCTGTCCTTATAAAGAATAAGATGTTGATGTAGATTACAAAAATCAATAATAGTAAGACTAGACAATCTACTACCATACTTACCATTAATTAATTACAACAGAAACTTTTGACCTTGTTCTCAGTGCCTAAGGCTAATTCTTGACCATCTGACCCCCGCACCCTGTCCACCAGCATCCTGCATCGTCAACAATGCTAGCAAAGCAAAACCTTAATCCTCTGACTTTCTGCAGGAAGCTGGTGGATAGGGAGAAGAGTTGGTGGTTAAGTTTTTGCAGTTGGTAGATAGGGATGTGGGAGTCATAGGGTTAACGCCCTATCCATGTATACTGGTTACCTTTTGTCTTTCTTGTTTTTCATCATAATTCTGCCTCAAGCCTTCTGTTATAAATATAATTTACATAAAATTTCACACCTTTCACATGATTGCACTTATGCTTTGCCATGATTGCTGTGTATAACTTTGTACCTTGTGAAAATAGGTTAAAAATAAGTTTGAAAAAAAGACCAACAAAATGCAATCTGTTACATGGATACACCACCTACAGTGGACATGGACAAACTTATTATCAATGTATATCATATATGAGTATATTGATTCATTTCCATTATCTGCTTAAATGTTCTTACCACAAAAACATGTGTCTAGTCACTTATAGACTGCAGCTGATTTCGTTTCTGGACCAGAACATTTCTGTCCCCCCCCCCCCCCCCCCACTACCCAAAATTAATCAATCAATCAATCAATCGACCAATCAATCAACTGATCAAATAAATAAACCACCAACGAATCACCCAACCAGAAAAACAAATGACTAGGGTTCTGAATGTATTTAATTCCAAAAGAAGGCACAGATGAAAAGAAGAAAGATGAATGAATCAATGAATGAATCAATCAGTCAATGAGCGACTGCTCCTTCTCTTGTGGAGGAATACAAAGAACATCTCATTCATCAAATGGAAAAAAGTAAAGATGCCACTCATGAAATCCAAAAATAATGTAACTTTGGCGGTGCTTTCGGAGTCACACAGTGTACATGCATGCACACATGCACATACAGTGCAAACACAAATGTGTGTGTATAAATTATTATACATGTGCTTATCCACAAACACACAACAGATATGGACGTACGTACGTACACACACACACACACACCACACACACACACACACACACAACACACACACACACACACACTAAATACCTAAAGTTCACTTCTAAAGTACTCTAGCAAAAAATCTTTCTAAGATAACTTGTTAGAACTTCATAATCAATTCATATACATCAATTATGACTCTATAATCTAAGTAAGTACACTCAAACAGTTGTTTCATTAGATAATTTCCAATGTTTAATGCTTTCAATTTCAATAATGGTACAGGGATAAAAATTAAACACCTCTTCCCATCAGATCTTACCCTCATATTATTGCTTACAACTTTATTACCAAGACACAATTCTATCATACATATCTACATAACTTTGTAAGTTTGTTTAATTATCAAGACACAATTCTACAATACAGGCAACTCAGTGACAAAGCACTTCAAATTCTTATTCTGCCATGTAAACGAACTGTTGTGATCCATACTTGACATGCTTTCAGTCTGTAACATCTATGCCCTATTACGCCTAATTAACCCTTTGATTCCCACACCTTGCTCACCAGCATCTTCATTGTCAACCATGCTTTCAAAGCAAAATCTTGATCCTTGACTCCCTCACCCTATACGTCTGCTTCCTACAGGAAGCTTGTGGACAGGTTGAGGGAGTCAAAGGATTAAGTTTTTGCAGTTAGTGGACAGGGTGCGGGAGTCAAAGGGTTAAACATGCTTCGTGAATTACACCACAGACATAGACAAATAGACCAGGAACTAGCTTTGTCATATTCTGTGATATAACACCTAAGTATGCTACTGGGCTCAGGGTTTGCAAACAATACTAGAAGAACGGAAGTGTTATTCAAACCCCACACACAAACAATACTAGAAGAACGGAAGTGTTATTCAAACCCCACACACAGAGCTAGACAATGCTGCCATGTTACTGAACTAGCTCCAATGCAGTTTTGTTGCAAATTTCTGTTATTAGAATATCAGAAGGCATTATACAATCACTTACAAATTATTCCAAACAGAACAGTTTTCGATTAAAAAAAACAACAACACCAAAGATTGAGACAGAAAACAAAAAAGACTTAATAAAAACAAAAATAGAACTAGACTTTATTTTAACCCTTTGACTCCTGCACTCTTTCCACTAGTATCCCGCATTTGACAACCATGCTAGCAAAGCAAAAACTTAACTTTTTGACTCCCTCACTCTATCCACCAGCTTCCTGCAGGGTCAAAAGGTTAATATAACAAAACAAGACAGGTCCTAACTTTCAACCAACGGGCTTTTGTGTTTTTCTGGTTTGTATTTGCCTGAACAATCGATGACAGTCACTCTCAGATTTCAAAAAGGACTTAAGAAAAATCTCCAATCTTGGTCAATAACAAAGAGGAACAAATTATCACCAATGCTCTCATCTTTGTCAATAAATAGGAGCAAACCATAACCACACAAATATCATTTACAAAGTAACAATCTTCAACTTGTCTTATTTTGAGTTTGTTTTTTTAAATTTAAAATTATTACCAAAACGTACAGCCCAGCCAACTGTTCAGAGCCATATCAGTGCTATCACCACTGAAAACAACACACACATTTCAAACACATCGATGACACTGGAAAAAAAAAAAACCAAGAGAAGAAATTTAAATTACGTATATTTCATTTATTTGTATACATATTAGATACTAAACAGTTCACATTTCCTTACAGTAAAAAAAAAAAAAGTAAATGAATATGTAACTTATTGCTTATAATTTATATTGCTCATAGCCCAGCTGACTACCAGAGCCATATCAGGACTAACACCCATGTCAAAAGTGACTACACGTTAAGATAAAAGACAACAGCTATATCATTATATATAACCATTAATCCTAATTATATACAGACAATATGTATGACTTTATGGAAAACTAACATATGAATGGACCAACCAGGCAGAAAATGAGAAAGGAAGAGATGACAGAATGCAAAGGAGTAAGGTAGAAACAAGTACAGTGACAGAAAAGAATAAATTTCTAGCACAGAATTTCAAGAAGAGGGGATTTGGAGGCATAAATTTAAAGGCAATAGTATGACAAAAGAAGAAGGAAATTCCCTGAGCTGCCACAATTGTAAAGATTACTAAACCCTTTATCACTTACACAGATCTCTGAAAATCAAAGTACAACTTCAATTTGAAAAATCTCCAGCAAGAGGACTGGAACAATCAGACAGACAACACTTTTCTAAATCCACACCAGCCCTAAACAATTCCTCTCATAATTTCATTCTTGTATACTATTCTTGTGAATTATAGAAAAGAGTGACATATGCAGGTCACATGTTTTGCACTCACTCATATGCTATGAAAAATAAAGAAACACAATGGTGCACACTGTGCAATGAACCACTCAGCGTCAAACACTTGTTTACTGAATGCTTGGTTTTGCATGATGAGAGACATAAGCAGTATAAAGCAGACCACTTAAACAAAAACCTCTTCAGATATGTCCCTCCAGATGTAATTTTCAAGTTTTTACAAGAGATCGATAGATTTTATTTTATATTGTGATCATATATATATATACAGGAAAGATCTCAAATATTAAATGTATTTTTAGTCTTGAAAGGATAGTTATGTGCTTGATTTTTAACTGTTATGTTTTTAACCTCTTCCCTGCTTACATTGTGTCTATTACGGGGCCATTTTGACATGTTTGCACCCCCTTAACCTTGTCTGCCACGGAAGATTTTTGTCATCGAAATTTCGTGGGAAAATTGGACATTACACTAGAAACTTGACCAACCTCTTGTGGAGATGTCAAAGTGCAGTTTTTTCCCTTTGACCATTCAGAGAATTGAATATTATTATTAATTAGCCTAATTAGCATCGGAAAGTAACGAACCCGATAATGTGATTCAAGATGGTGGAACAACTACCTATTCTGTCTCTTCTTCCACTGTGCTACATCCAAGAACTTACTGACTGTTGCATAGAAAAACATTCACAGAGAGTCATAATAGTAAGAAAACTTTTCACTTGATGTTTATTATATACAAAAACCAAATTTTGCTCTACTTTGTGTGGTTTTGTGTGTGTATGTATGTTCCAAAAGTTTGGGTTTTTTTTTTTAAAAAGGCTCATATCAGCTCTAATCATACTATTTTTTAACCAAACTGAATAACTATGACACCAAACCAGAGCCAAGGGTATAAGGAAAAAACATGCCAAAAACTGAAAAGATATCTTAAGAAATGAATGAGCAGTAAACAACTTAGTGATCATAATGAAAAAAGCAAGACTTTGTCCCAGCAGACAGCAATGCGAGAGGCCACAGTGTGGTAGGAAAGGGGCTAATAAGAGTTGTATTTTATATGGTGTTAGCCCCAATATGGCCTTCCTGAAACTAGCTAACAGGACTGATGTATGACTCTGAGCTTCCAATCTATGTAACTGTAAATATCTGTGGTTATGCTTGATGAGTTAATGAGGGAAGATAATGAGGGAAGCTCCGGAATTTTGCTTCCTGCTCAAAAGCGCCTCGCTGTCACTCGATCAGTTGATAAGAGGCCATGGACCAATAACTTCCTGTACAATTTCAACAAGCCTGCATTGTTTCATACAGTGGCTATGTTTAATGCATCCTTGAATGTTTTTGTTTGTGTGTTTAGCTATATGTTTGTTTGTATATTATGTGTGTGTCATGTGTTTATTTCAGTACATGTGTGTGTGTGTGTGTGTGTGTGTGTGTGTGTGTGTGTCACTGTGTGTGTCACTGCGTGTGTGTGTGTATGGTGTGTGTGTGTGTGTGTGTGCGTGTGCGTGTGTGTATGTGTGTGTGTGTGTGTGTCACTGTGTGTGAAAAATATATATTTAAACTAGTCAAGTGTATCAGTGTGTCAGAGTGAATGATTGAGAGAGAGACAGTGTGTGTGTGTGTGTGTGTGTGTGTGTGTGTGTGTGTGTGTGTGTGTGTGTGTGTGTGTGTGTGTGTGTGTGTGTGTGTGTGTGTGTGTGTGTGTGTGTGTGCACGTGCACATGTTCAAAACACCACAAAAGTTTGGCAAGTTTAGCCACAGGTAAAGGGTACAAACTTGATTAAGAATTATGACATTCAAAATTCACATTCTTTTATTTACACACATTATGACCACATCTGATAAATCATCACAGCCTACTGGCCACTCATTTATATAATTTTTTAATTCATTCTAGGCCCCGACATGAGTAGGAGACACACAACGGACAATTGTGACAGTGTGTATTCATGTGTATGAGTGAGTGTGTGTGTACATCAACTGTGAATGTGGTGGACTTTGTATACATGTGTACATATGTATGTCAGTGTGTGAGCTAAAAATAATTTGTGCACGACTGAATAAATAGTACTGCTGTAAGTGTAAGCTTCACAATTAAGTTATACTTGTATGTAACATAGAAATCAATAAATAAATGCAGGGACTGAACAACATGAAAATACAATATAACAAGACTACATGATAACAAATTATCATAACAATAAAAAATGAAATGCCAACTTACCAGGACTCGATTCTCTGTCTTCTCGGCTCGGATCTCTTGTTTCACCATACGTTTGATGGAAATTTTAATCCTGCGATCCAGCACATCACGGATGCTGTCTGCACACAGACAAAATATTAATTAAACACTGAGTTCAAGATGGTTGTGTGCCTCAGCCGATAACAGCCATGGATTCAAGATCTAACATCTTGAGTTCAATCTCAGTCCAAAACATAGATACTGGCCTGTTAGCTGCCTACTTTAATTCTCCTATCATTCTGGTGGTGTCAGTGTTTCATACTAACACAGTAACAGATCCTTTCCTTTCCATGCTTTTATTTCAACCCTCTGAATCCCACACCTGTCCACCAACATCCTGCATTGCCAACCATGCTAGCAAACCAAAACTAAACCTTTGACTCCCTCATCCTATCCACCAGCTTCTGCAGAAACTGGTGGATAGGGTGTGGAAGCCAATGGATTAAGTTTCTGCAGGACTTTAGTAGACAGAATGCAGGAGTCAAAGGGTTGCTAGCACGTGGGGTTCTGCATATGGCAAAAGAGTAAGGAATCTGCCAGACTATCAATGGCAGATTTGGGTGGAGCATATGGAGATGTCCGAGTTCAACGAATCCATCTCAAACAAATTCAAATTCACTTTGAATCCTTGACCGCTGAACTCCATGCTGATCAGATAAATTTGAAAGATCAGCGTACATACATTTGAAGGAGATAATACAGGTATAGACAGTGAGGTTTTGAGACCCAAGTCCAAAGGGCAACTTTCATCATCAAGCATCCCTAGACTCTATTATAGTCTATGGAAACTAAAGTCAGACTTATCAGCACAATCTTTGCATCCATACTAACACACCAGTTCCAGTCCTGGACAGTAAACAAAACCCTTGAAAGAAAGATAACTACCTGTAGGGCGAGATGTCTCAGAAGAGCAGCAAGCAAGAGCAGAAGAAACAAGATTATAAATAAAGAGATCCAAGAGTGAACAACACCTGTCAGTGTCATCCACTACACTACACAAGAAGATTACATGGTTTGGCCACTTGATCAGTGTCAGTAAACAAGCCAGTGTTCCAGCCTACAACACCAGTTGCTCTGGTTTCAGAGACAGATGGCACTGCTTGTTAGAAGGAGTGACACACATTCCACATTGACTGCAGACTTCCCAGAACACTTGATAACTGACAGTTTCATCTCCCCACAACACCTCTTAACACAGGTCAACAGATAAAATAAAAAGGAAATAAAGCAAAACTATAGATTCAGATGAATGTATGAAGCTGCTCCAGCTGGGAGGCGTCACAAAAAAAGAGGGGAAGGGAAGCTGCTCGATAACCACAAGGAAGTACAATGCTTCAGTGATGAACATACTCATTAGTAGTACTAGTAGTACTAATACTGTAATAGCAGCAGTCAACTTCTGTAAAATAATTCTGAGTCAAATTTTAATCAAGAGGGATGTATCACACTTGTCACAATACTACACATGTGTTACTAAGACTATACTATATCAAACTTGCCAGCAGTTATTTGGCAGACACCATGAGCCTGAGCAAGACCCTATCCACTGACGCTGACAAGCAAACAGGGGCCAGGGGTTTACTAAATACACTGAAAGAAATGACAGCCTTGCTCATTGTGGAAATTCTGGAATATGATGTTGATACAGTCATACATCATGTTTAGACAAAATACACATCTACTAGCACAAAAAATAATAAAAAATAAACAAAATAATAAATAAAACTTAAAAAATATAACTAAATCCTGCTGATAATAATAGCTCACATGTATTCTGGAGCTTTACGTGGCCAGCAGTTGAACCATCTGCATGGGAAGTAAGTCTCAAGTTTGATTTCTGGCTGGACTAAAATATTTCTTTGTTCCACAAACTTCCCTTTCACCTGACCTTCTATGGACAGTATGAGTGCCAGTCTTTAAGTTTCATATGAGATGAAGGCATTGTGTGCAACTTGCGCATAACTCACACACAAAATTGGGAAGAAGAGAATGTGAGGGGCAGCAAGGGAGACAGAAATAAGTGATGGGTCTTGTATCACCTGTAATAATTGGGAGTGGTGATAATGTTGCTGGTATTGTTTGAGTTCCTGTGGGCTGTTTTATGCTGGGAAATTGCACACAGGTAGTGGTGCTGTTTTCAGGAGGGTACATTTTCAATCTTCAAATTTCAAATTTCATAAATGTCGCATAAGCTGACTCAGTGACTGCTTTACTCATTGTTAATGGGGTTGTAGAATAATCTTTCAGCCTCCAGTCCACCCAGCCATGAGTGAGTACTTAATCTTGCTCATGGTTGGGGATGTAAGACTGCAAGTGAGAGAAGAGGGGCACAAACTCACAAATTTGACAAGAGTAGTAGGCCTATAGGCCCTATATAGTATATATTCCATTCCAATTAAAAGGCAATTTCCATGTAAAGATTACCCTTCAAAAGACCAAAATTAGAATATCCCTTAAAAAAAACACCAGATCGGTATATCAACACAATGTGTTTATTCTGAAACTAGTAGGCTTATTTAAATGTCAGGCTGCACAAATGTAAATATAGATGTACATTATTTACTGTCAGTGTCTAGTATAGATCTAGCAGACGGCAACCGCAGGTGGTTGCGTTCGACACTAGACTCGAAACAAAGTGCTTATAAAATTATAATATACAGGGCTCTCACCTTGAATATCTCGAGGGACATTGCTTGCGGCAGCCATCCTTCTTATTGCAATTGGTAGACGTAAGATAGTCTCCCTAAAACTCCAGGGATACGTTGTCAGATAGGCGTAAACAGTTAGTTGGGAGTCGCCCTCACCATTCAGCCATGTTGAAAAGTGACGTCACGCTCCTGGAGTTCTCTTCCGCGTTTGTGATGTCGGCCTTGACCGTAAAACAAAACAAAAACTGTCCTCTCTTGTGTTGTGTTGAATAGAAGGTATTACACAAAATCAAAGAATTTTCTGTGGTGCATAAACCTGCATGGCATGAATGAGCTACTTGGTTATGCAGTGTGATAGTCGTCTCTCGCTGTCGTTGCTGCACCAACAAATCGTCTGCTAGCAGCAGACGAGTTATTAATCCATGGTGACAGTTTTTGCAAAAAATCATACGTGCATTGCTGTGCTTTTTAAGAATGGTTTATTTATTATTAAATTTGACATATGAAACAGAGGATATTACAGTAAGTGTACAGCTAGCTGCCAGGTTCTAAATAAATCGATTTTATCACTATTAACTCCCTGTAACAACTTTGTATTTACCCAGGGGAGTGAAATGTGTTCGGTTTAGTCCCCTTGAAGGCTTGACGCAAGATTATTGGCACGGTAATGTCAGAACGCTTGACGTCGAAACGCTTCCATCTTCCATACACGAAAAGTGTAAGGTAACTGAACACGCCAGTACCACATACAGTCGGCAACATTGAAACAATTTCAACAATACCTCAAGTGGAGCTTTTGCATAGCACACGTCTGCAAAAAGGCCAGCAAACATTAGGCTTTTACGCTGTAATCTACAACTCTGTCAACATAGACACAAAAGAACCGTTTAGTGTTCGTTAGATCAATCCTCGACTATGGAACTACAATATAGGATCTCTACCATAAACAAGAGATTGTCGCTTAGAGAGAATTCATAATATGGCAGTCTGATTCCTAACTGGTGTATACACCTCTAAAAACAGCCGTTGCAAAACCCAAACGCTTCAAGGTCTCCAACCGCCAAAATTACAAGACCAAAGGGTGGAGAAGGCTCCATGTATGCCATGTTTTTTACATACAAAGTGGTTGAGGGAATAATGCTGACTTTCTCCAATAGTACGACAAAACCATCAGTACAAAACCGTCAGTACACAACAACAAAGCATTTAAAACTTCTAACAACACAACAATAATAATGGCGATGACTATGATAATGATATGCTGATAATAATAATAATAATGCTTCTACTACTTTTACTATTACTAATAATAATAATAATAGCGTCATATCTACGAAGGCACTAATATATCGCACATGTACTCAAACATCAGAATGTACATGTGCACAAATAAATAGGTACTTGAATCTTTGTCATCAAGCTGTTTGCACGATGAAGTTCGCATTCTATAGCCCCTGCTTTCTTTGGAAATGCTATAAAACTTGATTTTGACATATTTTCAGTTTTTTTTCAGGTGTCATAAATTTCATTTAGGAGGACCGTTACTTTTTTCAATACCAAATTCATCTAGAGTGTCAACCAATTCTATAGTAATGTTGTCTGGTCCTGGGGCTTTTCCGGGTTTCATCTTTTTCAACGGTCCTCTAACTTTATCTTCCACTATTGAAGGTCCTTCAGTGTTCTTTCTTATGATGTGGCCCTCCTTTCTATCATCGTCAAAAAGATCTTGAATGTATCCTCTCCATCTATCTAATGTTTTGTCTTTTCTATCAAATATTCACTCCGTTGTACGTCTAACATAACAATACATTTACATTTGTCATAAAAATCAAATCTTGCACATATTTACTGTATGTGGCGGATTTGACTTTTATGACATAAGTTTAAACATTCCGTTATGCAATCAATATGGCAACACGTTTGCATTTATGATATAAGCATTAGAATGCCCATTAATCCAAGTTTAGAGTTACACAGCATGACAGTGAAGGTTTATAGCAAGATAAACATCAACATGTGCACGTATGATGATTGAATCAAAATCCCCCAGTCTTTCTCCCTTCACACACACACACACACACACACACACACACACACACACACACACACACACACACACACACACACACAACACACACACACAAACAAACACCACACACACTCACACATACATACACACACATAACACACAAAACACACACACACACACACACACACACACACACACACTCATACACTCATACATGTATACTCAAACACACATATATATCCATGTTAGGTCTACATGTACATGTATATTGGTACATATTGGTTCGCGCGCTTGTTCAGTTTTTCAAATACTGACTTTTTCTTTCAACAAGTGAGTGCGATGCACCATACACGTGGAAAAAATCGAACATGTTGACACTTTCACCTATCCTTTCACACGTATTCGCATGTGTAAGTATGTTCGTAGAATATATCGTAAATATGATGTATACATAAACGCTCACACATTCTTGCACACACACACACTCATACACACAAACGCAGACAGACACACACACACACGCACATAGTCAGTACACACACAAGCACACATATACGCACATGCACGCACGCACGCGCGCACACACACGCACACACACACACACACACAAACACATTCACACACACACACACACACACACACACACACACACAACACACACACACACACCACACGCCCACGCAACGACACGAGCGAGTACGAGAGAGAGAGAGAGAGAGAGAGAGAGAGAACCTGTACATGTATATCTGCATCATTGGTTTTCTTATTTGGCAATGCTCATTGTGTTTGAGTTCATGGCTCTTCAGGAGGCCTCATCAAAGTTCATATGAATGTTTAATTTCATTGTTATTCCATTTTTCGGTTTTGCAAACACTTTACCATTCACAGTACATGCCGAGAGAATAGCAGACTGTTTATATATACCGCACTGGACTGTGTGACTGCGTGCTTGTCACCTCTCAATTTCAGCCTGCACGGCTGGCTAGCGCTGCTGCTTGCAGCTATGCGGACAGGGGAGCAGAATGCGTAAGCCTCTCTCTGTCAGTACATTGCCTCTCCATCAGCAAGCCCTACGTTATGTCTCCTCGTGGCGACATGTGGTAACTGAGCACCTCACAGACAGGTTGAAACTCGAGGGACTCGGAGGAGGTCTGGCTCCCAGACGTGCGGCACGCAAGCCCACCGGCGTGTGGATATGCCCTGGTGCCCACGAACCAGACCCTCAGCTATGGGTAAATAGCTCTACTGCCTTGTGGACATCTCGGGAGAGAATAAGGCTGAGGGAGTAAACCCTGAAAAAAAAAAATCACCTTACTGCATTGTAGATTGTCTTGGGAACGACAAAGGCAAACGGAGAGACCGTAAAAACAAAACAAAACAAACAAAAAAACCAACAGACAAACATAAAAAACACAACAAAAACAAAACAAAACAACCAAACAAACAAAACAAAACAAAACAAAACAAACAAACAAACAAACAAACAAACAAAAAACGATGGGAGGCAACGGGAAAACACCATCGTATTTTCCCAGGAAGAATCATGGCCAAACGAAAAGCATTCTTACCAACAAATGCCTATCAATTAACATCAGGAAGAGAGTTTTGAATGTTACATAGAGCCGATACTATTATACGGTTGTGAGGCGTGGTCAGTCAACAGGCAAAGCTAGAACAAAATTGAGGCAGCCGAGATGTGGTTTCTAAGAAGAATGTTGAGAGTTCCATGGACAGCAAAGAAAACAAACGAGACAGTCTTGATAGAGGCAGACACAAGAAGATCATTCATAAGGAAGATTAGGAAAAGACAGGCAACATTTATAGGCCATTTTATGAGGAAAGGAAATTGGAGCACCTGGTCACAACAGGAAAGCTGCAGGGAAAGAGAGCACCAGGTGGACTCAGGGAAAAAAGCATTGGACGGAATTGCAGAGTGGCTGGAGACATACAGGGTGGAAGGCGTGCTTGCGGCAACAAGGGATAGATACATATGGAGGGCCATGATCGCCAATGCCATGTGGCAAGGCACTTGATGATGATGGGTGGACAGTTTATAAATGGCTACTATCAGGTCATTGTCAGTCACAGTACGTTGTTTTGTAGTTTCGTTTTTGTTGGCCATTATTTTCTCTCCAGTTCTATCCATTTCGTTGGCCTGTTCTGCGGGCCACCTTGATATCACAAGGGGAGGTGGTGACATTGATTTCCTGGCTGAAAGCACGACATACTTTTATAATACAATCACCTACCTCCTCTCCATATGCATTAGGCAGCCCGTAAATTCTAACATTCCACCTTCAAGAAAATTGTTGTAAGTCATTAATCTCTTTTTTGTTTTGTTTTAGTGTAAGGTCTTGTCCTCTATGACACTCAACAATTAGTCGTTTTCCTTTAGCACTACGAATATTTCAGTGTTTTGTTTGCCTTCACCTCAAGATCAAACACACGCCCTTCTGGAACACATATTTATTTTTCAATTGATTCAGTCAAAGTTTTGAATTCTTATTTCATCTCTAACAGTTTTTTTGAAGTGGATAAGGAGTCCAAACGTTGATGGATCTTATCTAGGCTTTCCGAAAATTTTCCACAGTAGAGTCTCAGTAGTCAATTTAAACTTTTGCTTGTTTGTTTGTTTTTGCCTGTTTATCACAATCATAAGATAATATACTGGTGTCACTGTCTGAAGTAGAAGACAAGTTCTGTTTTCTAGAATTTGTAGTATTTTCAGCACCATTCATACCTTAGCATCACCAACAAAAACACACACTATTACAGATGATACACACACAGCCAGAATTACTCATGAATAGATACAGCAGCGCAGGTCACTGACACACACTGAACTGACTGAAGACTGGCTGTCAAAACTTTCTATGCTTTATCTCATCAATCGTAGTGCAGAAACATGTTAAAAACTATACTGATAAATTCGCCGGATTGTCACGGATTCAGACAGCTACTATTACATCTGATGGACTTAATGAACTTGAGAAAAACATACGTAGATTCCTTAATTTCAACCCTGCTGAAAAAAAAGCATCTTCACCTCCGGTGAGATCGACTGAAGTCATCCCTCGTGATACAGACTGTGTCTGCAGTGTTTCTGTTGACATATCTGGAGTGTTAACAGATACAACACATAAAATCAACTTAGCTTTGTTCATAGACAGGACAAGGAATGCAAAATTGTGCTACATTAATCATGTGTAATGCAGTAGAAGGGAAGACAATATCAGAGAGTGGACTGGCCTTGAATGGAATATCATTCTGCGGAAAGCTGAGGACCGTGAGGAGTGGAGGAAGTTGGTTGCAAAATCTTCAGTGGTGCCCCAACGGTCAACCAGACTACGGGACTGATGATGATGATGATGATGAATGCAGTAACAAAACCTCGTGAAGAAAAATCATACGTAAGTAAAAAAATTCATGTTATGCAGTAGAAAGATATATCTATGAAATGAAGATAAATCACTGACGCATGTAAGTATTACTGCTTTCAACATGACCTCGAAACAAAGTATGTCATTTCCACTCGGCTGTCGCATACTAAAAAATCTGTACGCCGTACACATATTCACTGCTCATAACGCCCGCGGAGCAGACAGCTGAAGTTCCACGCGTCAAAACGAAACGTAAGTGGCCTGTTCCTGCGCTGTATGTTGAGCATTTTTCTGATACGGTCATTAAGTGGATAAGTATTAAGGACATATGGCTTAAGCCACAAAAAGACGCCAAACGGGTGTAAGCCGATACTCAATTATCATCTGTGTCCACCGTGCGATTATCTGTTGAACTGGAATTGCAATAGTCACTAGTGAATTTCCTATTTCATAGGCTAAAAATAATGAAAGATTTTGTGATCAGTAACAGAATCGATCAGGGTGGGTGTGTGTGTGTGTGTGTGTGTGTGTGTGTGTGTGTGTGTGTGTGTGTGTGTGTGTTGGATTTAACGATTAAACGACAACACAGAGAAAGTCTAAACTAGTAAAAGTAAAAATAAACATTTGATTGCAACTACTGTAAGCTAAACTTTTTAGCTTTTTAGCCATTCAGTCTGTGATTTAGCCTACATTAAACACTGAAAGATGTGTGTGTACACATGTGTTAAAAAACGTGTGTGTGTGTGTGTGTGTAAATGGTGTGTGTGTGTGCATGCATGTGTGAGTGCTTAATTTTTTTTTAACATCTAGATTTTTGTTGTGTTATTATAAATCAGGCTATTTTCTGCCTGGACACTGAAGCACATGGATACACTTAATATGCATCATGTATTGTATGCATGGATGCAGTGTATATAATGCATTTTTGTTTATATGCAAAAGCATGTACCTTATAAAGGAATAGTGTACACTGCATATATTTACATGCTCACACATATACGCACAAACACACACAGTGACACACACACATGACACACACACACAGTGACACACACACACACACACACACACCACTCTCTCTCTCTATCTCTCTCTCTCTCTCACTCAACACACACACACACACACACACACACACACACACACACACAACACACACACACATACACACACACACACACACAGATGCACAACTGTATTTGTAAACTTATTTTGAATCCCTCAACATGTTTTTATGAAAAAATATTTATTCCATAGAAAGCACTATTTTTCTAAGTGTGAGTCTGTGTGATACGATACTTTTAAATATATTCTTTAGAACAGATCCTGTCAACTCCAGCATCACAATCATGGCTGGGCAAAGGAAGAAAAAGAAGACCCGAGATCTTCGTATGCTGAAGAATGTCATTCAGCCCAAAGCAGAAGAAGTGAAGAAATCTGTATGCTCCTTTTCATACTTCGTAATGATGATCAAGACGCTGTGTCTGATTTTGTTCTACTATTTCTTCTCCATCACGCTCACCTTTTACAACCAGCACTTTATTCACGTAAGAATGCAATTTTATTGATGAAAAAATATACTGTTAGAAATTGTTCTCTTATAGTTAGAAATTATTCTTGTGCAGATCTATTTTCTAAATTCATTTGGACTTGTTGCACATTATTAAAAATATTTTTTTTTAATGGAGCATAGATAATTCAAGTTGTTAGCGAGCTGACCACATTCCACCATGTTGTTGCACAATCTTCACCCATAGAGAGCGTGCATGAAGGGTGTTTTCATGTTTCCATAAGCCACTGGTCATTGACATGATTTACAAGATCCTTAACATGCATATTTGATATTCTGCATGCTTTTGCACACATGCAGAGTTTAGGCACTGGCATGTCTTCACACATGTTGACCTAAGAGATTGGATAAATCTCCATCCTTGACTTACCAGGCTGGGGTGTCCAGGTGAATCAAACCCAAGCAGGACCTTCGATTGGAAGTCTTAATTGCCATGCCTGTGATTAGGTCTCTGGGTAACCAGGTAAGCAGTGGCTACCAAGAATCATGTTGGCTATGTCAGCTTATGGTGTAGGTAGCCTAGCTGGCATTCTAAGATGATGAGGGAAAGAATTTAGTGATTTTTGCATCTGTATACAGTGAAACTCTGTTATAGCGAGAGCGGATGGCCCAGGCACATTTTCTCGCTATTGCCGAGTTCTCGTTATTCCCAAATGACGAATTTACCAAGGGAAACAAAGGGAAATAATCTTGGCACCGGCGCCGTCGATGTGTTCATAATTAATCGATAGTGTCCCTTGATTACACACCGCACAAGGACGCGTCTTTCGTTGTTTTTCTTTGTTACCGGCCACCACGAGATGTGCCCTACCGGGAACTTGACGACGAGGTGGGGGTGGGGCGAGTGGCGAGAACTTTTGTGACCAGGAAGGATAGAAAATCTCTCGTTATTACCGAGATGATTATCCACTAACTCTCGTTAAACCCAATGGTTTATTCTTAAAGATTAAGAAGGATAAAAAACGGGGATTGAAAAATGTCTCGTTACTACAGTGTTCTCATTATTACAGTTGTCGTTATTAATGGACTCCACTGTACTTATATATGCATGGAAGTTATAGAAGTTAAATGCACTGGTGCAGTCATTGTCCAAAGGGCTTTCATTGATTTTCACACACAAAAAATATACCTAGGTTTTTAATGTAAAATGTTTATTATGTGTATGTATGAGTATATATATTACACATGTGTGCCAAAATGTATGGATTTGTCATACACAAACATACACACACACATGCTCACATACAGACATACACAGAGACACACGCATACACACACAGAGGCATACCGAAACATATTCCTTTGTTGTAAAAGTCTAAAATATAATTTTCTCAGACTAGTTGTTCTCATTCCTTCCAACATATATAATTTATAAGACGCCAAGCCAGGAAAATCTCCCTTTTCATCCTTACCCTCATCCTCATGATACACATACACACACACACATGTGCATACACCTACAGATGTCAAAGCATTCCCCCGCCAACTATATATATATACATGTGCATATACCCACATACATATGGACATGCACTCACATATATGGAGATTTAAATGCATACACTTACGCATGCGCACGCTCACACACATACGGATAGACAGTCACACAAAAACATGCACGCACACATGGACGCACGCACACACACTTGCACGCATGCACACACACATGTGCGCGCGCGCACGCACACACACATGCACACACACACACACACACTCTTTCTCTCTCTCTCCACACACACACACACATGCAAACACACACACACACACATAGACAGAAAGTCAGACACACACACACACACACACAAACACACACACACACACACACACACACACACACACACACACACACACACACACACACACACAACACATGATGGCAGTTATGCACTTACACACGCATTCACTGATTCAGTATTCACTTTCTCTCTTGACTGGTTGACATATAAGTTGGCATGGCATGATATGCCAGTATCATTAAAAAATAAAATTTCATTTCATCTCTCTCTCTCCCTATCTCTTTCTGTCTGTCTGTCTGTCTTTCTCTCTTTCTTTCTTTCTGTCTGTCTGCTTGTCTATCTCTCTCTTTCCTCTCTCTCTCTCTCTCTCTCTCTCTCACACACACACACATGTACACACACACACTAATACACACATGCATAGATACATTCAGACACAGAGCAAACACACATCATATACAAGCACCCACTTTGTATGTACCTGCACATATATTTTGCATGCGTACGTGCGTGCATGCGTGCGTGCGTGCGTGTGTGTGCGTGCTTGCTAAAAAAGACCCATATAAAACGAAATGTCTGCATCTGTTGCCAGCATGTCATGGCGAATTGAAGTGTAACACCTTGGAATCTCTTTTGTATCCTCTGCCATTATCTAAACACAGCAGCAAAATATTAAAAAAAAACTCAACCCATTTGCTTGCTCACTTAGAGTGAGACAGTGAAAGGGTTAACCTGTCCACCAGCATCCTGCATCATCAACCATGCTAGCAGAAACAAAACTTGACTCATTGACTCCCGCAACCTTTCCACCAGCATCCTGCATTGTCAACAATGCTAGCAGAAACAAAACCTGACCGAAGCTGGTGGATGGGGTACAGGAGTCAAAGGGTCAAGTTTTTGCAGTTGGTGGGTAGGGAGGGAAAGAGAGCACCAGGTAGACCCAGGGAGAAAATATTGGACAGACTTGCAGGGTGGCTGAAGACAGAGAGGGTGGAAGATGTGCTTGTGGCAACAAGGGATAGATACTTATGGAGGGCCATGATCGCCAGTGCCATGCCGCAGGGCACATGATGATGATAATGATGGGTAGGGTGCAGGAGTCAAAGGGTCAAGTTTTTGCAGTTGGTGGGTAGGGAGGGAAAGAGAGCACCAGGTAGACCCAGGGAGAAAATATTGGACAGACTTGCAGGGTGGCTGAAGACAGAGAGGGTGGAAGATGTGCTTGTGGCAACAAGGGATAGATACATATGGAGGGCCATGATCGCCAGTGCCATGCCGCAGGGCACATGATGATGATGATGATAATGGGTAGGGTGCAGGAGTCAAAGGTTAAGTGTTTGCTTTGCTATCATGATTGATAATACAGGAAGATGGTACATAGGGTGAGATATATTTTTGAAATGGCTGTTTGTTTCCAACTCTGCAATACCAGTCCACACTTGAACTTGAAGAAGATAACAGACACACCCAACCTGCGCCTGCCAAGGGTTGAGCATGCTGTGTACTTCATTGGGAAGACTGGGACCACACAGTCATGTTTCATCCATTTCACCAATGCATTATTGTGGATGTTGCTCAAATTTCCTGATTAACATCACAGATGTCAACATCTCTCAGACCTGCTTAATGCTTGGAGATATAAATTAAACTGCAGGAAATAGAGGACAGTTTTTCAGTGTGCTAAGAATGTGGATTATAATGATGTTTCTATGGAGTTTTGTCTAGGATTAAGGCTGTGTGACTGTGTGGTACTTTGTGTTTACTCTCATGACATATGCCCTGCATCAGCCAGCCTGACAGATACATGCACCTGCAGTACTGGTCGGAAATTTGAAGAACATGTTCATTGATGCATCCAATTATCCATAAAGTAGATGAGATTTGACTGTGTGGTCCTAATCTTCAAGGTACAGTATGTTCAGCTCTGGGAAGAGAAAACTGAAATATCCATGACTGGCATTGTATTTTTTTTTTGTCTCTCTCACATGCACACACACTTACACACACACACACACTCTCTCTCTCTTACACAGACATGCACTTTCACACACATACATACACAGACATACACACACACACATACATGAGAAACTCACTTCATCTGTCTCGTTTCTCTTTTCAACAGGAGTACAAGCTTCCTCTGTCTTTCACAATGGCCCACCTGGTGTTAAAGTTCATGGCAGCTGGTCTGATCCGCTGGATTCTGGAATGCCGATCTGGAGTACCTCGGGTCATGCTGGAGTGGAAAGAATATTGCCAGCGTATCGCCCTTACGGGTATGTGTCAGTAGGAAAGAAAACAACAAGAAGATAGTGGTGATCTCCTCACTTGGAAGGGTGTGTGTTTTGGGGGGTCTCTTGTGTGATCTGGCTCCTCTACTGAACGGTTACTGTCTTTAGTAGGGTGCATGATAGTGTCCTTAATAAGTTGGATCTGAACAGGCACTGTTGAAATCCACTAAAGTAACCCAGCAGTAGTGCTAGGTCTTCTCTGGCGGATGGTCACATGGTGGATTGATATTTCTTACTCTTGAGGGCTTCCTAGCAGTAAGTTCAATTAAGTAAATTTGGAGTTTGTTCAAGAGGGATTCATCATTCTCAGACAGTTCCATATGTGCTTCACCCAAATCTGCCAGTGATCACCTGGCACACTCCATGAGCCTTCGCAAAACTCTATGTGATGACAAGTTTTTGAATTGAGGAGTGAAAGGGGGTGGGGGTAAACCTTTGAAACACTAAGCTGACACCACCAGAATGATAGGAACACTAAAACGGACAGCAAACAGGCCAACTTTTAATGTTGCTGGTTGGGATTGAACTCAAGATATCAAACCCTGAGTCCGCGGCTATCTCAGAAGAACCAACCAGCCCACAAGAAAACGGATTTGGGATTGGTGGTACGTTGTGGAATCAGAATGAGTGGTATGGGATCGAGGCACAGAAGTTGGGAGAGAAAAATAAAATAAGGAAGGGGACATGTATGTGTGTGTGTTTGTGCGTGTGCATTTGTGTGTACGATTTGAATGTTTGTGTGTGTGTATGTGTATGTGTAAGCATGTGCGAGTGTGTGCGTGTTTGTATGTATGGGTGTGTGTGTGTTTGTACATGAATATAGCACACAGTTATTTTCCTTCTTATCTTGTTGGTGGCATGAATGCACAGCATGTAGGAAGAAGAAACAAAATATTTTTCACTCTATATTGCAGGTATCGTCAGTTCTCTAGACATTGGCCTGTCCAACTGGAGTTTTGACTTCATCACTGTTTCCCTGTGAGTAGAGCAATACATCATTACATGTCTTGTAAGTATTTGTTTTCATTTCTTTTCCTGTCATATCACATTTACCATGTGAAATTCTGGCTGCCGTTCCAAGGGAAAGCACTTTGTAACAGTACAGTGCTGCCTTTTTAAATTTCCCTTTTCATCTAAAGAAAAAAAGAGGAGTTTGTTATTGGTTGGAGATGTGTGTTTGTGTGTGTGTGAGTGTGTGTGTGTGTGTGTGTGTGTGTGTGTGTGTGTGTGTGTGTGTGTGTGTGTGTGTGTGTGTGTGTGTGTGTGTGTGTGTGTGTGTTCCTGTGCTTTTGTGTCTTAAAAATGTGTGAACAAGATTTTCTCAGCAAAGGAAAAGCACCTTGCAAAAGTCCCACTCTTCCCGGTAAGCCCACAAACCACTCACATCTGGGTAGGAGCCGGTTTTTGTCTGGAAATCCTACAGTGATTTTGACAGCACTGATGGGGATTGACCACAACCTTACAGTGGGTACATTGCACAAACCACTACGCCATGGTGACTGGATCACTGTAAAAGTCTTTTTCGTGATTTTCTAGCGTGAGTCATCTAAATATAACCTTCCTACTGAATGGAATTGAAGTTGTTGAGAAAAGTGTGACGTGCAGGTTTGTGAAATCTTTATGGGCTATTTTCTTGAAACCCCTGTCCAGGGGTATGTCGTTTCAAATGCCCACAGTTTCCACACCTTCCATGCTGTGACATTCAGTTACATATCAAAATGCTGGGTAAAAACAGAAAATTTTAGAAATTTTATATTTTAGTGTATCTTCTTCTCGTATTATCAATGAGGGACCCAAAGTGGAAATCCTCTGGAGGGCAACAAAGACGGCATTAGCAGCTGAAACATGTATGGAAGAACATCTCCATGTGTACTGGAATATTTCATTGTCCTGTATGCATGCCAGACATGGACTTTCACAGCAGATTCGAAAAAAGAAGAAAGAATCCAAGTGATGGAAATGTTATTGCAAGTTAGTAAACATCAGATACATTGATCAGTCACACTTGCACCAGTCCATCAAGCAGCACACTGGACCATATGAAGTTCTGTTGACTCCAGTTATGAAAAGAAAACTACTTAGGTATCATCATGTAACATGATCCAGTGGCCTTCCAAAATTAATCCTTCAGAGGACTGATGAAGGAGGGAGATGGAAGGGAAGACATAAAAACAATGGACCAACTACATTGCAGAGTAGATAAAAATCATTGCAAGAAACCAGGCTTTGGCACACAACTGACAGAGCTGAAGAAGGAATATAGTGAACAGGTTTCTAGTGCAGTACCCCAATGACTTTACAGAGTAAAAGAGAGAAGAAGAAGAAGCATATCGCAAAATACATTCAGAAAACTTCAAGTTTGTTCTGATGAGTCAGTGTAAAACTTGAGTTTGCTCTGATGAGTCACATATATTATGCAGAGACTGGTTTTCATGCTGTGCTGTGTTTTCTCAACAGATACACCATGTCAAAATCTTCAGCCGTCATCTTTATCATGGGATTCGCTCTGCTGCTTCGCTTAGAGAAATGTGTAAGTTGCAGTAATTCTGATGATAATAATGACTACTTGTAGTTGTTCAGGGTCATCTGAGTTTCACGGAAGCATGTGTGACAGAGGCATATACATTTAATCCTTTGACTCTTGCATCCTGTTCATCAGCATCCTGCATTGTCAGCCATGCTAGCAAATCAAAAATGTAACCCTTTAACTCCCTCACCCTATCCACCTGCTTCCTGCCGGAGGGAGTCAAAGGGTTAAGTTTTTGCAGTTGATGGATAGGGTGCAGGAGTCAAAGGGTCAAAGGAAATACATGTCGGCATTGCCCTACTGCTATGATAAAATTGATGAACCATGAGACATCTCTTAAGAGGGTTATGAATATGAATTGTGATGAATTATCATCTTCAGAATCAATAGTCATGCAGTGATGGTGGTAAAAGATTAAGAAAATGCATAAAATCATATCATTAAAAGTACAAAAATAATGAATACATCTCTTTCTGTGACTCTTTCACACGCACACACACACATGTACGCACATATGCATGCACGAGTATGCATACACAAGCCCGCACACGCACATGTACGCACGCACACATGCACACGCTGATATGGACAAGGAGTTCATTCCACACAGTTGGATCTTGGTAAGCAAATACACTTAACCAAGTGTGTGTGTGTATGTGTGTGTGTGTGTGTGTGTGTGTGTGTGTGTGTGTGTGTGTGTGGTTGCTGTATCAGTGTTACTGAATTTATGTCTTGAATCTCTAAACGTGCGGTGAGATCAGATGAGTTTGGAGAGTAACACTATTATGGATAGTAGTGCTGTATCTCTCTCACTCTCTCCCTTTGATCAGCAACACTTCAGGAGAGTTTGGCTGCCCACACTGCTGTGGATATCTTGTCTTGCCATTCATCATGCTTCTCCAGGATGTTGAACATTTCTGAGCTACATACAGACGATTTATTATTGTCATTCTTATTTCGTACCAACCATTATTTTTTTTCTTTAAGAATTTTTTTTTACATCTCTTGCCACTCCGCTTACAAGGGAAACAATGTTATGCCTTTCTCCAGACTAAGAAAATGATGAATTTTATGTTGTTTCTTTCCGTAAGCATAAGTTCACAAATGGGTGTTTCCATTTCAATTTTCTCAGTCTCCATACTCAGAATATTTTTTTAGCACTAACATTGCAGATGCCATGTCATGGAGACTGAAATCCAAAATCATCATGGTAAATGCCAAAAGCCTATCATATCCCCCTCTTAATGTTGGCTTCAAAGAGAAGGTGAGGTCTCTACCACCTCATACCCCTACAACCTAAAGTTTATCGGACAATTTTCAGGCTGTTTTCATGTTTCTGGTTTCTGTTTCAGAGGTTCACACAAATGTTTGTGGTGCTGTTCATTGCGGTGGGGTTGTTCATGTTCACCTTCCAATCCACACAGTTCAATCTGGAGGGTTTTGCCATGGTCATGACTGCCTCCGCCCTCTCCGGCCTTCGCTGGACCCTGGCCCAGACTGTTCTGCAAAAAAACGAAATAGGTGAGTGGTATACTTTTAAGTTGGCTCTCTATTGTGTCTTTTTGTGTCTGTGTGTGTGGTGTGTGTGTATCTGTGTATGTGATATGTGTGTGTATCTGTGTGTGTGAGAGGGTTCTTAATTTGGGATGGCTGTTACATAGGTCCAGTTAGCTGTCCCCCACTCTCCACCCCCCAGTCTATTCAAGACCTTGTCAGTGCAGAAGGGTTTTCATGGGCTAAAGGAGTCTGAAAAATAACATCACAGACTGGGTAGAGCCTATGTGAAATTGTCCAAGTGCAATGAATCCTTCTTCATAAACTCTAAATTCCAAACTTTCAGACTGTAAGAGAGAGAGAGAGTCATCGTAAGACTGACGTTTTGTCATGAAAATGTGATCAGGGCTATAGTATAAGACACAGGATGATTGCATTAAAGTGGATATCTCATGAACAGTGGATGGTTTCACACAAGATGTCAATGGACTTGAAAACTTAAAAAATTGCCTAAGATTTTTCCCCTGTCTATTTGACAGTCACAAACTCGTGTCTTCCTTCAAATTCTAATCCAAGACGTCAAATCTACAAGAAAACCGATTTTGGTAAGGATCAGGTCATTTCATAAAGTATGGCAGTGTCCGATATCGATGTGCATGCCATTATCATCATCATCATTACTATTGTTGTTGTTGATGATCTGTAGCGAGATGGTAAGCCTGGAGTAATGTTGCAGATATGGAGTGTGTTTGCTATTCCATCTATCCAGTACTATAGTGGTCTTCCTCTTGCTGTGAAGCCCAAGCATCAGGCATTGTAGGCTTGATGGGCTGACTGGTTGACTAATATCCAGACAGCCAGTTCTGATAGTGATGCTTTAATTAATTTCAGCATGCAATGTGTGTGCAGGTTTGCATAACCCATTAGACATGATGTACCACATCCAACCATGGATGATGCTCACCCTCCTGCCCCTGGCTGCCACTGCTGAAGGTTAGTATCGACATGAGAAGCTTGGAGTAATCATAGTGTAGATGTGGAGTGTTTCTGCTACACCCTCCCCCAAAGATGGTGTGGACTTCTCTGTCTTTGAAGCCGGAGCATCTGGTTGAAGGGTTGGCTGGTTGATGGACATTCAGGTGGCAAACCACTTGATCTGCTGTTGTGTGATTATCTGTACCCCTGAGGACTTAAAGGCCTTGTAGGCAATATGATGGATTGAATGAGCAGAGCTAGTTCATCCAGATTTTCATTCCTGCGTGCTCTTGTGACAGCAGACTGGGGTACTATAAGGGTTCCGCATGCATTTACACACGCACATGGATAAATTGGGTAGGCCCTATAGTTATAGTCTGGTCAAGCTGAAACTGAAGGTGGTATTCCTGCTGTGTGTACATATCTTTCCATGTTTCCTATTTCTTTTCTAACCACTCTACGCGCATTTTTCAAATAATCTTTTCCAGGCAGTCTTTGTCGTGTTTAGACATGGTGACACACTGCAAAAAATAATGCTAAGTTCTCAAGCTTTTGCTGTGTCTTGGGAGACCTGCTGTGATGGTCAATAATTTTGAGCAAAACCCTCATTGACAAGTCCATAAAGGGAATGGACTTGATTGTGTCGTCTCAGATGCGAAATGTGGACAGTCAACATGCAAAGTCAGAACAAGATTGAGGCAACTGAAATGTGGTTTCTAAGAAGAATTTAAGAGTTCCATGGGCAGCAAAGAAAACAAATGAGACAGTCTTGAAAGAGGCATACACATGTACACACACACAAAAGAAAAAACATTAATGAAGAAGATTAGGAAAAGACAAGCAACAATTTTTAGGATAAAAAACCCAAAACCATTAATGAAGAAGATTAGGAAAAGACAAGCAACATTTTTAGGACATTTTATGAAGCAAGAGAAATTTGAGCACCTAGTCACAATAGGAAAACTGGAGGGGAAAAGTGCAATAGGTAGATCCAGGAAGGAATTATTGGATGGTTTTATGGTGTGAATGAAGACAGAAAGGGATAGAGATATATTTGCAGCGACAAAAGATAGAATTGTATGGAAGGCCATGATTGCCAACGCCATGCTGCACGGCACATGATGACGATGATGGTCCAGTCTTCCTAGTGGGTCCATGGCACCCTGAACTCCGGGTAGCAATCAGTCATGGCTGAAAAAAATCCCACAATGATTGTTTTGACTGATGGGGGTTTGAACTCCAGCCTTCCAGTCAGTTGTCCATTGGGTTAATCGCTTGGCCACAGAGATTAGTATATAATTGACATGACTGATCAGAGTAATTAATGGTTATTTATTGACTGTGGCAGAATCAGAAAGCTGTCTACAGTCTTTTACCCCTTTCACTCCCTCACCCTATTCATCAGCTGTTAAAACTTAACCCTTTCACTCCCTCACCCTATCCACAGACTGCTAACACTTAACCCTTTCACTCCCTCAACCTATTCACAGACTGCTAACACTTAACCCTTTCACTCCTCATCCTATCCACAGACTGCTAACACTTAACCCTTTCACTCCCTCACCCTATCCACAGACTGCTAACACTTAACCCTTTCACTCCCTCATCCTATCCACAGTCTGCTAGCACTTAACCCTTTTACTTCCTCACCCTGTCCACCGACTGCTAAAACTTAACCCTTTTACTCCCTCACCCTGTCTAGCAACTGCTAAAACTTAACCCTTTCATTTCCTCACCCTATCTTCCAGCTGCTGAAACTTAACCTTTTCACTCTCTTACCCTATCCACCAGCCATTAAAACTTAACCATTTCACTTCTCATGCTATCCACCAGCCACAAAAACCAAACCCTTTCGCTCCTTTACTGTATTCACCAGCTTCGTGCAGGATGGAGTGATGGAGTGAAAAGGTTAATTGTTTGATTTCCTGTCATGGCTGACAAAGCAGGTTGCTGGTGGATAGGACGAGAGAGTCGAAGGGAGAAAAAGTGATTGATTGCAACACTTGTATTCCCCTTGTTTGTCTGGACAGGACTGAAACTGTCCTCTACAGAGCTGGTGTTCCGTTTCAATGACCTGGAGCTGCTGGCCCAGAACATGGGGATGGTGGGGATTGGTGCTCTTCTGGCCTTCTTCCTGGAGTTCAGCGAGTTCTTATTAGTCAGCAATACTTCCAGCCTTACCTTGTCCGTAGCTGGCATTTTTAAGGTGAGTTCATGATGATGATGATGATGATGATGATGAGATGATGATGATGGTGGTGATGATGATAACTTGAAATTAGTGGTTCTGGCTTTTTTCCTAGAGTTTTGTTTCAGGCTATCTGGCTCTGTTTACAGAGGCATGGCCTCAAAATCTGAGGTACGGAGTTCAATCCCAGCTGGCAACATAGAAACTTGATTGTTCGTTGCCCATCTTTGTGCTTCAGTCATTCTGATGGTGTCAGTTTAGTATAACACAGTTCCATTCACCCTCCCCCCCCTTTCCTTCCTGCTTTCCCCATTTCAGAATCATGCCAGTGCATGGGATTTTGCTTTAGGAGTCTACTAGATAATTGCTGGCAGATCTGGATTTGTCCAGGTTCATTGAATCCCTCTTGAACAAACTCTAAACTCATCCAGGAGTTCTGTGAATTCCTGCTAGTCAGCAATACCTTTAGCCTGGCTTTGTCCATGTCTGGCATTTTTAAGGTGAGTATATGATATTGAGTTAGTGCATACTTTTTTTTTTACAAACCCAGGCAGCAGCATCTGACAGACAGCAGCAGGCAGTGACGTCAAGAGCTCTCTCAGCAAAGCCAGAAACATCTTTAAAATGCTGAACAACATGTGGAGGTCTCCCCCAGTACAGCATCAACACCAACCTGATGCTGTGCCAGAGCTATGTCCTTTCTGGCCTACTTTATTGCTGCTGTTGCTGCTGCTGATGATGATAATGCAAAAGTGTCATTTGATAGCATCCTGAAAATGTGTCTATTTTCAGACAATTGATAACGCTTCACATAATATCACTATCACATTCAGTGAATGTGTTGTGTACATTTTTATTTCCGACAGTTGATAGTGAATGTGTTGTGTATATTTTTATTTTTGACATTGATAACATTTCATATAATACCACATATGATCACATTCAGCGTCAACAGAAGATCTAATGTTTCAAATTCATTATCAGCCCACAACCTTGCCTTTACTGCCCATCTTAATGATCCAAATCATTCTGATGGTGTCAGCCTGGTTTTTCATAGGTTTCCCTTGCCACCTGTCCACTTTCATTTCAAGACCTTGCCAGCACAGTTTTGTGCAGGCTGAAAGAGTCAGCCAGATTGAACACTGGTTAGCGAGTATGGAATTGTCCAAGTATGATGAATCCTTCAGAATAAACTCAAATGCCAACTCATAATCTCTTCTGGAGGGCTTTTTTCTTTTTTTTTAAAATGGACTTCAATTGCCTGTATGTACATGGAGCACTCTTCTTTTTCCGTTTTAAATTTTTTTCTCTTTTTTAAGTGCTGCACATGTCTCTTTTCATTTCTTGTTTTGTTTTCTTTTTTTTGTGGATATGTTTTCCTCATGCAACATTTGTTATTCAAGTTCTTAAACATGACTATGATTAGTTGGTTTTACATTGTAGTTTATAATTTGTGGAATGAATAATTTTGGCTTTTCCTCTCTGTTTCTGTCTGTCTCTGTCTCTCTCTTTCTGTCACTTTCTTTTTCTTTCCCTCTCACCCTCTCAATCCCTGATTTGTGTATGGGTTAGTGGCCTTTACAGTAGACAGTCTGTCAGTGTTTCACTTTCTCACTCTTTTTTTGTGATGGACAATTTCATGATATTTTTGTGTGTGTGTGTGTGAGCGCGCGCGCGCGTGTGTGCGTACGTGCGTGTGTGCGTGCATGCGTCCGCGCGCCACTTTTCTCTCTTCCTGTCTCTCATCTCACTTCCACTCTTCCCTACTTCTCTCTCCTCCCTCTCATTGGTATTATCAAATCTACTGTTTGTTCCAAGCTTTCCCTTCTTTTTTTACCTTGTTTACTTTCATGAATACTTTGAACTCTCTACCGTCTCACCACCTTGAACCTCCCACCCCCTCATTCCCTCTAACATGCTTCCAACCCCTATTCATAAATCAAAATACATTGGTACAGTCACCCTTGATTCTTACCTATATTGACACAGTTTTTCCTATTAATATTAGGTGATTTATTATGTTTATTTCTCATATATAACACTAAGAATTTCTTATTCTAAAAATACCTTCTTGAGTCAGGTGTTTGTGAGTACATGTCGAATGAAGTAATAATGAGTGTATCCTCTGCAGGAACTGTGCGTACTGTATTTAGCAGTGTATGTCAATGGAGACAAGATCAACTTTCTGAACGGCATTGGGCTGATAATGTGTCTGTCTGGCATTGCTCTTCATGTCATCCTCAAAGCTGTGTATGGTGAGTACTGTAATGATGGTAATGATTCCATTTGTCTAGCGCAAACATTCCTTGTTGCGCTTTACACAGAAAAGAAAGGAAAACATTTCAGGGAGAGGGTGTGTGTGCGTTGCCATGTCAGTACATTGAAGCATTATGAACATAGTTGGATACATACTCCATTACATGAATGCAGTTTAGACGTAATTCATCAAAAATAAAACAGATTGTAGCATGAAATTATAAATAGTGGTTGTGATATTTCCTGATAAATACAATCTTTCACACAAACACGCACACACAAGAAATCAAACATAGACACACATATTTAGTGGGGGTGGGGGGGGGGGGGGTGGTGGTGGTCCTGGGTTAATTAAGTTTTTTGTATATATCAGCATAGGGTTTGTTACAAATGCACATGAAAATGTACACACATACACACATGCAGACACACTTGTATACATATGCAAAACCACACACACACATTCACACAATCACACATATACACACACACACGCAGACACACACTGTCATGCGCACACACACACACGCACGCACGCATGCATGCACACACACTACAGCATACCGGGACTTAGAAGAACCACAAGCATTTATGTGTTAAATTTTAGTTTTGAATTGGTGTCTGAAAATAAGCAAACATCTGCATTGTCTTAAAGACACTGGGAGGGAGTTCCATGTTGTTTGGCCAAAGACAAAATGAATTTCATTCTGTGAGTAGTTAGCAAGAACTGAGGTACGGTTAAGACAGAAGCTCTTTGAGACCTGAAAGCTTTTGGAAGGTTTGTAGGGCAGTGGGAGTTCTGACATATATGTTGGCAAGATATTTGAACTAAAAACATTGAAAGCAAGAGTGTTACAATTTTATACCCTATTCCTGGTTGACCAGAGGCCAGTATACTTTTCACAAAAGTGCTTTTGCACCTCAGCATTTGCTGTCTCTTAGATTAAGTCATACTGCACTGTTTTTGATTTATTTGGACTGGATAACCTATCAACAACAAGGGATAGATTCATATGGAGGGCCATGATCGCCACGCATATGATGATGATGATGATCAGAAAGTCCAGCTAAGAGAAAGTTACAATATTCTAGTCTGGATAGAGTGAACGACATACACAGCTTAGTACATTGCTGTACAGTAATAGCCCAGTGGTTCAACAGTTTGCTGAAGTGGTTAGCAGACAACTGACTGGAAGGTTGTGGATTCAAACCTCCATCAGTCCCAAAACTGTTTTTGGCCCTGACTGGCTCCTGTCCAGAGTTGAGCATGCTATGGGCTCGCTGGGAAGACTTAGGACCACGCAGGCTGAGTCTCATCCTCTTTATGGATGCCTCTTGTCCGATGTTGCTCAAGTTTCACGACAGGACTGCAGGTGTCTATATATTTTGGGCCATTCGATGCTGGAATATATCATGATATTAAGTACAGGATACAGCCAGCCCTGTACTGCAGTCTCAATCAGAAATGGAGCTACATAGCAGTGTGACTGTCATTCCTGTTGTCATTATCATGGCATTGTGAAAACAGGAGTCCCAGATTTTGTGGCCCTTCAGGGCCTGCTCTCATGGTGACATTAGTGTCATTGAGTTTGGAGGTGTGTTTGCCAATCTTGCTGGAGTAAAACTTTGTGTATGCAAGCTCCAATCTTATCAAGCCACGAATGGGTACCTGACTCTCTTCAAAGTTAGGGAAGGTAAGGCAGGAAGGAAGAGCAGATAGGCACCATCCTCATAATAATGGCCCTGAGAAAAGTTTGGTTTGGAATTCGGAGTTTATTCAAGAGGAAGTCACTGTCCTCAGACAATTCCTTATGCACTCCACAGAGAAAATTCAAATTTGCATTTTCCTATGACTTAGAGTCACTGGAATAAACTTTACCTTTTTTTCTAAGCTGTGAAATGGCTGGAAATGGTCTACTGGGCTATAAACAGTATGACTTAAATTGGATTAACTATGTTAATAAAAAACACACTTTTCTTTGTAGCTCGATATGACAGAGAAGAGGAAATGGTGAGGGCCCTGAACCATCCTGAAGAGAGAATAGAGATGCTGACAAGAAATGGCGACCCCAACACAGGCGTGGCAGAAGAGGAAGAAGACGACGAAGAAGACATATTCAACGTCGATCGGGACAGATAGCAACTTGGACAGAGAGCCCTGTGGTCTTAGATTTCACATATGATCACAGAGTTCAGACAGTGAAATGTACCTAGATTTACAGTCACTGACTGAATGGTTGTAAAAACGTCTTGTGATGGAATGTTGAACTTTGTGTTGTGATAAAATGTTGGCTGTTTCTAAAGTTGCCTGACGGACTGACATAAATTCCACCTTCTTTGTGATGATCTGCTCACAGAGCTGCTCATTCCTAACTCTGGTGCAGTATTGACCACCATTTGCCCCCAAGGGGCATATTTACTTTGTAAATTTCTTTCTGCTTAATTGGTAGGAGTGCAGAGGAGGAGGGAGGGGAGGGGGAGTGTTTCCCATGCATCCATGTCTTGGGTGTGGGGTGGGTGTGCAGAGATGGAGATGTGTGTCTGTAAATTGCTTCTGAGCTTCCATGGGAAAGGTGCAAAATGGAAGGGGAGGGGAGAGGGTTCCCAGGCATCTGTATCTCAGGTCCATTGGACCCACTCTCACAAAATCGCCGATAAGTTCCAGTTTGTGTGTTTTCAGTCTTGCAGTTTGTAGTGATAACAGTTTCATTCCTATACATTGAATCTGACAGAGATATTGTATTTTGAAGTCTGCAAATACAGAATCAACCATTTTCACACACACAAAGAAAGCTTCAAGCATATAGATCATAGTACAGATTAATGTTTTTTTAGCAGCAGGTCTAAATCTCAGTGAAAGTCACCAGAACTTCATAAGTGAGATAAGATACTACATGATGTAAAGTTTTCATACATTCATTCAACTTTGGTGCATTTTGGTGGTTGGTGCTCTTTGGTGGTTTATTTTTAGTTATTAATATTGTCTGGTTATAGGCATTGAAAAGGGTAAAGAAAGCAATAATGTCTTTTTTCAAACATTAAACTTTATTCTTTTTCAAAAATGTGAAAGGGATATGCTGTGTACCTAAAACAGCAAAAATTTTAATTTTCATCATCTGACCCCTGATTATCTTCTGGGGCCTCTAGCACAACTTGACCTATGCAGCTTATTGGTGATTTTGTCAGAATGGGTTAGAACACTATTTCTCTATTGTAGTGCTTGACATGACTTCAGGGGTCAAGACAACCACAGGACCAAGATCTAAAGTCTGCAGATGGCTACATTCCCAGGCCTGGTCCATGTCCGGTTGTGTGGTTTTCATTATGGACTGTGTGGAAGATAAATGTTTGAGGTGTCATGAAATGTAATGATCATCGTACTATGTGTGTGTGTGTATGCTACATGTGTGTACATTATTTAATGCCATGGAACTTTTTCAGCATTCGTAATGTTTTTCTTCTCTTTTTATTTCTTTGTTTTTAATATAAAAATGACTGATATTTTTATTATTTAAGTTTAATGGTGAACAGATATTGATCTGAAGAAACAGTACACACAACTAGCCTTTTCATTGCAATCTCTCTTTTTGTCTATCTGTCTTTTCTTTTTGGGAAGAAAAGGTTGGAAAAGATGTACCTATTTTGCAGAATTCATCTTTTATGCTGAGGCAACTACTAAAGTGATTCAGTGATTATTTTGTCTAGTCCCTTTAAATAATCCTAAGTGTGTGTGTGTGTGTGTGTGTGTGTGTGTGTGTGTGTGTGTGTGTGTGTGTTTCTTTTTCGCACATCCATGATCAGTTTGTGCAATATAATTACCAGTGACGAAAGTCAGTTCGTACACTGGTACATCAATATGACTTTTACATTAACCAGACAGTAGATGGTTTGTGATGATTATGTTGACAACTTTTAGTGGCGGTGTTAGTTCTGTGTGAACTGGAAATTGTCTGAATCCATTCTGGAACACAGCTGCATGAAGCCATCAGTCTTGCTGCCTACAGATATGCCTACTTTCCCTGCGAAGTTTCTCTGCGTCTAGTGGAAAAACTCAAAGAAAGACAGTCAAATGCAGTTTACACATGGCCGGAAAACTGTTGAAGGAAAGTAACTCCATAGGCATACTGTGGATTGAAAAGTGATGGGTACTGATGAATTTTAGGCTCAGAACTTGCTTTTATGAGCATGCTTGGAAGGTTGTGCTGAATGATGCACTGCTACATCGAGTTTCTTGGAGATCTTCCACACCAAGTTTAGTGCAGTTACCCCTGTTCTGTCTTCTAAAGTGTTTCGGTATGGTGTGAGTGACTGGAAGATTGGCTGGTTGGTTTTTGTGAAGACGCCATAAACTCAAGATCTCAACTCCAGACCACAGCATTAACCCTTTCACTCCTGCAGCCTGTCAATAAGCTGCAAAAACATAACCCTTTCACTCCCTCACCCAATCCACCAGCTTCCTGCAGGGAGTTGGTGGCTAGGGTAAGAAAGTGAAAGGGTTAAGTTTTTAATATAATAATAATAATATATTTTATTTATATAGCGCAAAATCTTGACAAAATCAAATCTAAGTTTTTGCTTTGCTATCATGGTTGACAGCACAGAATGCTGGTGGATAGGATGAGGGAGAGAAAGGGTTAAAAAAACTGGCTTCTTCACTTCCCATCTTAATGTTTCCATCATTCTGGTGGTCTCAGCTTAGTGTTTCACATGTCTCTCTCTTCTCCTCATTTCAAGGTCTTGCCAACGCAAAGGGTTTTATACAGGCTCAGGGAGTCTGCCGGATAATTGCTGGCACTTGTGGTGGAGCGCTTAAGGAACTGACTGTGTGTGATGAATTCCTCTTGACCAAACACCAAACTCCAAGCTAACTCCAAATTTTGATTGGATGAAAGTGGTTGGAAAGTCAAATCATCATTGAATGTTGATAAGATGTAAAGCTGGAAATCAGCTTCTTAAAGGCCTTGCAGCCAATCCAGTGGATCAGGTGAGCAGAGCTAGTTCACAGATTTTCATTACTGCATGCGTGCTGTATTTGTATGACAGCAGATTGGAACACTCTAAGGGTTCCACACATATTCACACACTCACATGGATAAATTGGGTAGGCCTTACAGTTCTAGTTTGGTCAAGTTGAAACTGAAAGTGATATGCCTGCAGCCCTGTTGCATCCCAGAAACAGGGCATTAAACCCAAATGTGTCAGGTGTTATCTGGCAGACTTCTTAAGTCTGTGCACAACCGTATGCACTGGCAAGATCTTGAAATGGAAGGGAAGAGGGAGCTTCTGCACTTAGTTGACATCATTGGAATAATTGAAGCATTTTTAAGATTAGCAGCAGATAGCCACATTTTTGTGTTACAGACTGGGACTGAACTTGAAACACTAGATCTGGAGTCTATGGTTCTATCAAAAGAACCAACCAGCCAGCATAAAGTGTTATCTGCATGAGGATCAAACCCATGTCCCCAGAAATATCAGCTCAGTGTTTTAAACAACTGAGCTGATGAATCCACTGAAATAGGGGCCATTTACTTCAGTTGGTTTGTTGTTATGATATGAATAAAAACGAAGTCAATGTTGAATGTTGGTAATTTTGTATAATGAAAGTATTTGAAGTCATATCATTTTTGGGTTTTGGTTAGATGAAAATGGCTGGAAATCAACTCTGTTGTGATGTTTGAAGCAGATATTATAAGTGGTGGACATCAACTCCAAGTTGTTATGGTTGATGCTGTAAATAATGGTTAACCCTTGTGGGATGCCAGGGGCTCTTTCGGTATAAATAGTATTCCTGCCTTCTGGAAATTCTGTGCTGAAAATGTCTTCTTTTCTGTTGCTTTCTTTGTTTCTGCCTTGCTCCTTTGCTGATTGTCATCGCTTCCTATCATCTTCTGCTTTGCTTGTCCATTCACGTGTATGTATTCTATAAAGCTTTACATACTTTTCTCTTAGGATTGATAATTGGTACATACATGTATATTAAGTGCATTTTTGGCTCTGAGGAAATGTGATGTGCAGAAACAGTCTTTGGTAATTTAAGCCTGTTTATATATATATTAGTGTTCTTTTCAGTTATGTTTAAATTTGTATTCAGGTTTTTTTAACCCCCACTGGTGATAAATTGGACAGAGTGCAGTCAGCTGGGTTTTAAATGAAAACAATAGTAAAGTAACTATATCTTCATTTGGTTTGAAAATTTGTTTTCTTTCCATAACTTCTTGCTTTCTAATTGTTGTTTTCATTAAATTAATGCAAATTGTTAGCTTACTTGTTGTTCACTTCTAGAGAAAAGGTCGTTGTCTTCCAGGTATGCTTTTGAGTTTTTGAAAAACTTTCAGCCATATCACAATTACAAAGCCCCCACCCCCACCCCCCTGGGGATGCCGGGGGCTCTTTCAGTATAAATAGTATCCCTGCCTTCCAGAAAGTTCCTTTTTTTCTGTCATTCTGTTTGTTTCTTCCTTCCTCTGCTTTATGTCATTTCTTCCTATCATTTTCTGTCTTGCTGGTCCATTCACCTGTATGTGATAAAGTCTTACATACCTTCTAGGATTGATAATTGGATACATGTATTAACTCTCTTGTGACGGAGAGTTTTTCCCCTTGCTTTTCCCCACAGACGGCCCATTTTGAAGGGTTAGGAAAAAAATCGCAAAAGATACAAAACATAAAGGCACAAAATGAAACTTTCAGATCTGAATATTTATATGCTGGGTTAGTTCATGCCAAAATATTGAAGTTCTTCCTTGAATATTTCTTCTTCATGTGCCATGTTGAAAATACCCCAAATGTTGTGGTCAGGATCACTGTACAGTCACAAATTTTGATCAGCTCCATGAACACACGGTCAAAGGTGAGAAGGTCTTTGTATGCACGAAATAGCATGAATAAAGTAGACTTTGCTCAGGGTAAAAAAATAAATGTTAGTGACATTATATAAATAAATGTTAAAAATTGTTAAACAGGGGAATTTGGAAAAAAAAAAAAGGAGCACACCGGATGCTTCAGTCCCTATGCACTATTTTCCTAATGATCAGTGATACAGTTGGAAGCAGGAGATGGTCTTGTTGGGCTGGCATAGTTTGTCACAGAGGGCAACCCTAAACTTTTTACACCAGTTGGGGGTTTGCCACAGTTGAACCTCTGGGTGTCTCCTGCTGCCAGCACTACACACATGGCACTCCTATAGTTCTTCCTGCCGCTGGGCATGGGTGGCAGAGGGCAGGAGAAGTGCTCATTCTGCTTGCCATTCAGTTCTCTTATGCATAGCTGTTTATGACAATAGAATTTAGAAAGTCTTCTGTCACAAACTGATTGAAGAAATCAATGGGGGTGTGGCACTCAGCTGAGGCATGCAGGCCACAAGAGCCAGAGAACGGAGGCAAAGCGGGTAAAAAAATCATATCTTTGTGCTAGTCACGCATAAAAAAGTCAATGAAATCTTCATCAGACATGTGGCTCACTGTACATGGCCCACTGACTGCTCTCCTCACGTGATGTGTACGCCCACCTCCCTCTCCCACTTCACTGTTGTCTGAAACGGGTCACTGTCATGTAACCTTCTTGCTGGCAGCTTTCATACTGGAAATACTTTCACCATCATCTTCATCATGCTCGTCGATGTCGGATCCTTCTGTCTGAAGCACTTCAATCACTTCAGAAGCAGTAAAACGCCGCAGTCATGATCTACTTTGCTGTAAAACTCGTACTCGCCTGCAATGCCATTTTTGACACGAATGCAGAATAGCCAGTCGTTGGGGTGCTGAAGTCAGTTGTTTCCCGACGAGTGTATTGCTACGGAATCTCACGAAGTAATTTTCCACTTGACTCTTGACACGTCTGCAATGCCCAGTGTAGCTTCGGTTGGCATGTCACGTCACGAGGGAAGCGTTCGAAAAATTTCTAATTATCGAAACCGCTATCGTGATCTGTTGTCCGAAACCGTTTCTTACATCAGGAACACTATAGCGTTTCGTTGTATGGAGAGAGTTAAGTGCATTTTTTGCCCTAAGGAAATGAGATATGCATAAGCAATTTTAGGTAATTTAGGCCTGTTTTTATGTATGTTTTAGTTACCTTATTTATGTTTAAATTTGTATTCAGGTGTGTTTTTCAAATCCCCTGTGTGATCAGTCAGACAGAGGGGTCAACTCCAGGAGCATCTCCTTGGATTATGTGCATAAATGCATTGATATGTATAGGCCTACTTAATTTTCTTTTCTTTTTTTCCTGTTGAAGTATTGTGTGTGTATTGAAATGGTTATAGCCCTGATATGAATTTAAGCAATCGGCTGGGCTTTAAACAAAAAATAACAATAACAATCACAAAGCCTTCTTTGTGTGCTTTTGGTCTTAGTGGGTCACTTGCATGTACAAAGCTGGTTCATGTCCTGTTTCATGTAATGCAGCTTTGAACATGCGGATGTGCCAAGTGCTTTTCTTTGAGCTTGACATGTTGCACCCCACTGCAGTCCGCTATGCTGCTGTGCTTAATTTCAAATTGTTACATTAGGGGAAAAAATCAGGCATAGATGTGTACATATTAACAACAAGAAAGCCGCAGTAAAAACAGTATTTCTCTCTTGAATAGTACTACTACCATCACTATCCTATTGAATACTGCCACTACTGCTATGTACAATAATGACAATATGATAAAAGGGCAGTAATAATAATAATAATAATACTGTAACTGTATCATTGTTTATAAAGTAGATTTGATCAATAATAACAGTATTGTAATTATATCATTGTTTATAAAGTAGATTTGATTACTTTTGAATGAGTTTGAGTGCATGGGTATGAAAAGAAATGGCTTCGATTTATTTGCAGATGAGGTAGGAGAAGTCATGTTTCTTGAAGGTTTCCATTGTCAGGCATATATGGAGGGACTCTGGGAGTGAGTCCCGAGAACACAACCAGAGTATTTTAGACTGTATTTTACACGATCAGCAGTTTAACGTGAAAGAACATATTGGTGAAGGGGCAATCATGATAACAACAACAGGAGCCAAGGGTGAACATGTACGTCTAACTATGACTTAAGCGCGAAAGGGTGGACAGATCCTTCAGATCAGTGTAGCTGGCAGCAAGTTCAAAACAGATGGCACAATGATTCTGAAAGCATGTTCTCCAACTGACTTAAGATTATGTTTCAGCATCATCAGAAGCCCTTGTTTTGAGGATTGCAGGGTGCATTTTCGTTATGTGCAGAGGTGATGTGAAAGGTAGGCTGGGAAAGATCCATTGTGATATGCAGGGCTTGCAATTTTGTACTGGCAGCAAAATTTGATTTATGAGGATGTGCATTTTGATTTGATTCATACATCAAGATTGATCACCTTGTAAACACTTTTATTATCATTATCAACATAGATTTACAGAGGTCTGTTCTTGGAGTTGGGATGTTGGTTTTCCTTAGTTTTCATAAAATTATTCATGAGGAATCTTATGGGACATGTACAGTCATTATTTTATGCACTGGTCATTATTTCTTATATTCTAGTCTGTGATTCAGTTGTAAAATATTGATTTATTGTCTGAGTGGAATAAATGTGAGTTTTTGTGAAAGATCAAGGTTGATTGTTCATTGTGGAGACTGACAAAAGGCAAAGTATTGGCACTGACAGGCTTCTGTAAAGTTGACGCATAATCAAATGAGGATTGGATTTTTGCTTGGTTAAATATTTGTTTGGAATTGATGTCTAGAATATGCTCAGTTTTTGTGAGTTGATGCACTTTGGAAATTTTTTTTTTTCTGTGTGTGCTGGTAATGAAGTGGGATCAGGATAGGTTGTTATCAGCTATTATTTCTAGAACTCTATGATTGTCAACTTCTTCAGTAGTTTGATTGTATATGTTGATGCTAGGGCATTACTTTATGTTGATACTAGGGAGTAGTAGAGGGAGATTTTGTCTTTTTTGTCTGGTTATAGTCCTGATATGGTTCTGAGCAGTTGGCTGCACTTTAAACACTGATAATAGTAATGATAACTTCTCTCTCTCTCTCTTCCTCCCTCTCTCCCAATCCTTTGTTTTGTACAATTCTGGTTTTAGTTTTTGGTCATTGTCCAGTGGTGTTGATTGAGGATGGTGGTAATTTATAACAAAACTGCCTTAATAACATCAATACTCATTTCTTGGCTTCATTCAGTGGGATTGTAAGGTGTTTGTATTGCAAAAATTGTACAAGTCTGCAATGTATGTTTCTCGTGTTTGAACATATATGTGGGTGCGTGTGTTTATGTGCTAGACTAGTGTATGCTTTGAAGAGTCTATGTTCCTTGTGAAATGTATTTCTGAAATTTGCAGTGTACATTTCATGGAGTATATGTGTGTGTTTATGTATCTATGTATAAATGTGCATTGTGCTGTGAAGATTTTATATTCTTTGGGAAATGTGTTCCTGAAATTTGCAGTATCCATTTCATGCAGTATATGTGTGTGCATGTGTCTGTTTATGAATGTGTATGTGTACTTTGAAGATTATGTACTCTTTGGGAGATGTGTTTCTGAAATTTGCAGTATGTATTTCATATAGTATGTGTGTCTGAATGTATGTTTGAAGTGTGTTGAAGATTCTAAGATGCTTGGGAAAAAACTTTTGTGAAATTTGGAGTACCGTAAAGTACCTTGTAAGCGCCCAGTATCTAGTAAACGTCCACCCCCTAGTTTGATGAAAAATCTTGTATAGGTTGTAGTACCTGATTAACACCCATCTCCCTCCTTTGGAAAACCCAGTACAATAACTGGAACTAATGATATCATAGTTTCCCTCCCCCTCCTTCTCTATCAGACACAAAGAGGGTAAGAAAGGGTAAGAATTTTCAACATGCAACAAAGTAAGTCCTAAAGTGTCAAATTGAAACTCTCAGTCCTTAAATATTTGGAGAATGATGGGGGAGGCAGTCTTTCTCAAGCAGCATGCGAGTTTGGAATAGACAGAAAACGAACTGGGGAATGGAGAGCAAAAAGAGATATATATATGACATCTGCAGCAGCAAGAACAGAAAAAAAAACTGCACCATGGCAAGGGAAGTTCGATCTCAAGAGGTGTACCCTGGTGTTCTGGAATTGCTCAGTGTTTAACGGATTGAGGGATGAGTTGTGAGAGACTTGGACTTCATGAGAAGAGTTTTGGAACTAGCCGGTGGACTTGAACTGGACTCCTTTGTCGTTTCGCCAATGTGGCTCAAGTGACAGAAGAAGCAGCATGATGTGTTCATTTGGTGTGGGGTGTGTACAGACCAGAAGGTGTGTGCTGATTTTGAAAACTGTTGTTTTGAGTTTTTTGACGAAACATTATAAGACTGAGGCACCGCCGTACATATCCTGTGAGGGTCATCTTGAACATGGATCAGACAGTGGAAAGAGTTGACATGGTGCCCGGCCATACTAATGACAGGACAGGTGCAATGTATGTAGGAAACAAAGATGGAAAACGTGGATTACTGTTGCTCTGCTCGCTGCTGATGACAGTATAACGTTTCCGGATTTGATCTTATTCTGAGAATGAAACAGACCGCTCCCACAGTGTTAATATATGCAGCTCCTATTGCCAGACAGCATGGAGTGACTGGAATTCAGAATGGCTGGATGATAAGAGAAGCCCTTCTCAGTTGACAAATCGTTGGCCGCTCAGATCAGCATCACATGCTGATCCTTAACAACTGCACTCATAGAACAGCTCCAATGCTTTGCAAGTTGCAAGACGTCGACCAGGTTTTTGTGCCTGGTAGTTGCACTACTGTGGGACAACCAATTCATATCGGCATTGCCAAACCATTCAGAGATGATGTCCGAGGCTGCTGGTGGAACAGATGTTACTGCCAAGATCCCTGAATGCAGCTGACAACCTCAGGTAAGGAAGGAGACAATCTGTTAATGGTCAGGTTGCCCAAATATGGGAAAAGGTGAACCCAGACACCATCGTCAAAGCCTTTCTCACAATCTTCAGTGCACTGGATGACCAGACCTTGAAATGATTTCCAGGTGACATTGCAGTCCATTGTCCAAATCTGAGGTAGCACCCAGTAACAGCAGTAATGAGAAGCAAACAGAATCTGGGGCAGAGACAGTGAAGAGGTTGACTTTCTTGGCTTTGACAACATTGAGTCTTGATTATTGTTTGAGTGAATGAAGAGACAAACTTTAACACGCTCCTCACTTCTGCCCACCATTCAACTTTGCCCCTTCGTCTTTAGATGACTTGGATGACTGTTTCATGAATTTGCATTAACGCATATATGAACATGTGCATGTTTCATCTTGATTATTCGAAACTGACTAAGAACCGTTTTGAGTTTAATGCATTTTAAATTTGAATTGTAAAAGTTCAGAGCACACACACACACACACACACACATACACACACACACACACACACACACACCACACACACACACACACCACACACAACACACACACACACACACACACACACACAACACACCATTACACACATATGCATGCACATACATGTCCACATGTTTTCTCTCTCTGTGTCTCTATCTCATGTGTGCACACACACACACACACACACACACACACACACACACACGTACACACACACACACACACACCACTTACACACACACATATGCATGTACATACATGTCCACACGTTTTCTCTCTCTGTGTCTCTATCTCATTTGTGTGTGTTTATGGTGAATGTTCATGTATGTGTGTGTGGCGGGGGTGGGGGGGTGGGGGGGATGTGTGTGTGTGTGTGCTGATAAATGGACAAAAGGAGAAAAAGGAGAAGTCTTTGAAAACATCACTATCGTGGTGAAATGCCTCAGTATATCGCAACAAAATCATTACCCCCTAAAAGAAAACCCAGACTGCTGTAGCATATGGGTTAGTAGCCTACCCTGTAAACACCCACACCCAACGTCTGTGTCAATGTCGTGCAAAGGGTTTAGTACACTGTAAATGCCCAGCCCTAACTTTTGGGTCAGTTTCATGCAAAACGGAGATGGGCGCTTACAAGGAACTTTACAGTATATGCTTAACATGTTTGAACTCGGGTGTTTGTGTATGTATGGATCTGCGTGTGTGTGCACATATGGAAGGTTCCGTGCTCTGTGGGAAATGTGTTCATGAACTGAAACATATATCTAAAATGAAACATATATCTAAGAATTCTGTGAATATAAAGTTATATGCACAACCAATGTGCCGTTTTGTTATTCTTCTCACTAGTAACCAGAAATACACAAAAATAGAATCAGAACATATGTTTGATACAACAAGACATGTTTACAGTATATAATTCACTTGTCTGAAATGGTTATTGCCTAGATATGACTCTGAGCAGTTGACCGGGCTTTTGACACCAATAATAACATCATAAAAACATAACAAAAAGACAACAACAACAAAAAAAAAGATCATAATGATACAACCATCTCATGCTGTCTCTCTGTCTCTTTCTCTTCATCAACCATCTCATGCTGTCTCTCTGTCTCTTTCTCTTCATCTCTGTCTCTTCATGTCTCTTTTAGGGATAGTTTGTTTCAAGCAATTTCAGTTTTTTGGTGCTTGTCTTGTTGCATCAAACACGTGTTCTGATTCTGTTTTTGGATATTTCTGGTTCCTGTTTGCTTAACGCTGGCAGTCATTTTGTTTTAGAATTGTTGTTGTAACTCACAGTTATTGCACAGTGTTTAAGTTTTTCCCAATATGTCGGGCACAGCACACTTGGCTCGCAAGCTAATCTTTCCCTGTAGATGAGTCGGACAGGGGTGGCAGATGTGTGTAGTTGACAACAGTTGCTGTGCTACAGGAGAGTCTTTACTGATTTGGAAGCTTTGTGATTAGGGATGTACTCTTGCTTTGGTGTGTACAGGTATTGCTATTGCGTAGTTTCTGTGATTTTTAAATTTTTTAAAATTGTTTTTATGAGTGTCTGCTCCAGTTTTTGTTTGGGTTAGCATATGTGTGTGTGTGTGTGTGTGTGTGTGTGTGTGTGTGTGTGTGTGTGTGTGTGTGTGTGTGTGTGTGTGTGTGTGTATGTGTGTGTGTGTGTGTGTGAGTGTGTGTGTGTGTATGTGTGTGTGTGTTTGTGTATGTGTGTGTGTGTGTGTGTGTGTGTGTGTGTGTGTGTGTGTTTGTATGTGTGTGTGTTTCTGCTTTTTTTTTTTTTAGTAGTGTGTTGAAGTTTCTATTCTGTTGCTGTTCTTTTGCCATTTCTTTTCTGCTTTGTGTTGGTTTGTGCGTTATTTACTTTTGAATTTTTTTCAGTTAGAATATGCTTTTACTGAGATTTGTAATGTGTTAATGTGTGTGTGTGTGTGTGTGTGTGTGTGTGTGTGTGTGTGTGTGTGTGTGTGTGTGTGTGAGAGAGAGAGAGTTAGTTCAAATATTTTATTCATAAAGGCACACGTTCACACACTCATTAATTATGCATCAGCACAACTTCATGTTTGAAACGCTTTATACTCGTAAGTAGCAAGGTGCTTTGCAATACTTTAGTCTTTTGGTAACATTGATAAGGTCATCTTAACAAAACAAGTATTTCTACAGTATTTGAGGGAGTAAATTGTTCTCTGACATCATTTAGCATTGGACAGGTTAGTTTGAAATGGATATGTGTGTGTGTGTGTGTGTGTGTGTGTGTGTGTGTGTGTGTGTGTGTGTGTGTGTGTGTGTGTGTGTGTGTGTGTGGAGAGAGAGAGAGATAGAGAGAGAGAGACTTAAGTTAGTTTAGTGGGGATAGATCATAACAAGAAATCTGAATAGATTGCAGCTCTTAATCCATTGTCAAAATCATTGCCTGTATTTTGTTTTGTTTTTGTTTTCTCTTAATCCAACAAAACTGTGCATTGGTGGATTTTGTTGTTGTTGGTCAAACTCTTGATTTTGGAGGAATGTTTTAAACTACTTAGCCTCAAGGCATAAGTGATTTTTTTCCTTACAGAGACACACATGCATGCATTCAGATAAACATACGTATGCATACAGATAAGCATACATATGCACACATGCCTATAGAACTCACACATATGCACACATACACTACACATACGTGCACACAACCATACACATGATCATAAACACACATGTATACACACACAAGCACACACAGACTTGCATATACATACATGTGCACACATACCCCTCTTCATGTCTATGCACACGCACACACACACATGCATGCACGTGCGCGCACACACACACACATCCGGCTAATATCACTTATAGTGAAAAGACGTTAAATCAAAGAACAAACGAACAAACACCACACACACATACACACACACACACACACACACACACACACACACACACACACACACACACACACACATATTATGTTTAAGTGTGTGTGTGTATAGATGTTAATGTCTGCATGAGCTGTGAGTTATTTCATACTTATTTTGCTCTATTCTTATTTGAAATTTTTTTGATTACAGTTCTTACCTTTGAAAAGTTATTCTGTATTTTGTATTAGTTCTTTGAAAATTCATGAAATAGCTCTAATTGTGGGTTTTAACATTCCATACATCAAATGACATAGAGTAGTGTTAATCTGACAGTAAATAATTGATGATGTTAATGATGATGATGATAATGATGATGATGATAATTATGATGACAATGCTCTGTGTGTGTTGGTTTTCCATCTCTTTTTGTCATAATAAGTTTGCCAGACAGAGAGTGAATTTTATTTGGGCTGTTTTGAGCTGAAAGAGAGTGTGGAGTTTGTTGCTTGTTTGTTCAGAGGGATTCACAGCACTTGGTGCATTCCATATGTGCTCCACCCAAATCTTCAGCAGTTGTCTGGCGGATTCCCTGAGCCTGTGCAAAACTGTGCGCTGTCAAGGTCTTAAAATGGAGAGAACTTATGAAACACTAAGGTGATAACTACCAGAATGATAGAAACATTAAAACTGGCAGAGAACAGGACTGTTTTTGATGTTGTGGGCCAGTGGGCCAGGACTGAACTCAAGATCTGGAAGTCGTCTGCTCAATCACAAGAACCAACCAGCCTGTGTAAATAGTGGTCCCGTTGTCTCACTTGCGTAGTGTCATGCTGATAACACAGGAGTCACGAGTTCGATCCTCAGGAGGGGGGGGGGGGGGGGGCTCACAGTTATAATGTGGGCTGGGTGGTTAGCAGTTGGCTCAAAATCTCATATCTTCAGTTCAGTCCTCGCCTGCAACATAAAAAATTGGCCTATTTGCTGCCCATCTTAATGTTTCCATCATTCTGGTGGTGTCAGCTTAGGGTTCCATAGGTCCCTTTTACTCCCACTCCTCCTTCCTATTTCAAGACTTTTCTGGTCAAAATCTCATATCTTCAGTTCAGTCCTTGCAGGCTCAGAGGGTCTGCCAGACAATTGCTAGCAGATGTAGTGGAACACATGTGTAAATGAGAGAGTCGTGAGAGAGTGCAGTAGCCGTTCTTTGATTATTTTTCATTTTTCATGTGGTTGCGTTTACCTGCAAGAGTGGATCTTCCTGCAGAATGTTTGCCAGGGACAACTTCTCTGTTGTCATCGATTCCTTTATGTGCATGATGTGCGTATGTCACATGCTGGGCTTCGGTCTATTGTCTAATCCAAACGACTGGCACCCAGTCTGCCACTGAAGGTCATATGGAAGGAGGACGAAAATCTCTACCTGGCTTGGACACGAATTTGGTTTTCTTGCATCCTAGGCAGATGTTTGATCAATGTGTGTGTGTGTGGTGGGGTGGTGGATATGTGTTTGTATGTGTGGGTGGGGGAGGGTGTGTGTGTGAACCAGGTTTCTGTTCCTGCATGGATTCTACAGTTCGTTTTTTTTTTAAGTTTCTTCTGTGTTTGTTTTCTGCTGCTTTTTCTTCCTGCTTTTAACATTCCATCTATGCAAAGTGAAGAAAGTTTGAACTACTGATGATGTCAGCATTCGTACAAAAATCGAAATGTTTCTATAGTCATGTTAAGTCAGCAGTTTGGCAGTATTTTTGATGTGTATAATTATATGGCCAGGTTTTTGTTGTTTTGTTTTCTTCCTTGCATATCCTGCAAGATTGTGTGTGTGTGTATGTGTGTGCGTGCATGCGTGTGTGTGCGCGCGCGCAAAGATGCTTTTTGTGACTTTGATGAAATACTGGAAAACAAACCCAGTCTACCCTCAGTGCATCCTCTTGTATTGTTTATTACTTGTAGCTCTGTGTTTCAGTTAGCATGATGTTCAGTTTAGTGAGGTGTTTTATTTTTTAAAAAATCTGTTAACCCTTTGACTCCGGCACTTTATCTACCAACTGCAGAAACTTAACTTTTTGGCTTCCTCACTCTATCCTGTAGGAAGCTGTAGATGAGGGAGTCAAAGGGTTAAGTTTTTGCTTTGCTAGCATGGTTGAAAATACAGGATGCTGGTGGGCAGGGTGCGGAAGTCAAAAGGTCAAAATATATATAAAAGTTGTTGTTTTCCACTGAGAACACACATCTTTCCTTTGGAATATATTTCGCAGATGGCAACAAGCAGATAAACTGATAGACATATGTTGATCACTCGTGTGAGGCTGTTAAAATTGATTGGAAGATAAAAACAGCTACTCACAGTCATAGGTTGGTCTCCTTCAGTCAGAGTCGAGCTGCCCAAGGGAGAGATGAAGACCAGAGTACGGCGAGAAGGGGGTCTTCTATTCTCTCTGGTCCAGATACTGGGCTGGACCTGGTTGGTGCGCGTTGTGTGGCTATGTCCCGAGGTTTGTCACCTCCCCACCTTGCCATTTGGTTTGCAAACAAGGTGGCTGATGACTGGGTCCGAATGGGTCATGCAATGCATGGACAGCCGCATTTTGCTTGATGAAATGGCTATCGTCTGGCGTCGAGAGTTTGGCATGTGATTGTCTGGAGAATGAAGGGGTATTGGTGCTCCGGGTCCTATTAGCATCCTTGTGGTGTTTCTTGTTAACTTCTTGTGCGACGTGAAATTGGCTGATAGAAAAAAAAGGTTATCACAGTTATAGGTAGGCCTCCTTCAGTCAGACAGTCAACCATTGAAAACATCCTGCTTATTAATTCATCTGCTGCTTGGGCAGTGTTGGGTGAGATTGATGAGGCTGATGTGGGAAGCAATCGAATAATGTGCTTCACACCAGTAATTGCTGCTTCCCCTCTTGTATCGACGCTGTGAAGCAAAGCTGGAGTGTCTTATCTGGAGGGCGAGCGAATGCAGGATGATATGGAGAACCACCTGTTGCCCACACAGCAACTCCCTCCTCTCCACATGGCTGGCGGATCCGAAGCAATGGTGAAGGTTGATACTGTCTGGCCCAAACAGAAAATGAAAGTGTTTAGAGAGAGAGAAAAAAATAAAGAAGATCCCGCGCATGTCAACAGCATACATATAGGAACAAATTATTACCTCGTAGATACAATACTATTAACCGAACAACGGTCTTTTTATTTCGAGATGGAAATGTAAATGTGCTAATGTAAATGTGCTATTGTCATAAAACAATAGGAATTGAAGGGAGTTCTCTCACTCAGTCCGGCTTAGCAACTTGAGTGATTACTGTCGTTAGTCAGAGTCTTAGAAGGCAGTGTCTACAGTAAGTTGGACCAGAACAAGTAGGCCTACTGTTCAGCTCCATCCAAATGACCCAATGGTGGGTCTTATCTAGTGGGTGGCCACATGGCGGTTTGACATCTGACTCCTATGGGTTTCCTGGCACTGGGACTTTTGCTGAATGAACTTGGGGTTGTGGTGTGTTGTGAAGCCAGAATAAGCACCGTGAACTCCACGCTACTAGGGCAGTGCAGAAATTGGGACAAGAAAACAACAACAACAACAACAAAACAACAATAACAACAAAAGTAGGAATCGAAGCTGAGGCTGTCATAGGATAGAAGTTTGGTCAACTGCTCATCAGGTTACAGTAATTAATGATAGTCTGATTCAGTATTGTCTTCGTAGATATCTGAAAAGTCAGTGTCAGTACACCATAACACAACTGAAATTAAGTCAGATTGCTTGTTTTGGAAGATAAATCAAGAAATGAAAGAAATACTAGCTACAATTTCAGTTTTAGTTCCAATAAATCGTGATGACGTCTTCTCGCTCAGAGTGAATTCCATATGCACTGGCGCCATGTGATGGAGAAGATCCAAAATGATCATGGCTCAAGCCTTAAGCATACACATAAGCCCCATGCGTTGGCAAAGATTTATGCCATGATCATTTTGGATCTTCTCCATCACACGGCATCAGTGGCGTCAGTGCGTATGAAATATATTTTGACCATGGGAAAAGACGTTCTCTTGAGATGTTGAAACTGAAACTGAAACTGGTAGAAAATGATACTGGTCTGTTTTGTTTCTGTTGTTTGATGTGTTGTTTTGTATGTGTTTATGTCGTATGCGGTTGATTTTTCTGGCTTATTTTGGTTCACGTTTGTTTGATGGCATGATGACAATGTTGATTTTGTTGCCAGGTTTCTGTTTTGTTGTTTTCTTTCCTTTTTTTTTTTTTTTGGTGGTATTGTTCCGTCTTTGTTTTATGCTGTTTTGTTGTGATCATTGAAAAATGGGTGATGGAAATTATTGTGGACATTTTTGTGGGGAAAGATTTTGGACTGTGGGGATGGGGGTGGGATGAGGAGCACAGTGATTGTGAATACATGAATAAAATACAGTGATTTTGAACAAGTAAAGAAAATATGCAAGAGAAGGTGTTTGTTTTTCTTTACGTATAGTTAGATATGCTTCGTTAATTATATGTTTTGTGATTTCAGTACCACAGGTACTGTGTCCGTGTTGTACCTGATTGAATGTTTGCGTATTTTTACAATAAAAGATAAAAGAACAAATGAAGCGTTTTGAACGAACTGACAGTCCAATGACAACTCATCATCATCATCATCATCAGGTGTCTTGTCGCATGGCGTTGGCGATCATGGACTTCCATCCGTCTCTATCTCTTGTTGCTCAAGTATCTCTTCCACCCTGTTTGTCTTCAGCCACTCTGCAAGTCCGTGTAGTATCTTCTCCCTGGGTCTACCTGGTGCTCTCTTTCCCTCCAGCTTTTCCGTTGTGACCAGGTGCTCCAATTCCCCTTTCCTCATAAAATGGCTTATAAATGTTGCCTGTCTTTTCCCAATCTTCCTTTTGAATGATCTTGTGTCTGCCTCTATCAAGACTGTCTCGTTTGTTTTCTTTGCTGTCCATGGAACTCTCAACATTCTTTTTAGAAACCACATCTCGGCTGCCTCAATCTTGTTCTGGCTTTGCTTGTTGACTGTCCACGCCTCACAACCGTATAACAGTATTGGGTCTATATAACATTCAAGAACTCTCTTCCTGATGTTAATTGACAGGCATTTGTTGGTAAGAATTGTTTTCATCTTCTTGAATACTGTTTTGGCTTGGCCGATTCTGCTCGCTATTTCCAACGTGCATCTGCCGTCTGGTGAAATGATGATCGTTCCCAGGTATTTAAACTCATCAACCTGTCTCAAGGTTGTGGTGTTTGCTGTTATTTCTAGTATATTCACAAGGTTTTGTTGGTCCTTTTCATTTTCTGCAATTATCACGGTGTCATCTGCGTATCGAATGTTGTTTATCATTTTTCCTCCAACCTTTAATCCAGGGTCTTCCTCTATGTTTCTCCTGGTGTTTTCGCTGTAAAGTGAAAACAGATCTGGTGACAAAACACAACCCTGTCTGACTCCTCTTTTGATGTTTTGGAAAGAGCTTATTTCGTTTTCTATTCTCATTGCAGCTGTTTGTTCCCAATACATATTTCTGATTATTCGTAGATCTTTTCCATCAATATTGAGTCTTTCTAGTTGGTTGATCAATTCTTCATGTCTTACCCGATCGAAAGCCTTGGTATAATCAAGAAAGCATAAATATAAATCCTTATTCTTCTCGATTGACCTCTCTATGATAGTTCTTAGGATGTATATGGCATTAATAGTTCCTTTCCCTTCCACAAATCCACACTGTTCATCTGCTTTTTCTCTTTTGATTTTATTCGTTCGTTCGTTCGTTCTTTGATTTAACGTCTTTTCACTGTAAGTGATATTAGACGACATTTTATTCCTTGTCATCATGATTATTCTTAATAGGATTTTTGTTACATGACTCATCAAACTGATTGTGGGATGGAGTTCGCATTCTATAGCCCCTGTCTTCTTTGGAAATGAAATGAAAATTGATTTTGACGTATCTTTGGGAATTTTTCCAGTGTCGTAAATTTCATTTAGGAGGACTGTTATTTTTTCAACACCAAATTCCTCCAGGGTTTCGGTCATCTCCATAGTAATGTTGTCTGGTCCTAGGGCTTTTCCTGGTTTCATCTTTTTCAGTGCTGCTCTAACTTCATCTTTCATTATGGGTGGTCCTTGGTGTCCTTAAGTATGCTTAAATTTGTATTCAGATGTGTTTTCTAAATCCCCTGTGCGATGGATTGGACGGAGTGGTCAGCGCCAGGGGCATGACCTTAGATTATGTGCGCGAATGCATTGATATATGTACTTAATTTTCTTTTCCTTTTTTTTTCGCTGTTGAAGTTTTGTACGTTTTTAAGAGGTTATAGCCCTGATATGGCTCTATGCAGTCGGTTGGGCTTTAAACAGCGATACAATAACAAGACACGCCTTCATGAAACAAAGGCACACTGCATTACGCTGATGATGGACTCGGCCGTAGCTTTGGTTGTTGTTGATAATCTCTCTCTTTCTCTCGCTGTCACCCATACCTGTGATGTTTCTGTAATGTATTCTTGAGCAAAAATACAAGCAGTTGCTATGCACTTGTACAGTTTTTACATCGAAAAGTATACGAAAAGCAAACAACTAAGAGAGAGAATATCACCATCACCATCACCGTCACCGATCCCTTAGACTGGCCGTCCGTTGGGGCGCCTCCGAAGACTTTAAACAACCTTTCTCCACTCCTCCTTGCTCTCCGCTTTCCTTAGGGTATCCCTCAGCTCCAGGCCCGTCCACTCTCGAATATTATCTTCCCATCTCTTCTTTTGTCTGTCTCTTTTCCTTCCTCCCGAGACTGTGCCTTGCAGGATTGTCTTGGCAAGGCCGGATGATCGAGTGATGTGTCCATACCATGTTAGTTTGCGTGTCTTACTAAGGTCAGGTCAGTCTAAGGCCCGATTTCATTTTGAATTCTTCTTTTGACTTCGTCATTCGTGATGCGATCTCTGTATGTGACGCCGAGAAGTTTACGAAAGCATCTCATTTCAACCGCTCTGATTCTTCTTTCCGTATCCGCTGTTAAGGTCCATGATTCGCAAGCGTATAAGAATATTGACATGACCCAGGAACGCATCAGTCTGATCTTTGAGCTGGTGGCGATGTTACTGTTGTTCCATATGGTTCTGAGCTTGGTCATTGCGGCTGTGGTCTGGGCTATTCTGGAGAGTATTTCGGGCTTAGATCCCTCATCTGGCTCGACTGATCCCAGGTATTTGAAACTGGGCACACTTTGAAGTTTTTGGTTATTGACCAATACATCAGCCGTAAAGTGGTTGTTGCGATTGGTCATTATTTTCGTTTTCTCGGCGCTGATTTCCATGCCATAATCAGAGGAGGTCTTTCCAAGACGGTCCACTTGGTTGATTAAAACTCTTTGTTCTTTTCCGGCAAGGCCATCAATGTCATCTGCAAAACGTAAGTTAGTGATGTTTCTACCTCCAATGCTGACTGTTCCTTCATGTTCCTCGAGTGGCTCCGTCATTATTCTTTCTAGGAAGATGTTGAAGTGAGTAGGGGAGAGTAGACAGCCTTGGCGTACTCCGACTGTTGTCCGGAACCATTCTCCAATATTGTTGTTGAAGAAGACTGTGCTGTTGGCTTTATTGTAGAGGTTCTCTATGACTGATTAAGTTGCCGTTGATATTGTACAGCTTCATGGTTGCCCACAAGGCTTCGTGCCAGACTCTGTCGAATGCCTTCTTAAAATCGACAAACACATGGTAGAGCTCCTGTTGGTGTTGGAGGTACTTTTCCATAAGGATTCTGACATTGAAGATTTGTTCCGTTGTGCTGCGACCTGGCCTGAAACTGGCTTGCTCTGCGGCGATGATTTTCTCTGCCTGTGGTTTTAGTCTATTTAAGATGACTCGCAGCATGACTTTACTGGAGCGATAATTTTGACATAATTGTAGATAGCCTTTCTTGGGGAGGGTGATGATCAAGGACTGAGTCCATGGTTCTGGCCACACGCCTGTCTGCCAGATCTTGTTGCAAACGATCATGAGCATGTCAATTGCTGGTCTCCTTATGCTTGAACCATCTCTGCTGTGATATTGTCTACTCCCGCTGATTTTCCGGGCTTTAAGGATGCCACTGCTGCCACTATTTCCTCACGCATAATGCTATCTTTTGCGTCGTTTGATGATGGTGGGACATTAAGCACACTAGGGTCTCCTGTGCTTCTGTGAGTGTACAGCTCGGAGCAATATTCGGTCCACCTGTTTAATATATCTTTTTCTTCTGTGAGGCATTTCCCTTCTTTGTTCTGGATGGTGGTCGTTGGTCCTTGTCTGGTGCTGGTCAGGTCTTTGACAGTTTGATAGGCCTTCTTACTGTTGTTCCTCTGTAGATTACTGTCAATTTCTTCGCACTGATTGTCAATCCATGTCTCCATAGCTACTTTCATACCTCTCTTCACTTGCAGGTTTACTTCTCTGTATCCTAGAAGAAAAAAGACACTGCATCCTCCATGCTCTTGTCTTGCTTATCCTAGAAGAAAAAAGACACTGCATCCTCCATGCTCTTGTCTTGCCAGTCCCAGAAGAAAAGACACTGAATCCTCCATGCTCTTGTCTTGCCAATCCCAGAAGAAAAGACACTGCATCCTCCATGCTCTTGTCTTACCAATCCCAGAAGAAAAGACACTGCATCCTCCACGCTTTTGTCTTACCTATCCTAGAACAAAAAAGACTGCATCCTCCACGCTTTTGTCTTGCCTATCCTAGAACAAAAAAGACTGCATCCTCCATGATTTTGTCTTACCTATCCTAGAAGAAAAAAGACACTGCATCCTCCATGATTTTGTCTTGCTATCCTAGAAGAAAAAAGACTGCATCCTCCATGATTTTGTCTTACCTATCCTAGAAGAAAAAAGACACTGCATCCTCCACGCTTTTGTCTTGCTATCCTAGAAGAAAAAAGACTGCATCCTCCATGATTTTGTCTTGCCTATCCTAGAACAAAAAAGACACCGCATCCTCCATGATTTTGTCTTACCTATCCTAGAACAAAAAAGACTGCATCCTCCATGATTTTGTCTTGCCTATCCCAGAACAAAAAAGACACCGCATCCTCCATGATTTTGTCTTGCCTATCCTAGAACAAAAAATACTGCATCCTCCATGATTTTGTCTTTCCAATCCCAGGAGAAAAAAGACTGCATCCTCCATGATTTTGTCTTGCCTATCCTAGAACAAAAAAGACTGCATCCTCCATGATTTTGTCTTTCCAATCCCAGGAGAAAAAAGACTGCATCCTCCATGATTTTGTCTTTCCAATCCCAGAAGAAAAAAGACAATGCATCCTCCATGCTTTTGTCTTACCTATCCTAGAGCAAAAAAGACATCGCATCTTCCATGCTTTTGTCTTACCTATCCTAGAGCAAAAAAGACACCGCATCTTCCATGCTTTTGTCTTACCTATCCTAGAGCAAAAAAGACACCGCATCTTCCATGCTTTTGTCTTACCTATCCTAGAGCCAAAAAGACATCGCATCTTCCATGCTTTTGTCTTGCCTATCCTAGAGCAAAAAAGACACCGCATCGTCCATGCTTTTGTCTTGCCAATCCTAGAAGAAGAAAAGACACCGCATCCTCCACGCTTTTGTCTTGCCTATCCTAGAAGTAAAAGACCGCTCATTCCCACAGAATGCATAAAACTCTGGCAGTGCCTTGGACACGAATTTGGCTTTCTTGCACACTAGGCAGATGTTTGATCAATGTGTGTGTGTGTAGTGGGGTGGCGGATATGTCTTTGTATGCATAAGAGACACGACAGATTTGCCACTACTGTTCACGTTCACCAGAAGCTTGTTGGCAATGAACTGACAGTCTTATTGTCACTGACGCGCGCGCGGGCACACACACAAACATACATACACCGTCTAAAATCACATGTGAATAGACGTTAAAAATAACGAAGGAATACACACACATACACACACACATACACACTCACAGACAGACACACACACACACATACACGCGCGCGCAAAACAACACAACACAAAATCATCTAGATTTTGGCCTAGTACCTAAACTTGCCACAAGGTAGTTTACAGTTCCTCAGAGCTTTTACGGCTCCTCAGAGCTAAGAATATCGTTAATTAACATAACTATGTACCCAATTGTCAACCCTATCAGAAAGTAAACAAGACTCTATGGAAAGCACAAAGTTGAAAGAACCAGCAAGGCAAAAAATGAGAAAGGAAGAAATAACAGAAAGCAAAGGAGCAATTAAGGCAAAAAGAAAGTGAGTGACCGAAATGATGAATTTCTGGCACAGAATTTCAGAAGGTGGGGATACAACTTGCACTGAAAGAGGCCCATGGCATCAGCACAGGGGCGGAGGTGGGGCGATTATGTGTAATGCGCGGTGGATCCAAATGGGTTTGGAGACTAGCGCTATACAATAACTAGTTATAATACTAGCATGTTATCTAGCTAGAATTCTCTCCCCCTCCTACAACTACTTCCACTTATTATTACTATTGTTGTTATTGTTGTTATTATTATTATATCATCGTTATCATCATCATTATTCTTGTCATTCTTATCATTATTATCATTATATATCATCATCATCATCATCAATAACACTCTTTCATATCAATGCGTACGCATACACTTACACAAAGTCACACAAGCAAGCAAGCGCACACACACACACACACACACACACACACACACACACACACACACACACACACACACACACACACACACACACACACTGACTGAAGGCTTGAAAACGGATCGATGAAACCTGCACACACAGCAGTTTCTTTCATATGAACGCGAACGCATACATTTACACACAGAGTCACACAAGCGCACACACGCAAAACACACACACGCAAAACGCACACACACAGACACACAGACACACAGACACACACACACACACACACACACACACACACACACACACACACACACACACACACAACACACACACTGACTGAAGGCTTGAAAACGGATCGATGAAACCTGCACACACAGCAGTTTCTCAGTCAGTCAGTCTTATGAGTAACAATTGGTCACACAACTTAACCGACGAAGACAGTACGGACGGTAGGGCGAAGAGGAGAAAGAGGTGAGACATACATACATCCACATTTTGTGTCCCATCTTCTACGCCACCTAAATGACCACAGAAGCTGATACAGGTTTTACAATGCGATGATCACGATGACGATAATCATGATGATATGGAGTTCCGTCATGGATTGAGACTGGGTGATAGGGCTATATTCTAAGCTTGTTATCATAATATACTTGAAGGCAAGCAGGCCCCAGTGAGCAACACCATAAATGATGCGTTCGTGAAGTGGATGAGACTCGACTGTGTGGTCCCAATCTCAGTCTTTCAAATGAGCCCATAGCACGCTCAAGTCTGGGTAACAGATGGTTGGAGCCGAAAAATCCCCCCAGTAATTTTTAAGAGACTGATGGGGATTTGAACACAAAACTTTCTAGCCGGTAGACCATTGTACTAGGCAGTACAACACGAAGACTGCTTAAGAGGTGAGATATATATTAGTGATGAGAATACCAAGCTGCAGCTCCAAACTAAGTTTTGTACAAATGATTAGTGGTTGGCTGGTTGATTAACTTGCATGTTGATAACTTGTCAATTTACTTTCTTACTATCTATAACATCACTGGCTTGGAGGACAGCAAATTTAATTTTTCTAATCCTGTCTGTATGGGCCAGCTTGTGTACGGTATCTCAGGTGTGTTTCAGGGACTTGAGTTCTCCTTCCGCAGTTTCGTCGCCAGGTGTTTGTGGGTCTTACTCTCTTACGTCTTCCTTCTGGTGTCCAGTGAAAGGCAGTGCAGGAGATGTTATCTTTCTCTCTTTGAATGATGTGCCCACTTGGTGTTGACTGTGTCCATACTATCTTGACTGCATTTGGTAAGTAGTTTGTGATCTGGTTGGAAAGGGTGCTAGGCCAGAAAATTTGTGACTCTTCGGACGTTCCTTGTGTGGAAAGCTGATAGCTTGGGAAGGTCGCTCTCCAGCATCCAACAACACTCTGAGCCACACGAGTTTTATTCTTTAGGGCCCTCCTATTTTCAATGGTTTGCCAAGTATCTGTTGTAAAACACGCTTTTTCTCTTCGTCTGCTTCGTTCCCAGGCAGTTTTCACTGGTCTGGAACTATAACCTGTTAACTAGATAATTAAAACTTGTTTTTCTTTCAAGACTTTAAAATTTATTTTTGTTAACATTTTTTTCATTTAAAGCCCACCCGTTTGCTAAAAGCCATATCAGGGCTAATACCATCTCAAACAAAACACATCTAAACACACTGATGACCATGGAACAGAAAATCATGTACACACATCGCTGCATTCACGCAATCAATCTAAGGACATGCTTCTGGCGCTGGCCATTCCTCCCAATTTATCACGAGGGGGATAAAAAAAAAGATCTGGACACAAATGCACACACGCAACTAAGCACACTAAAACATACATAAAAACTAACCGATACCACCTAAAATCGCCACGAAGTTGTTCACATTTTCTCAGATCTGAAAATGCAATTAATATGTACTAGTATGTACTCCATTATCAATCCCAATGGACGTGAAGTATGTAAGGCTTTATAAAAACATACAGGTGAATGGACCAGCAAAGCAGAACATGAGAAAGGAGGAGATAACAGAAAAGAAAGGAGCAAAACAAAAATAAAGAGAGTGAAAGAAAGAGGAAATGACTAGCACAGAATTTCCAAAAGGTGGGGATACTATGTTTACTGAAAGAGCTTCAAACATTTCCAAGGGAAAGGGGGTTATTTCATTCCCTGCAATCGTTTAATGGCTGTGTGTATGCACGCTGTTTCACCCACACTGCGTAGGCGTCATGTTGTTACACATCCTGCACGCCACATGGTCAGTGTGCATGCTGGGTGTTTTCGTGTTTCTATAAGCCATCGAACTCTGACGATGATTTACAAGATCTTGAAAGAGTTTATTTAAAGTTTTGTGTTCGTTGTGCACAAAGGGAGTTCAGGCACTAAGAGCTCTGCACACCTATTGACCTGGGAAATGAGGAACTTCTCCTATCTTTATCTCCAGGCGCTTTGATACCAGCACAACGGCAGACATAAAACTCATGTGTTAGGCAGTACATCAAGACCTTACCAGTACAAGGGCTTAAGTTTCAGTTTCAGTTTCTCAAGATGACGTCTCCGCGCTCGGACAAATTCCATATGCACTAGCGTCACAGGTGCCATGTGTATGGTGATCATGGCACAAGCCTTAAGCCTGCACATAAACCCATGAGCCGGCCAGGTCCTGAGGCCTTACCGAGACTATGTTTTACCTAGTCTATATTTCATACAGGTATTTTATCAGCCTACCGGTGGAGCGCAGTCTTATGGCTTATATCATAATTGTTTTGGATCTTGTCCATCACCTGGCATCTGTGGCGTCAGTGGATACAGTTTTATTCTGAGGGCGGAGGCACTATATTGAGAAAATAAACTGAAGCTCGGTAGCTGAGACAGATTTTTAAAATGTATAATATTTACTGTTAGAAATGTGCAAAAGGAAAGACTGAAGGAAAGACTGCTAGATAGGTAGGTATGTAGTAGATAGATAGGTAGGCAGGTAGATAGAAGATAGATAGATGGCTAGATAGATAGATAGACAGATAGATAGATAAATAGATAGCTAGATAAGTAGATAGATGAATAGATAGACAAATAAATAGATAGATGGCCAGATAGATAGATAGACAGACAGACAGACAGACGGATGGACAGATAGATGGATAGATAGACAGATGGGTAGATAGATAATAAGATAGATAGATAGATAGACAGACAGATAGATAGACAGACACAAATCGATAGGCAGATAGCTAGACAGATAGGTAGATAGCTAGATATAACTAGCTAGCTAGGAAGCTAGACAGATAAATAAATCGATAGATAGATGGATGGATAGATAGAGACAGACAGACATACAGATAGATAGAAAGATAGATAGATAGATAGATAGATGGATGGATGGATGGATGGATGGATGGATGGATGGAAGGATGGATGGAGGGATGGATGGAGGGATGGATTGCACGGCTGCATTTTCCCAGCCATTCTGACACCCTTTAGTTGGTACCTTTCTGTCAGCCAGCATCGCTTGGAAGTGGTATTTTTAGCCAGGCAGGTTTGACCAAAATCCATCTCTAAGCGCGTCTTGTGCTACAGCAATATTGACAAAGAAGGAATCTGAGTGCGGTTTTCTGTATGTTTTGTGAATTTGTGTAATGATCGAGAATTTTTTCATCACTTTACCTGGATGTATTCAGTGCTGTGAATACTCATTGTTCTGAAGAAGTGATCATTCCTTTGATGCATCACCTTGTCTTTGAGTTTTAGTAGAAATTACTAATGTGATGATTGACTCATATCTCCAGGTGGTTGTTGTTTGTTCAGTATAAAGTGAGATTATTTTCGTAGTAGTGGCGTAAGTGTAGTGCAAGTTACAATCTTCACACGTTTTTGTCCATTTTGGCATGGTCAGATTCGTGATCTTCAGTGCTTTAACTTTCTCAAATTTCTAAAAATCGCAGTTTGTTCTCTGTTTTCACTCTTTTCTGGAGGCTTGAATTTGGCTAAAATCGGGTGTTAGCTGTTGCCCGGCCGAAGCACGCACCGCTGTGGGTGAACTAGGCCATTGGGCTGCACTTGTGTGTTGGGTGTGCGCGCGCGCCGTGTGTGTGTGTGCATGTGTGTATGTGGTGTGTGTGTTGTGTGTGTGTGTGTGTGGCGTGTCTGTGTGTGTGTGTGTG
>JAPXFY010000020.1:32239630-32277130 GCA_030674185.1 Monoplex corrugatus | reverse complement strand
ATATATAGATATACATATATATATATATATGATATACATAGATAGATAGATAGATAAATAGATAGAGAGATGGAGAGATAGATAGAGATAGACAGATAGATAGACAGCTAGCTAAAGAGAGATATATAGATAGACAGATAGATAGGTAGATAGATAGGTAGATAGATAGATAGATAGACAGACAGATAGATGTCTACATAAATAGACAGATATCTAGATAGATAGACAGAGAGACAGAAAGAATGAAAGAAAAGGAAGAATAAACGCAAAGCTAAAGAGATGAAGAATGACAAAAGGAGGGAGAGAGAGGTAGAGAGAGAGAGAAAGAGAGGGAGGGAGGGAAGGCGGGAGGCAGGGTTTAACAAAAACTTTTTAATATATCAAGGATACAAGCATTCGTTCCTACTCTTACAACTGGTCCAGAGAAAACGACCTTCCCCAAAAGTAACTGCTCAGCAGAAATGTTTTGAATATTTCAAGGCTTTACCACAAACGAATTGAAACACTGACCAAACATAACCCCCCTCAGTTTTTAACAAAGGGCAATTATTTGCATAAGGCGTGCAATGTTTCTGAGCGCTTGCGAAATAGCACAGTTGTTAACACATACGCACGCACACACACGTACACGCGTTCACGCGCGTACTCACACAGACATAGACACACACACACACACACAATCACAAAATATGGATAGAGGAGTTTTCGCACACAGACAGGCATACACATATCAAATACAATGTCTTAGGTGCGTGTGCGCATTCACAGAGAGAGAGAGAGAGAGAGAGAGAGAGAGAGAGAGAGAGAGAGAGAGAGAGAGAGAGAGAGAGATAATAATTATAATTACAATATTTATATAGCGCAAAATCTTGATAAAATCAAATCTAAGCGCTGAAGCAGACACACACGCACGCACGCACGCACGCACGCACGCACGCACACACACGCACGCACACACACACACACACACACACACACACACACACACACACACACACGCATGGCTATAAATGGGGAGAAAGAATAAAAGCAATAAAAGCAAGAATAAAAGCAATGGAAAATTATAGAGAGCATAGCATATACAATTATATATTATAACCATGTGATTCCCCTCCGAGCGGAGACAGGCTGCAGAGGGAGGGGGGGGGGGGGGGTTGAGTGAGGTTAGGATTTTATGCGGAGGAGAAAAGGTGAGTTTTGAGAGCGGACTTGAAGGAGACAAAAGTAGGTTGCTGACGGACTGAGAGAGGAAGTTTGTTCCAGGAGAGTGGACCAGAAACAGAGAAGGCTCGTGGACCATAGGTATTGAGCTTAGTGCGTGGAAAGCGAAAAGTCAGAGGATCGGAGGCAGAGCGGAGGGTACGTGAGGGAACATATATCTCAAGTAGGCTTGACAGGTAATCGGGGCTGCGTTATTGAGGCTTTTGTAGCACATGGTCTAGTTTGTACTGTATGCGCTTTGATACAGGGAGCCAGTGAAGTTGTGCTAGGAGAGGAGATATGTGGTCAGCTTTTTTCTTTTTGAGTACAAGGCGTACAGCATTGTTTTGAATGCGCTGTAGGATGTGAATGGTGGAGGCAGGAAGACCAGACAGGAGTGAATTGCAATAGTCAATGCGAGACATTATGAAGGAGAGAACGAGTTTTGCAGTTGTTTCGACAGAGAGATACTTCCTGATCAGCCTTATACGATGGAGATGATAGTAGCAAGATCTGGCAGTTTGAGAAACAAAGTTGTTCATGGAGAGGGTAGAGTCAATGCAGACACCAAGGCTTTTAGCTGAATCAGAAATTGGGACTGATGTGTTACATAATGGGAGAGAAAGAGGAGGCAGCTGAGAAAGTTTCTGACGGGTGCCAATGAGGATAGCTTCTGTCTTGTCGTCATTAAGCTGAAGTTTGTTGAACGTCATCCAGTTCTTAATGTCCGAGTAACACTCAGTGGTGCGAGTCAACAGGCGCTGTATATTATCAGGTGAGTCACTGTCTTGAAGTTGGGTGTCATCAGCATAGAAGTGGTGTTTTATAGAGTGGGAGTTGATGATGGTGGACAGGGGGGAGGTGTAAAGAGTGAAAAGAACAGGGCCAAGGACAGATCCTTGTGGAACACCACAGGTCAGGTATGCAGGTTGAGAGTAAGTGCCATTGATGAGAACAGTTTGTTTTCTGTTTTTGATAAATACGAAGTGAAAAAGGAGAGAGCAATGTCAGAGATGCCAAAAGTACAGTGAAGTCTAGAAAGGAGAATACCATGGTCAATGGTGTCGAAGGCTGCAGACAGATCAAGGAGCGTGAGGAGAGAAACTTTGCCAGTATCAGTTGCAAGGAGGAGATTGTTGAGAATGTGTAGTAGGGCAGTTTCAGTGCTATGGCACTGGCGGTAGGCTGACTGGAAAGGATTGAGGAGATTGTTGGCAGACAGGTGAGAGTTCAGCTGGTTGAGGACGACTTTTTCAAGGAGTTTTGACAAGAAAGAGAGATTAGAGATAGGCCGGTAATTTTTCAGTTCATTTGGGTCTAAATTGTGTTTCTTGAGGAGAGGGTGAACAATAGCAGACTTGAAAGAATCTGGGACAGTTCCAGTTTGAAGAGAAGTGTTGATGATGTCAGTGATGAATGGGAGGAGAGTAGGGAGACAGTCGGAGTAGAGAGAACCTGGAAGAGGATCCAGTTCGCAGGTTTTGAACGACATGGATCTGATTGTGTTGAAAATTTCTTCTTGTGAGACTGGGGTAAAAGTAGTAAGAGGTGTGCCAGAGAAGGAAGGGTCAGGTGGGCATGGTTGACAGGGTGTCCTGTCAAGCCTGTCACGAAGAGTTTGTATTTTGGTGGTGAAATACTTGGAGAATACAGATGGGAGTTCTTCATTTGTATGTTTTGTTGAGAGAGGTAAATCTTTTCGTGTGCCAAGGAGATGATTCATGATTGTAAAGAGTTCTTTTGAAGAAGAGGCATTCAGGATTTTGGTTTGGAAATAGCTTGTTTTTGCTGATGCAATGAGGGTGGATACTTTTGTTTTAGAGGCTTGGAAAAGTTGCCTGTATACAGTGAGTTTGGATTTGCGCCAACGGCGCTCTGCTCTGCGGCGGGCACGTTTTGCACAGGCAATCTCATGAGTGAGCCAAGGGGTAGGGGGGCGGTCAGATAAAAGACGGGTTGTGGCTGGAGCATGAGTGTCCAGAAGATGGTGGAGAGTAGTATAGAATTCATCGGCAAGGTTATGTGACTTTTCAGAAAGGAGACGGGAGGCATCAGATGAAAATGTGGAGAGGTCGATAGATTTGAGATTGCGTCGAGTCACTGTGCGCATGGTACGGGAAGGAGGAGAAATGTCGAGAGAACAGAGAATTGCAGAGTGGTCAGATGGAAGGGCTGAAGTTAGACGGGTGGAAAGAACTAAGCAGTTGTCAGTAGCGGAATTGTGGTGATCACGAGAAATGATCCAGTCAAGAATGTGACCCTTTTGATGGGTTGGTTCAGAAATGTGTTGAGTCATATTGTGATTGGACAGAGAGTTGATAGACAGATAGACAGACAGACAGAGGGAGAGAGAAAGAGAAAGAAGAAGAGAGAGAGAGAGAGAGAGAGAGAGAGAGAGAGAGAGAGAGAGAGAGAGAGAGAGAGAGAGAGTCTCGCACACATAATGACACCAAAATTTTTCACAAACTGATTGACTTGGTAAGTAGCTAACAGGCCAACCAACCAAATAACCAACCAACCAAACTAACAAAACAAAACCAAGCTTACTCCCCAACCAACCAGCTGGCTCGCTGATTAGCTCTCCTGTTTCTTTTTCGTCTTTTTCTCCTTGTTTAACTCTGTGAAGAGTTATTGGGTGTTGCAATACAGAACTCTGTTGGTTCTCTGTGAAGAGTCATTGGATTGCCGCAATAAAGAACTCTGTCGGTTGTGTGCCATTTCCTGGGTCTCTGTGAATGAGTCTGTCCATTCCGTAAAGTTGTCAGCTTACTGTTTTTTTTGCCCTTCTGTTTTCCGCTCCATCGTTGTCCCTCAACACTTCCCTGGAGGACTGATTAAATAAGACCTCTGGATATAGTCACATTGCCATATCAATATACTTTTCTCCCCCTACTTGAAATCAGCAGAACTTTTACAGGACTTGTAGCACTTGATCAACGGTGATATGATCAGTTCATCTGATGTTCAGTATCTTAAGATAACATCGCACTTCCATGGCTGGGATTCCTCTTTCCAAATCCGTCCAAAGGGTTCATGTCTCGCAGGCATACAAGAAGATGGAATATACCAGAGAGCGTAAGAGCCTGATATTGTCTTTCATGGAGACGTTCTTGTGCTTCCATCTGTTTCAGCCTCAACATTGCTAATGCTGTTTTTTCTGGTCTCTAAAGGATTTCAGGTTTGAATCCGTCATTGCTAATGATGGATCCCAATGAAACGAATATTGTTGAACAATACATAGCTTCATGTTACAACATACAGTCACACACAGAGGGAGACCAGTCCTCGCGTTGTGTTTCACTTTTCTTGTATTTCCATTGCCCATATATTACAATAAAACCCTTATTGCATTTCTCGGGTAGACAGGTTTTTCAGGTACACAGATACTATTTCTTTCATAATTCTAAGTCGTTGTGTTTCACTTTTCTTGTATTTCCATTGCCCATATATTACAATAAAACCCTTATTGCATTTCTCGGGTAGACAGGTTTTTCAGGTACACAGATACTATTTCTTTCATAATTCTAAGTTCAAAACAAACGAGGCTAACAAAAAGAACGTTAATGAAGAAGATAAGGAAAAGACAAGCAATATTTATAGGACATCTTTTGAGGCAAGAGAAATTTAAACGCCTGTCACAACATGAAAGCTAGAAGCAAAGAGAGCACCAGGTAGACCAACGAAGAAAATATTGGACAGATTTACAGAGTGGATGAAGACAGAAATGGTGAGAGATGTACCTGCAGTGACAAAAGAGATTCGTATGGCCATGATCGCCAGCGCCGTGCGGCACGGCACATGATGATGATGATGATGATGATGATGATGAAGTTCATGGTTTGATCTTTACCTTTTGACTCCTGCACGCTATCCACCAACTGCAAAAACTTCATCCTCTGACTCCCTCACCCTATTCACCAGCTACCTGCAGGAAGAAGGTGGATAGGGTGAGGGAGTCAGGAAAGGGTGAAGTTTTAGTTTTGCTAGCATGGTTGACGATGCAGAATGTTGGTGGACAGGGTGCAGGAGTCAAAAGGTTAAGATAACTCCATCCGAAAACGAGATATGAGAGGGACGGGTTACCCAACGCCTGGGCAATGAGCGCCGAGCGCCCGCGGCCCGGCTCCTTCAGGGACATCCTGTCCGACAGCTACCGTTGATGTATCTTAGCTATAAAAACTGCTGCGCCTTCCCTTTTGTAATGATCATTCACCCATTCGATTACCATCCAGGGTGGATCAGAGAACCGAATAAAGCATCGGTTTCTCACAATGCTTTAACATTATTGAAGGCTTCTTCAAAAATTTTCTTCGCTAGTCCTCGTATACTCTATGAGTGGTAAGACTTTAAAACTCACTCAACTAACTAATTAATCTTTTGTAATGCTAGAAGATAAAACTGCCCACTGAGTATTCTCACCAACAGGACATCAGACTACACTTGCCAGACTGTCTCTTTTAACGTAACGAGTGTACAACTTTTTGCCGTGGTCGGGACAAAGTCACTGATGGGTCGGTCACAGCGTTGTGGACGATGCATATTCATAACTATGATTATGTCATTAAGAGCCACTTATTCTGTACCATGAAACCTGACCTCTATTGCCACCTCTGGGATAACACTGGTACAGTTACAAGTGGTTACATAAGTGACTATGCCTATAGGGTAACATTCAGTCCATGAGCAGTTATATCAGTTGTGATGGTGTGGTATGGCTCGCCATCAACTGTTCTTTTCTGTCATGAGGTGTGACTTGTGCAAGTCGAACCCGGCGGAACCCATCCCGCTTCAGGTCAGATTTTTTTTGGTTGGGTTCTCTGCCCACATGTGGCAGTAGTCTCGGGTTACATGATTACCAGTAACAGAAGACAACCTCTGACCTGACTGTCACTAACTGTCTTCAACCCAACCACAGGTCAGATACAAGAAGCACGGACGGAAAACAAGTTCCTAAGCATACCAGCAGATGGCAAACTCACAGAAGAGGATTCTGCTTTGGGCAGTTCCCCGCAGTGGATCCAGCGCCATGTGTCGGGTCATGATGAACTCTGGACTCCGAACACAGGTAAGATTTTTTTTTATTATCAAAACTCAGTTGTATACAGGCCACGGAGTACCATTTATTCAAGTCTCCATTTTGGGTCAGAACACAGTTAAGATTGTTTTATAATGAACCTCAGTGTGGTCTCTATTTTTTGGTCTTATTTTGGACACACCTTTATGGTCACAGAGGCTGGCACACTTTTCATAACGCGATGATGAGGATGACGACAAAGACTGATCTTGTCAAAACTTTTTGTTCAGTTTTTAGCATAGTAAAAAGACAAACACTATAAGCAACGCAAAATCATTAACATAAATGACTTCAAATTCAACAAATTTGTAAGATGTGCACATCTTGCTCAAAGGTGTGTACATCTTGTATGCATGAAACATCATCAATACCAAAGCGTAAAGTATAAAAAGAAACATTTACAGGTAAAACATTAACATACATTCGTATTACATGTGGAAATAAATGGTCGCATTAAACTTGACCTGTAACAAGTGGTAGATATGGCAGCCATTTAACTCTAAAGGCATGCAAGTTCACGTTACTTTTGCATTGTGTTATTCTATGTGATATTTTGTGGTAAGATATCTGGTAAAAGAAACGACATTCGAGAACGTTTTTTTGTTTCTGTTTTTTGTTTGATTGTTTTTTAGTTTGCACTTATAAATGTGTACTTTTCCTAGAAGGATTATTAGATCAAACATTGAATCTGTCCATGTGTTTCTATCAACACCAAATAAGATTACTTTTTCAGTTAATCTGATCTGTGCACAGCTGACACATTTTGATTTCAACAATTCTTCAATCATTCACCAAAACTTTAGACATGCTGATATTTCCAAAGTGTATGATCAATACTGATGTCCAATTATCTAACCATTTTGACATGAATTTAGAAGTGCATCATCCTTTGTTAAAATATCATAGTAGAACCGTGTTCCTTTTGGTATGGAGTAAATTTGTTTCAGTGCCGTAGAAAGATCATTTGCACATAAGTTAATTCTTGTTTCCTAAACACATATCTTGACCGACATTCTGCATCCATTGTAAATGAGAAAATAAACGTTTATATTGTATTTTGTATTAAATTCATCAAGTGTCATAAATGATCCCTTATCATTTAAGAGATGTGCAATACAAAAAAACAAACAAATGAAAACAAAGAAACAAACAAAGAAAACAAAGAAACAAACAAACAAAAACCACAAAAAACTCCCATTTCAATCCAACTTTTAAATTTCATCATATTATTTCCAGTCAATATTTTTTCATTACAGAAAATTGGTTTTTAGAGCAAATCTGTCAGAGTTTTTTTTTTTTTATTTCTGCAGAAACTATTATATGCCATACAAGTGTGTTTCCATAATAAGTTGTCATTACATTTCTGTAACACATAGTTAGAGCCATACTTTTCTATTTCGGTTAAAAAGATAGTACATTTCACCAAACATATTTTTACATTTATGGTTGGTGGTTTTAAATGTTCTCAGCCTATTTCTCAATGTCTGGTATACTGAGTACTCCATTTTGTATAACTTTTTATGGTTGTCTTTCTACTGATTCCTTGGCTTACCGCTCCAAAGAAAGAAAGAAAGAAAGAAACAACCCCCACATTTTCTGAAGATTACTCATGAATTCATCAGGGGGATCTGGGAGCAAAATCCAGAGGTGAATTAGTTTGGATGAAATTAGAGACTTTAACACTGTAACTCTTTCTAGAGGAGTTATACCTTTTTTCATCCAATTTTCAAACAAAGCCTCCTTCTGACAATTTTCAGCATAATTTATTTCTTCACATCATTTTACGTCATTTATAAACCCGTACATCCAGTATTTTAAATGTGTGGGGATTCCAGTTTACATTTAGATGTTACATATATCTAATTTTGGAATCTTTTTTACTTCTTAACTAGATTACTTGTGTTTTCTCAGCGTTCATGAAGAGTCCTGAAGCACTTCTAAATTTTAAGACTCAAAACAGAGATAGATTTTTCAAAATATGTCTTATCTCCATTATTTATTAACTGAGCATCATCGGCAATTTGATATATTTTGTGTTCAGTATTATCAGTTACAATCCTTTATGTATCTTTATGTTCTTTTATCATAGTTGCCAATAATTCAACGTTCATTACAAATAAATAAGGACATAGAGGGTCGCCTTGTCTATGTAACTTCCTTCTATAGGGAACCAATAATAAATTTGTCCATTAACTATAACAGCCGATTTTATGTTGTATAGAATGCTTCTATCCATTCACATATATATTCTCCAAAGCCATACGTTTTGAAAACCTTGAATAAAAACTGCAAATCGAAAGAATGGAAAGCCTTTTCGAAGTCCAGACAAAGTAATAGTCCCGGTAATTTCTGTATATTTAAGTAGCTAATTACGTAGTATATTAGTCTAATGTCTCAAAAGTACCTGTTTGCAACAAAGCCTTTTGTTCTTCACAAATTATTTTCAGAAGGATTGTTTTAATTCTGTTTGCGATGCACGCAGTTCCAGTTTTACATAATAGATTCAGCAGTGCATTAAGTCTCCAATTTTTAATGTGTTATCGTTGTTTGTTAGGTTTTGGGATTCAGGTTTAAAGTCCCTCATTTTGGGTTGCTGAAAATTCTCCTTCTCTCAATGTCTGATTTAAAGCACGTACAACAAATGGACGGAGCTTTCTCCAAAAATAATTTGTAAAATTCTGCTGGGCTTTAAACAACAACAATACAATTGCTACTACTACTATTTCTACTACTACTGCTGCTTACTGCTGCTGCTTCTACTAGTGATATTACTACTGTTACTGCTACTGCTCTTACTGCTGCTGCTACTACTACTGCTACTACTACTATTACTGGTATTAATACTACTACTTCTGCTGCTCCTACCACTTCTACTACTACTGCTGCTGCTATTACTACTACTGCTGCTACTGCAACTACTATCTACTGCTGCTGCTGCTACTACTACTACTACCGCCACTACTACTGCTACTTCTACTGCTACTACTCCTGCTGCTGCTACCATTTCTAAATCGCTGACAAATGAACCTTTGATTTCAGTTGACAGCAGATGTCATCACCAACAGTCTCTCTCATTCTTCTCACCTGTTCACTCTCCCAGTATCCACTTTCTGGTATTTATGTTAAATCAGAGTACTAACCCCATTGTTGACTGTTCATTGTTTAAATCCGAACCAAGACACTGGCGGCATTAACTGGTGTGGGGAATACCTTAAGGGTCGCTTACATGTATTTATGTATTTCAATATTAAACAAACAATTCAGCTTTATTCTTGTAATAATTCGGTTCTAAATATCTGAAGTCGGAGGGTGAGGGGAGTAATTTAACGGCTCCTTATACGTCTCAAAACGAACGAACAGTTCAATTTTAGTCTTGTGAAACATCAGCCTAGAAAATGCATTTCATCATTTCAACCCAGTTTTTTCCTCTCTTTCTTCAAATTTATAAATTCCATTGTATCGAACTAACTGCATGAACATTTAAACCGACAATGTTATACAAACATTTACAACAGCAATAGCAAACATCTGCAAAAACCGTCAAAACACCATCTAAATCTTAAGGTTCTAAAGATGAATACGCAAAACAGAAAGCACCACCGTTGAAATCATTTTTTTTTTTTTTGTGGGTGGGGGGAGGGGGTGGGAATGTTGCATTTTGGTACTAACATGAGAATAGAATGACGACAAGGGACCGCACTACCAAGTAAAGTAAATGTAAATAATTTATCACAGGCCCTGACATTACTGAAGTTTGGAGTTTGTTCAAGAGGTAACCATCGCACTCGGACGATTCCATACGCGCTCCACCCAAATCTGCCAGGAATCATCTGGTAGACTTCCTGAGTCTGCACAAAACCCTATGCACTAGCAAGGTCTGGCAAGGAATTAGGGAGCAGAAACGATTGGGGGCAGGGGGAGAAACTTATGAAACACTAAGCTGACACCACTAAAATGATGGAAACATTAAGATGGGCAGCGAACAGGCCAACGTTTACAGTTGGAGGTTGGACTCACCTCAAGAGATCAGACTCTGAGTCTACGGCTCTATAAAAACAAAACAAAAAAACAACAACCCCCCCCCCCCCAGAAAAAAAACAACCCGCAGCCCCAAGAGAGGGCAAGCAGAGCGTCCTCCTCACAATGATATGAACGGACAGAAAGACAAAAATAAGCAATCAAAATATACCTTTTGCTGAACAGAATAAAGGTTTTTGTTTTCCAGGTATGTGAAATTTCACACAGTACGTTATAACTGCTGTTACACCTTTCTATTACTGTCATGTATTTATTCATATGTTTGTAAAATGGCTCTGTGTCAAAAATGAATTTTAAAAAAATCTTGAAAGAAAAAAAAATCCCATAAAAATGTCGATGACATAATGATACTACTATTACTAACAATAACGATAATGATGATAATAATATATGATGATGATAGTGATGACAATGTTGATGATATTAACACCAAGACCAAGACCACCAACAAAAAGTGATAATAATAATGACAACAAACAACAACAACAACAATAATAATGATGATGATGATGATGATGAATAATAATAATAATGATAAAAATAATAATAATAACAACAATAACAATACATACATACATACATACATACTACATAATACAAGTCACCACTAATTAGTCACACCACAGTAATATCGCATGAACCCTTCACGAGCCAACAGATGTATAAGAACAGATTTGATAAACCAGCAGAACGGATCTGTGAAGTAGGAACTAACATCACAGGCCAGAAAAACAAGTATTCATTCAGGCAATAAATTCCATCACCAATGGTCCTTTATTCGACTTTCTGGATTCAGGCACAGAAAGGTGTACAGTGTACAATGGCTGACACGTGACAGCAAACATCAGTGTCCAAAACGAACCCCTGGAAATACCGTATTAAACGGTTTAAGTTAAACATTAACTATGGCCACCAGACCACGCTCTCAGTACGAATTACCCAATATATCAAGTCAGGCTTTATGGATATAGATAATTAGCTGACAGGCTGACACATTCATGATCAGATGAAAAACATCCTAAATTGAATCCCCCTTCTATAATAGCTGGTCGGTCAGTCCTCCAAGACGTCAGTCAGCATCCTAGCCACCTGAGAGGTATGTGTGACACACGTGTTCTTTTCTTATTGTTCTTAGGTAGTAAAGACTGGGTAAGAAGTTAGAAGTGTGTTTTATTTTCCGTGAAACAGAGAGAGAGACACAACAGACAGACAGACAGACAGATAGACAGACAGACAGACATACAGACAGACAGAGAGGGGGGCGGGAGAAGTCGGACAGATGCAGGTGTTCAGCATTTTAGTATCCTGAAGCTGAAGATTCGTACAGCAATTTAGGTTTTTAGGGCACCCAAGAGAAGGTCATCCGTACCGAAAGATTCATATCAACAAGAAAATATGAAAGATTTCCAATATTTGGGCTCAATTAAAGCTCATGATGGCGCCCGTGCTAAAGACGTCAAAATAAGAATAGAAATGGCAAAACAGAAAATGATCTAACTCAGTAACATATGGACACACAGAAGCATATCAACAACCCTTAAAATAAAAATTGTACAATGTCCGATCTGGCCAGAAATTCTTTATGGCTGCGAAGCCTGGACATACAGAAAAGTAGATGAAAATAACATCGAGGCACCAGAGGTGTAGTCCTACAGGCGATTTCTTAGAGTCAAACAGACCGATAAAAGAGCAAATGAAAGCATTTTCAGCGAACTCATAGTCCAATGTTAACTGCTAGCAGAAATCAACAAAGAAAAATGGAATACATCGGCTCTGAAACCCACAACACCAATACAACCCTGGTGACAACAGTTCTGCGAGGAAAAGTTGAGGCCAAAAGAAATCTGGGCAGACCACCGCCTCTTTATGAACAACAGCACTACCGTTAGTGGTTTGGATGTCTACAAAGTAGCACAGAAAAGTCAAGACCGGAGTAACGTCTGCTGCTTCAGCTACCATTGAACTTGATAATGGTGACGGGTAATGGGTAACGGGTGAGGACTTGGGTCAGCAAGGAGGGTGAATTATGCTTTATGTCGAAGTTGATTAATTTACTATATGTATTGTATTTATCATTCCATGTGTGGACTGCTTTTGAAAGTCATTATTGAATGTGCTTGGTGTATTTCTTCTTGTCACTCTCTCCTGTGCGTATTAATCAACGTAGTTGCAAGTGTTAGGTGAGGTACTTCTCTGTCTATAACTCTATTAAATCCATTCTGTTAACTTAAATATGGTGGAATCAAATATGGTGGAATCACCTAAAATCTCTCTGTTCATTAGGCGTACAAAACGTCCCACGAAATATTATGAACGAAGTCTCCCACAACAGTGACATACTTTTCATACCAGTTTCCCATCAGCATCATCGAGTTCCGTGGTAGCTGTCGTATAACAAGTTCATGGTTCACTAACAGCCCAAGGGATACCACCGTTGCTATCTTGTCATATTGTTAATCAGATTACCTCCCCTCAGTTCGGTAGCTGACGTTGCATGCGTTTAGAATAACAGTGTAGATCCGATCCCCAAATCTAAAACGATCGCCTCGTCTGTTTGGTACTACAGTACAGTCACTGCCCACACCCACGTGTTCACCATAACAGACAGCAGCCACCGCAGCAGACGTTACAGCAACTCTCCTCCACTGACTCTGGCCATGACTTTTCTGTGCTATTCAAACTGTTGTTTCACCACGGCAATTGGTTGCAAAGAAAATATTTACTTTGGTATTATATTGTGTGTTGTATTGTCGCTAGTGTTTCATTGCCTTCATGTGTTGTATTGTCGCTAGTATTTCATTGCCTTCATCAGATCTTGTTCGAGCCTTACGGACTGCCTTACTACTTTGGGCCAGAGAGGGCCAGTGACCGCTATCCAGATGTGACCCCTGAATCCAGACACACCTTTAGCTATGTTAAACGCCAGTATGAACTGCCTTACACAGGTATGTGACTTCACCTCAATAATATTAGTAAGGATAATGATAATAATGACGATGATAATGATAATAACAATGATGATAATGATGATGATGATATAAAATTAAAACGAATAACGACGATGATATCAATAACAAAAATAACAATGGTAACAACAACAAGACTACTACTACTACTGTTACTAATGATAACAATAATAATAAGAAAAAGTAGAAGAAGAAGGAGAATAATAATAATAATAATAATAATGATGATGATGAAGACGACGACGATGATAATGATAGGTCGAAATGTTCCAGTCCTAAGGTGAGTACAATACATTTCCTTTTCTTCAACAATTTCTTATCTCATCTGCAGTCACTCCTTTTTCCTTCTTTTTTTCCTTTTTATTTCTTTATTTTTTTAGTACAGTACATTTCCTTTTTTTCAACAATATCTATCTCATCTGCAGTCACTCTTTTTTTCTTTTTTCATTTCTTTCTTCTTTTAGTATAGCCCATTTCCTTTTCATTAATTATTTTTTATCTCATCTGCAGTCACTCAAATTTTCGTTCTTTCTTTTTCAGTACAGTATATTTCCTGTTCATCAACTACTTTTTTCTCATCTGCAGTCACTCTTATTTTTCTGTTTCTTTGCTTATTTCTTTTCTTTCTTTTTAGTACAGTGCATTTCCTTTTTCATTAACAATTTCTCATCTTATTTGCAGTCACTTGTATTTCTCTTTTTTTTTCATGAACTATTTTTCATGTCATCTACAGTCACTCCTATTTTTTCTTTTTCTTTTTTTTCTTCTGATGAAATGAGAAATAGTTGATGAAAAGGAAATGTGCTGTACTGAAAAAAAAGAAGAAAAAAAAAAAAAGAAAAGAAAAAATAGGAGTCACTCTTGTTTTTCTTTTTTTCTTCTTCTTCTCTTTATTTCTTTTTTTGTTTGTTTGTTTTTGTTTTTAGCACAGTACATTATATTTCCTTTTCATTAGTATTTCTCATTTCATGTGTAGTCACTCAGTTTTTTTGTTTTGTTTTGTTTTTTCGTGTTTTTTTCTTTTCATCATTTTTGTGCAGTACACTTCCTTTTTGTCCACAGTTCCTTAGCTCATCTGCAGTCACTCGGTTTTTGTTGTTGCCTTTTTTTCAGATAAAGAACTGGTGTTCGCCAAGGACATGCCCTACTATATCGGGCAGCGACTGAGCACAGAGTGGCTCCCAGAGGGCTACACACATACTTTCATCACCCGCCATCCGCTGAGTACCGTGCTGTCCAATCTCAAAGTTCTCGACAAGAAGTTGCCTGGTGGGTACATGCACTCACGCGCCCACGGTCGCATACACGTACGCGTGAACACACACACAACAACACACAGCACTTTCACGAACATACTCGAGTGCGTGCACATACGTACGTACGCACACACACACACACAAGAGAGAGAGAGAGAGACAGACAGAGACAGAGAGAGAGAGGTGTCAACCAAACTCACTGTACACAGGCAACTTTTCCAAGCCTCTAAAACAAAAGTATCCACCCTCATTGCATATGCAAAAACAAGCTATTTCCAAACCAAAATCCTGAATGCCTCTTCTTCAAAAGAACTCTTTACAACCATGAATCATCTCCTTGGCACACGAAAAGACTTACCTCTCCCAACAAAACATACAAATGAAGAACTCCCATCTGTATTCTCTAAGTATTTCACCACCAAAATACAAACTCTTCGTGACAGGCTTGACAGGACACCCTGTCAACCATGCCCACCTGACCCTTCCTTCTCTGGCACACCTCTCACTACTTTTACCCCAGTCTCACAAGAAGAAATTTTCAACACAATCAGATCCATGTCGTTCAAAACCTGCGAACTGGATCCTCTTCCAGGTTCTCTCTACTCCGACTGTCTCCCTACTCTCCTCCCATTCATCACTGACATCATCAACACTTCTTTTCAAACTGGAACTGTCCCAGATTCTTTCAAGTCTGCTATTGTTCACCCTCTCCTCAAGAAACACAATTTAGACCCAAATGAACTGAAAAATTACAGGCCTATCTCTAATCTCTCTTTCTTGTCAAAACTCCTTGAAAAGGTCGTCCTCAACCAGCTGAACTCTCACCTGTCTGCCAACAATCTCCTCAATCCTTTCCAGTCAGCCTACCGCCAGTGCCATAGCACTGAAACTGCCCTACTACACATTCTCAACAATCTCCTCCTTGCAACTGATACTGGCAAAGTCTCTCTCCTCACACTCCTTGATCTGTCTGCAGCCTTCGACACCATTGACCATGGTATTCTCCTTTCTAGACTTCATCATACTTTTGGCATCTCTGACATTGCTCTCTCCTTTTTCACTTCGTATTTATCAAAAACAGAAAACAAACTGTTCTCATCAATGGCACTTACTCTCAACCTGCATACCTGACCTGTGGTGTTCCACAAGGATCTGTCCTTGGCCCTGTTCTTTTCACTCTTTATACCTCCCCCCTGTCCACCATCATCAACTCCCACTCTATAAAACACCACTTCTATGCTGATGACACCCAACTTCAAGATAGTGACTCACCTGATAATATACAGCGCCTGTTGACTCGCACCACTGAGTGTTACTCGGACATTAAGAACTGGATGACACACAATAGACTTCAGCTTAATGACGACAAGACAGAAGCTATCCTCATTGGCACCCGTCAGAAACTTTCCCAGCTGCCTCCTCTTTCTCTCCCATTATGTAACACATCAGTCCCAATTTCTGATTCAGCTAAAAACCTTGGTGTCTGCATTGACTCTACCCTGTCCATGAACAACTTTGTTTCTCAAACTGCCAGATCTTGCTACTATCATCTCCATCGTATAAGCCTGATCAGGAAGTATCTCTCTGTCGAAACAACTGCAAAACTCGTTCTCTCCTTCATAATGTCTCGCATTGACTATTGCAATTCACTCCTGTCTGGTCTTCCTGCCTCCACCATTCACATCCTACAGCGCATTCAAAACAATGCTGTATGCCTTGTACTCAAAAAGAAAAAAGCTGACCACATATCTCCTCTCCTGGCACAACTTCACTGGCTCCCTGTATCAAAGCGCATACAGTACAAACTAGACACCATGTGCTACAAAAGCCTCAATAACGCAGCCCCCGATTACCTTTCAAGCCTACTTGAGATCTATGTTCCCTCACGTACCCTCCGCTCTGCCTCCGATCCTCTGACTTTTCGCTTTCCACGCACTAAGCTCAATACCTATGGTCCACGAGCCTTCTCTGTTTCTGGTCCACTCTCTTGGAACAAACTTCCTCTCTCAGTCCGTCAGCAACCTACTTTTGCCTCCTTCAAGTCCGCTCTCAAAACTCACCTTTTCTCCTCTGCATAAAATCCTAACCTCACTCAACCCCCCTCTGCAGCCTGTCTCCGCTCGGAGGGGAATCACTTTGTTTTAATATATAATTGTATATGATGTGCTCTCTGTGGTTTTCCATTGGTTTTATTCTTGCTTTTATTGCTTTTATTCTTTTCTCCCCATTTGTGGCCATGCATGTGTGTGTGTGTGTGTGTGTGTGTGTGTGTGTGTGTGTGTGTGTGTGTGTGTGTGTGTGTGTGTGTGCGTGCGTGCGTGTGTGTGCGTGCGTGCGTGTGTGCGTGTGTGTCTTTTCGGCGCTTGGATTTGATTTTGTCGAGATTTGCGCTATATAAATATTGTAATTATTATGTATGCATGTGCGTACGTACGTATGTATGTATGTATGTATGTATGTATGTATACGCTTAGATTTATGTATGTATGTATGTATGCATGTATACGCTCAGCTTAGATTTATGTATGTAAGTATGTAAGCATGTATGTATGCATGTATACGTTCATATGTATGTAGGTATGTATGCATGTATACGCTCAGCGCTTAGATTTGATTTTATCAAGATTTTGCGCTATATAAATAAAATATATTATTATTATTATTATTAACCAGGCACTATAGAGATACAGACACCTGCTGTTTGGGTCAAAAGATTTGAGCAACATCCATAACAACGCATCCGTGAAGTGGATTAGACTCGATTGTGTGGTCTGTCTTTCGCAATGAGCCCATAGCATGCTCAACTTTGGGGAGGAGTCTGTTGGAGCCGAAAAATCCCACCCGATTTTGGAAGGAAATACGGGGATTCGAACCCAAAACCTTCCATTCGGTAGTTCGTTGCGCTAACCACTACACCAAAGTCACGAAAGTCACTGGTTTGGTTGACTTCGGCTTGAGTTAGTATTTCTACTAACTAAATAGTTTTTGGACTGATTATTAATTTATTATATCATTATCGTGTCCCTCGGCAAAATCCGAGAGAAAGCTAAACAGCATTACAGATTGCTGCGAATCAATCATTAATCAAACAGTCAGTCAGTCATCACATACATTGGTGATTTTCATACCCTTGTTGCAGCGTGGGACAGTTTTGATCCAGCCGAGTGCGGTTACAAAGAGCAAGCGGAGTTGTTACGTCTGCTGCAGCAACAAGGACAAAGAGTGATCGTTCTTGATTCAGATGACCTCATGGAACAACCTGGTAAGAGTTCCCTCCCTTCTTCCGTCCCAAATTCAGTTTGACTATGTTCGTAAATTCCTAGTTAAAATAGTTTGGATCTAAAATAGTTTGGGTCTTTTCATCGCAAATGATCAATTATGGGTACGAATGATCACGTACGATGAATGAAAGGACTGTCATTTTATGCATACAGAACGCGGCAGTCAAGCGTGTGACTCATCGGAATCGCAATCTGAGGGTCGTTGGTTCAATCCGTCCAGGCACCCCTGCTTGGGGGGCATAGAGTGGAGATTTTTCCGATCTCCCAGATTAACATGCATGCCGATGTGCTAATGCCTAAACCCCCTTTGTGTACATACGCATGCAGAATATCATACAAAGTTATGTACATTAAAAATCTGGAGGTCACTATAGTTATAGTGTGGACCACAGAAGACATTGTTTTAGTGTTCTGTGGTGTGGACTGCCATACCCAACCCAGCACGTCCCCAGGTATTAGAAAGAAGAATGACCTCTAGACATGGAGGTTAGCTGTTTAGCAGTGGCAAACCAAATGGAGGCGGTCGTGGAGAGCGAGAAGTACATCTGGTGACACAGATTTGTCCTTAAATGCCTCATATGCTCAAAGAAGGGATCGTATCGGCAAAGGGATGCGCCATAAAACCTACCTACAGCCTCCATTGTCTGGTGGATAGTCGTGGGAACGACAAAAGTTAGCGGAGACTGTACAAAAACCGGAGGAGTGGCAGCGATACAGAAACAGACAGACAGAGACAAAGAGACAGACAGAGAAAGGGGGGAGAGAGAGAGAGAGAGAGAGAGAGAGAGAGAGAGAGAGAGAGAGAGAGAGAGAGAGAGAGAGAGAGAGAGAGAGGCAGACAGAACGTGTTTGTGTGGGTATTTGAATGTGTGCACGAGTACGCACATTTGTGTTTTCGTTATGTCCTTCAACCGTAGTCACTTGTGCATGTATGTGTGTACGCCTGTATGCCCCCTCTCCCTATCCCCTCCTCCCCGCAGTCTGTCATGTATTTTTCTTTCCCTCACACAGAAAAAATGCTACGAGCCTACTGCCAGGAAGTAGGTCTAGAATTCAAGGACTCCATGATCAACTGGCAACCCCTCCCTGACAAAGAATTCCTGGAACTCTTCTGCGCCACGTTTGAACCAGAATGGTTCAGCCATGTCAGATTTGCATCCAAACTGGAATGGAGGCCCAGAATGTCTGCTGGGCAAATGGAGATGTATGACCGTTACGATAAAGAGACTTGCGCTCTCATTGAGAAAACAGTTGAAGAGAACATGATGTATTATGAAGAGGTGTATAACTTGCACTTGAAAGTTTAGATTGGGGGTTGTCGAGGATTTTTTTCGGGGGTGGGTTCTAATTCATGTAGAAAGTTTAACGTTTTCTTGACAATGTTTGGGTGTTTTATAAAGACATCACTGAAGTTAGCTACCAGGTTTTGTTTGTATATTTTGTTCTTCTTTTACGGGTTTTCGTTTTTACTCTTTGGGTCTTCTGTTTCATGTAGACATTTCAACGTTTTCTAGACGGTGTTTGAGTCTTTTTTTTTTTTAAGTCATCACTGAAATCAGCTAGTAGATTCTGTTTGTGTATTTTTCTTCTTTATGGGTTTTCGTTTTTACTCTTTGGGTCTTCTACTTAATGTAAAAAATTCAACGTTTTCTGGACAATGTTTGAATCTTTTTCTAAGGCATCACTGAAGTCAGATAGTAGATTTTGTTTGTATGTTTTGTCCTTTATGGGTTTTCGTTTTCACTGTTTGGGTTTGCTCATTCATGTAGTACTTTAAACATTTTCTAGACTGCTTGGTGACTGCTTGGTTGTTTTATATTGGCATAACTCAAATTAGCTACTAGGTTTGGTTTTCGTTTTCTTTTTCTTCAGTGGTTTCTTATAAATTTTGCATTTTTGAAAAATATCTTGGGTCCCCTGTTTGAATATAACATTCCTGATTAAACCATTTCTTACAAGTTTTCGTCTTCTTGTATGTTTTTCTGACTGATCTGTGGCGTACAGCTAGTTTCGATGCTTCTGTTTATTTTGGTATAAACTGTTAATTTTAACATTTTGATAACATTTTGAAATATTGAATATAATAAAATTACAACGAAAATGGTGAAAACGCGAATATGAAATCATGAATAAAAGAAAGAACAAAATATGGACACCATACAGCATAACATTGCATATGACATACTAATAGAAACAACAATAAGGTTATAACATTTACAACTGATCTCAACCGTGAAACAGTTTATGATTGTGCCAGTCTTTGTTAAAGCAAACGTTTCAATAGTCCTTAAAGCATTCAGAGTTTAAAATCTAATGGCTCTTTCTATTTGAAAAATGGTTATATTCGAATAACAATGTTACTTTTGCATTTAAAACTACATGATTTTGAACGCATGGTACTGAGATAAAATACTTTATTATGATAATTCACGTGGAGCGAACCTTGTTGTTGTCCTGGCTCTTATATAGCGAGAAACAGTGAAAGGACATATGAAGGCCCTGAAACACTCTTGGGGTACTATGCATAAAACACTGGTCCAGAACAGACTGGAGTGGAGGAGCTTCGTTGCTACCCTACATACCAATTGCACAAAGGGGAGCAAGTAACAAAATGACTACATCTTGAAACACTGACCGCTCGGGAACAACAGTTAAGAAATTTCCGATAGTGGACGAATACGTTTCTTAGCATTTGCGATTAAGACCACCACTGTCACGCACGCACAGACAGGCAGACACAGACAGATAGACAGACAGATTGACCGACCCATACACAGAAAGAGAGAGGGAGAGGGACGGGGACAGAGACAAAGGGATGGAGAGAGAGAGAGGAGAGAGAGAGAGAGAGAGAGAGAGAGAGAGCGAGATGTACATATATGTATATATATGTATGTAAATACATACACATATGTATATCTATACATATATATAATTATATATATATATATATATATATATATAGGTAGAAAGAAACTCTAGGGAGAGCTAGACAACAGAAGGTCTTCAGAGAAGTAACCCCCTTTAGACAAGTGTTTCGGCCCTGAATTCCTTACACTCTCGGGGGGCCGGGCCACATCCAGGTCATGACTCCTGGATGCCCTTCTGCTGTTGTCTATTTTTTTTTTCCCACGCCGGGGATCGAACCTGGGCGATTCTGCGCTTCAGAACTGCGGTACGCGGTTTTACCAATGTGCTAACGGGTCACACATCATCTGTAGGGAATTTAATCCTTATGAAGTTCACTTTTTTCGTTCCTCCTTGCCCAGATCCAGCTTGAGCTCCTTTCTGCTGCCTCTGCCATTGCTTTAAGGGCTCTAGTCCTCTTCTTCCCAGAAATGGCGAGTTGTTTCATGAGATCATAAGCAGAGGTGCCCACAAACCCTCTTGCCCCGACCTCTATGGCGAAGATTTTGACCCGCAGACCTGCTTTCTTCAGGGTGCTGGCAAGACCGGCGTATTTTTCGGTCTTGTAGATATGTGCTTCTTCCATTCTGCTTTCGTATGGCACAGTGAGTTCTATCAGAATCACTTGTTTCGAGGAGTCAGAGTGGAGAGCGATGTCTGGTCTCATGCCTGTCTTGCTGATGACATCTGGGTAATTTCTCCACTCTGGGAGGTCTGCTGTACACTCCCAGTCGACTGCTCCATCCAGAAGACCCTTTGGCAATGTGCTGGTTGTCATAGCACTTTTGGGCCAGACCTGTTTCCCTCCTGCTTTGTAGAACGTTGTCATAGCAATTGGTGCGTTTGGGGTCATGGTTTTTTCGCTAACCACATCTGTGATCACTTTCAGAACTTGGTTGTGCCTCCATGTATACCTTCCTTGGGCTAGCGCTACTTTGCAAGAGCTTAGGACATGTTCCACTGTTTGTTTCTTCTGACAGAGCGGACATGCTGGGTCGTCTGCTTTCCCCCATTTCACTAAGTTTGCATTCGAGGGGAGCAGGTCATATACAGATCTGAGGAGGAAGCTTATCCTTAGAGGAGCCATGTGCCACATATCGTTCCAACTGAGACTTCTTTGGAGTGCACTGTCCCATGTTGTCCATTGCCCCTGTTGACCTTGCTGGACTGCCTTCTGCACTCTTTTGACATCTTCTTCTTCCTTCAACTCCTGTATGATCATGTCTCTTTTTTCCTTCCCTTTGGCTTTGGACCACCACTGCATTTTTGTTGCTCCCAGTCCCTGTCTGTTGGTTTGCGTGTGTCCAATTATTTCTTTGATGCTGAGGTTTCTCTTGGCATTGTTTACAGCCTCTTGGACTTTCCACTTTCTGCCAGTTCTCAGCTTTGGATGAACTGATCTCACGATATTGTCTTCCGATTCCTCCAGCATGCTCAACAGTCTTGCTTTTCCAACTTTGTATTCCTCCACTATGGATTTGAGAGGTAGCTTCAGCATTGCTTGACGACAGTAGAATGCAACATCAGTGAGACCAGGTGGGACACCGAGCCATTTTCTTGTGTATTTGTTGATTTTGGCTTCCATTGCTTCGACTGTGCTGGTGCAAATGTCATAGATTAGCAGTGGCCACAGCAGCTTTGGTATCAGCATGAACTGTAGACACCAGACTTTGTATTTGCCTGGCAGTCCGCAGTTATCTATTTTCTTCAGGCCTTCTTCTGCTGTTTGCTTGGTTTCACATCCCCTTTGTGTGTCTTTCAGGGAGTCATCATACCATCTTCCGAGACTTTTTACTGGCTCTTCTGTGACAGTGGGGATGGCTTGGTTGGCTACCATGAATTTGACTGAATCTGCCACTTTTCCTTTTCGCAGTGAGAGACTTCGGGATTTCTTAGGTTTGAACCTCATTCTTGAAGAGGCCACCAGCTCATCCAGCTGCTTTAAGATTTGGTGTGTCTCTTCCTCATCCGTGGACAAGACTGTTGTGTCATCCATGAAAGCTTTCAGAGGAGGCATCTGGTATCCATCTCCCAGATTCACTGGACCTGAACTCTTCATTGCAGCTTTCAAGATGACTTCCATTGCCAACACGAACAGTATGGGAGAGATTGCACAGCCCATTGCAATGCCCACCTCTAGGTCTATCCAGTCCGTGGTGTATTCTTTGGTAGAGAACCGCATTGAGAACCCTTGGAAATACTTCCTCAGCATTGTTCGGATGTTTTCTGGGATGTGATACATTTCAAGAGCCAGCTGGATCATATCGTGTGGAACTGATCCATATGCATTCGCCAGATCAAGCCAAACTACGTCAATGTCTCTCTTCTCTGTTCTTGCTTTTTGGATGGCATCCCAAATCAACGTGGCATGTTCCAAGCATCCAGGCATTCCTGGTATGCCTCCCTTTTGGACTGACATATCCAGAAACTTGTTTTCAGTCAGGTATTTTGTCAATCTTGCTGCCATAACAGAGAAGAAGATTTTCCCCTCGACGTTCAGAAGTGATATTGGCCTGAACTGATTGATGCTGCTGGAGTTCTGCTCCTTCGGAATGTACACTCCTTCAGCTCTCATCCATTGGTCGCTGATCTTCTGGTTCCTCCATGCTGATCGAATCATCTTGTGGAGCCACTCGAGCACTTTTGGGCATTTCTTGTAGAGCAGGTATGGTATTCCGTTTGGTCCAGGTGCTGACTTGGCTCTGGCTTTCTTTACTACGTTCTTCACTTCATCCAGTGTTGGTGGTTTGTTATTGAATTTTCCTTCTGGCGCTGCAGGCCAAACCAGATTCTGGATTTCAAGTGGTGCCTCGCGCTGAGAATCGGAATATGTTTCCCTGAGATGCTGCTCTAGGGTTTCCTTGCCCACTGTGAGAGTCCCTGATTTGGGTTGTTCAAACAGCTTTCTTGAAAAGTCAAAGGGATCTTTGAAGAAACGATCTTGAGTCTTCTTCTTTTTGCTCTTTCTTCGCCTTGCTGATTCCACTTTGCTGAGAGCATTGTGTTTGGCCTTCAGATCTTTCCAGAGTTCCAGGAGCCCTTGCTTCTCGAATTCTGAGGCAGTTTTCATTCGCTTTTTAAGCTTCCTTTTCTCCCTCCGGATGCTCTCCATCTGTTGCTGTCTTCTGGATTTCTGGGGAGGCGTTTTTGTCTTTGGCTGCTTCACTCCATAAGTGTCCCTGCAGATAGAGTATATGATGTCTCCGTATGTGTCAAGTTTGTGTTCCAGCGTACTGTTCCCTATTAGCGCATTCAGCTTAAGGACAAGTTCCTCATCTAATTTCTCCCATTGTTCTTTTGCACCGGCAGGCGGCAAATTGAGTTTTCCACGTTTGGCGTTAAGAGCTTGTGCAAAATCCGCATCAGAACCGTCAGCGTGGATGTCCTTGGCACTATGGTTTAATTCCTGGCCTTGGTCATCCAACGTCTCACCTGCTATCGCAGTGCGCTGCTGCTGGTTCGTATGTGTCTTCAAACAGCCCATTTTTGTCCTGTGGATCTTCATGCCGCGTTTGGTGGTGAATCTCCTTCCACACGCACACGGAAATTCCAACTGGTCATTAATCATGGTCCGTTGTGCGTTTCCAGTCGTGATGGAGTCAGTGCCGATGGATTCATCATTCTCTCCCCCTTTCGGTGAATCCTGGGAGCATCTTTCATTTTATATATATAATATATATTATATATATATATATATATATATATATATATTATATATATATATATATATAGAGAGAGAGAGAGAGAGAGAGAGAGAGAACTCAGAACTCAGAACTCAGAATTTTTTAATGTACATGGGCCTTAGGCCACAATACAATAGTCGGTGGGAGGGGGGGGGGAGATAGGGTTTTTGTGGATTACACCAATATTGCAATGCGAATGATTGCATCGTCGAACATTGACACTTTCCGCGCTTTCCTCAGTTGAATACTTCGTTGGTGTAACAGTCAACAGATCTTTCTTTTGCTGACTAAATCTAACATTTAATGAAGTAATACACTAAATAGTACTTGATTATAATTAAGCTTCATCAGTGCATTAAGGCATCAAACAAGTCATAAAGATATTTAATACATATACATATATCGTTCCATTCCTCCATCTACTGGTCAAGCAATTAGTCTCTCTGTATAGCCAACAGCCGGTCAAGTAATACAATCATCACACAATCAACTAATAATTGGTAAATCACCTTGCTTGCGAAACATACTTCACTTTATCCATCTAATCAAACAAATACTTAGTACATTCAGTGTTCCGTGGCAACGGTAATCAATCAATCAATCAACTGCCATTCTATCATTTAATTAGCCATCTGAATCCGATCAGTTAAAATACTGAACTGTTTCTCTACCAGTTAAGTTTGTCGCCTAATACAATTACTCATCTATAAACCAAACTGGTTAGCGAGTCACCAAACAATTTGATCAGTTTCATATAAATCATTTTCCCGATCAGTACTTAGTCAGCAGCTAATCAATGGATCAATCATTCAGTCAGTGCATCCATCCATCAATCAATGAATTAATCAAACAATCAGTTAAGCAGTCAATCAATGAATCATCAATTTACCAAATATTGTAAAACAAGTATCAATAAACAATTCGATTTTTCAAAATTTATCTTTACCCCCGCGTTTTTGTGCATAATTTACAGTCTGTACACAGTTTATATCGAAATGACTACAAAAATATAATGGAACAAGCGTTAATAGTTTTACCATTTATTATACCTATACAGCATTGTATAATTACTAATGTAATACAGTAATATAGTACTGGTGATGACTTATTTTCGCCAGCCTATTCACCCATGATTTTTTTTGCGTCTGTTGATGGCATGAAAAACAAATCTGGACACATTGTATCTATGATGAGAATTTTCTGCTTTGAGCAGTAGATAAAGTGGCATTCTAGCTGAATCTTTGAGGAATTTTACTCTAATATCTGTATAAGTGGGACAGTCATATATAAGGTGATATTCATTTTCGATATGAGTTTTGCAAAAAGGGCATGCCCTTTTGTGAATACTCTCACTATAACGATGTGAATTGTTATTCAGCGGTAGTATATCAAATCTTAGTTGTGTGATTGCCACTCTGAAACAATATGTATCCATGTCAGAAATATATTTTTCTTTTTCAAAAATTGTTTTGAATGATCTATAGCACTCATATCTGTCACCATCTCTAATAATACTAGTGTATTCTTGGATAAACAGATCGACAAGTCTTTGTCTAAATATGTTTAAAACTAGTTTTACATCCCCAACTCCCTGTTGCAGCCATACAATGTTGAAACCTGTATCACACAGGATTTTTCTTACCTCTGATGCCCAACAATCCTTTTCATTTCTATCTAATTCCAGAAGCATTTGGTAAGCTTTATGCGGAAATCTTTCGGCACTCATTTGTAGCAATTTAAACCAATATCTTAAGCATGCGACCACAGAGTTAACGAATAATGGATATCTTCCCAGATCAGCGTACACCATCTTGTTTGGTGTCTTAACAGGCACGCCTAAAAATCTTTTGCACGCCATCATATGTACCTTTTCTATGTGTTCCATTCGTTTTAATCCCCATACTTCTGATGCGTACAACAGAATGGGTTGTACCTTTGCGTCAAATATTTTAAAGAAAGTATCCATTGTCATTTCCTTGAATTTTTGGAGAACCCTATTTAGCTGTATGACAGCTTTCTTCCCCTTAGTTGCTAAATGTGCAGTACCTTTTTTGACACTTACCATTGTCGTGAAATTAAAACCTAAATAGCAATAATTATTCACAACTTCCAACTTATTTTCTTCATATGACCATTTTTCACGTTTTCCGAGGAACCCTCCGTTTCTAAACACCATGACCTTCGTTATAGAGAGAGAGAGAGAGAGAGAGAGAGAGAGAGAGAGAGAGAGAGAGAGAGAGAGACAGACAGACAGACAGACAGACAGACAGACAGACAGACAGAGATATTCCTGCATTCCTGGGGTGAGGAATAGAAAGTGTTTGAGCTTTAACTGAATCGAGACAGACAGACAGACAGACAGAGATATTCCTGCATTCCTGGGGTGAGGAATAGAAAGTGTTTGAGCTTTAACTGAATCAGAGGTCAAAGACGTTTAAACAATTGAAAAAGACCTGTTGTCAGTACAGTGAATAAGATTAAGGTGGGCAGACCATAAACAAACATACAAAAACTTTGGGATTGCGGGCACAGGCTCGTACGTGTGTATGTGTGTGTGTGTGTGTGTGTGTGTGGTGTGTGTTGGTGTGTGTGTGTGTGTGTGTGTGTGGTGTGTTGTGTGTGCGTGTGTGTGTGAAGAGAAAGAAATTGCGTGTGTGTGTGTGTGTGTGTGTGTGTGTGTGTGTGTGTGTGTGTGTGTGTGTGTGTGTGTGTGTGTGTGTGTGTGTGTGTGTATGTGTGTGTGTGTGTGTGTGTGTGCTCATGTGTGTTTGTGTGTGTGCGTATTTTCTTTTTGTGGATCAGAAGGGTTGGAGGATAGACTGAAAGAATGAGACTGACTGGGATGATATATTGTATCGGTGAGTGGAATGGGGATGTGTCTGGTTGTACGTGGGTTGGCTGCTATGGCATGACTGTATGGGAGTCGGAGTATGTAGACTGTTAAACATCATACCGCCTGCACAGATGAGCAATACACCCATCAAAAAACAAAAAAACAAAACAAAAAACGAAACAAACAAACAAACAAACAAAAACCAGAACGCATGATAAAAGCCCGCCTTCCCCCAAATCAATAATAATAATAATAACAAAAATAACAAAAACCCACACAAAACAACAACCAAACCAAACCAAACAAAAACCAAACCAAAACAACAACCACCCCTGAAACCCAACCCAACAATGTTAATGTTTTTTCAGGTTTTTAGTGGTTCGTATCTTCCTCAGAGTTTACTACTATAGCGCCTCTTGTCGTTCTCGGATTGCTAAGACTATCTCCCGCACTCAATGTTCATTCTTCACGCTTCGTTCTGGAGTTTCAAAGCAATCGAAAAAGATTCCTCTTTCGGTGACAATCATCTCTGTCGGTGATTATAACTATCGTCATCATCATCAATACCACCATCGACATTTCCCTCTTCATGCCGAGGCGATGAGACTGAAAGGTAAAACCCTTTCTCGCGGTCGACATTGTCTCCTGCTAATCCCAAGCGAAAGAAGAGGAATCAGTACAGCGATGACAAACTTGTTATTTCCTCACTGGTTTTATCATCATCAATCGTCATCATCATCGTCGTCGTCGGCACGGCGTTGGTGGTGGTAGCAGTAGCAGCAGCGCCAGGTAAAGGCTCACATTTCAGGATCCAGTCGTTGCCAAAACCGATCCAAAGCCGACCAGGAGAGTCGGTGTCAAAGGCCAAGGGTTTGACAAGGTCACCAGATCCTACGGAGAGATGTCTGCCAAGGAGACAGCGACCTTTAGATCAAAACGAGACATACATTAGGAAAATTAAAGCAAAACAGAGGTTAGGAAAAAATAAATAAAAAAGAAAGAAAAAGAAAGGCATAAAAGAGAAGAAGAAGAAGAAAACAGAAGAAGAGGAAGAATCCTCATTACTGCTCTACACACCTGTGGCGTAATGGGCAGGAAGTTTCGTTTACTGTTCGAACAAGCGGGGATATATCGCACTCAGGCAACCCCATATGCGCAAAACAAAACAAAACAATAACAAAACCAGCCACTTTGCTTTGTGATCCTTGACAATCTGAACAACCCAAACAAAACGAAACAGAACAAAACCCAGCCACAAATCCTACATCATAACACTCTCCCCCTCCCCTAAATCAAATCAAACCAAACCAAACCAAAAACTGACCTTTATGAGCTTTGAAGATCTGAATTTAAACGATGTGCACACTGTCATCGGTGTTATCTGCCACTAGTAACTTCTCCCTCCCTCCGGTGTTATCTGCCACTAGTGACCTCTCCCTCCCTCCAGTGCTGATGCTTCTCTGCCCCCAAGGGGTGCTTCCTGGAATGATGTCCCCGTACATGCACTGAACGTTGCCGTCATTGGTGATACACAGAGCCAGGACTGGCCAGGGCATCCCGCCTTCCACGCATTAATAAAACCTGGTGACAGTCTCCCTCACTACCACCCCAGCCATCGGCAGCAAGAGGCTAGTGGGAATCTATAAAGCTACAGATGTTCTCTTCTTGGAGGCTGTCCAGGTGATACGTGAAGGTTAAAGCCTGAACTCTCATTCTCTGCCTCACGGTGTCAGATTCCACACACGTTCGAAGAACCCTCTCCGCTTCGGCTGCCATATGGTTGATTGCGATTCTGCTTTTTCTGGCTAGGGTTAAGGCTTTGAAAAAGCCCGGAAAATTATCGACTGCAATTCTGCTTTTTCTGGTGGAAAATGATAGATAAGAATGCAGCGGTAGGATTTCTGCTCATTTTAGTGGATTTTAACCCTCGAACCTACTGAAATAGGCAGATAAGGGTAATCTGTAATTTTCCAATTTTTTTCAAGATCGCTGACATTGGAGGCCATTTTCTCGGACACTTTTGATCGGAGACTAATTTGGATGAAAAATTTGGACTCGGTATGCTCGAAATAAACTGATGAGATGTGTCACAAGGGTGGGATCAGGTGGTCGCTTTTTGGTGACAAATGGCTGCCATTGATAGGTGTGTGGTTGTGGAAAAGGCCAGAAAAATGACCGGTTGCAATTCTTTTTCTGGTGGAAAATTATAGAATAAAATGCAGCGGTAGGATTTCTGCTCATTTTAGTTGTTTCGGACCCTCCGAACCTACTGAAAAAATTTATCGCACAGGGGATTTAAAAAAACATCCGAGTACAAGTTGAAACGTGACACTAAAACATATAAAACGGGCCTAAATTACATATGGCTTCTGCATATCGCACTTCCCTAGAGCCCAAAATGCACTTTATTGATGTACCTAATTATCAATCCTAAAAGGAAGTATTAAGACTTTAACGAACACAGGTGATACACCAGCTAGGCAGAAATTGATAGGATGAACTGTCAACGCAAGAAAGAAAGAAACAAAAGTGACAAAATGAGGAAATTTCAAGCACAGAATTTCCAGGTGGTGGTGTTACTATTTGTATTGAAAGAACCCCCGGCATCCCCAGGAGGTTCGACTTAATTGTTGTGCAAGCATATAATCTCAAAATTTGTTATTGTACGGGCAATCGAACTCATTCGATTTTATTTCATTGATGTTTGAATTTATCTGATTTAATTATACTCGCACTTCTAATCATTCAGTTTGTTGTACTGGCATTAGGACCAATTCGCATCGTTTGATTTTACATTTGACCTCATTGTCTTTCAGTCGCACTGACTGACATTTAAACTCATTTTCCTTTTACTGGTTTTACAATCGAAATTTCATTATATGGCCATCTGAACTGAAACTTAAAAGGTTGGAATGCCTTTATTTACAAATCACACTTATAGTACAATCGAGCAGCGTTTGCCGACCCGGAATATAAACATTCAATATCAGTTTCTCAAGATGACGTCTCCACGCCCGGAATGAATTCCGTACGCATTAACGTCACAGGTGCCATGTGATGGTGATCATGGTACAAGCCTCAAACCTGCACATAAACCCATGAGCTAGCCAGGTACTGAGCTGTTACCTAGCCTATGTTTTACCTAGCCTACATTTTTTTTATCAGTCTATAACTGGAAGAACCTTGGTTACATGAAAATGACATGCGTTTCTGCGTATTTTGTCTGCAAAGATAGAACAGATAAATAAAAAAATAAAAAATTTAAGGTCAACACAAGCTTCTTTCTTAATTTTTTTTATTCATCTTTTGCTTCGCAATGAACGGACATCAAACATACACTGCATAATGTGGCAACAAAACGTGACAAAAATACACATATGAAAAAATATTGTTGACATATGAATTCCACAGGATGCGTAATGCTATTCATATACTGGCAGTGTAAAAATGATCTAAGCACATGTCAACGCTTTTTTTAAAATTTTGTTTTTCAAATAAATTATTTTTGCTGTACGATAACCAAGCATTAACGAACAATGTGAAACAGACATACCAATAATACATAAAAAAAATCATTGTTCACATACAACCAACCTATAACATACAGAATATATGTGACAATAGTCTAATCAATGGTTTTATTATCTTCATCAAGATTTAAAAACATGTCATGAAGAAAATCTGTTTCTACCGGGAGACAATTGGCATACTAGTTTCACTGAGCATTCAAAATGGACAAAGTGAAAGTTTATCTTGGCATTATACTGTTCAATTTTGAATCCCGGATTTACCATTCTTCGGAAAGTATGTACATTCTAAACACATCTGTCTACTTTGCATTTACATAAAAACGATTTTGCCAGCATTATTTTAAAATCAAATATTCTTGCTGGTTTTACATTTTGATCAACACCGAATGCTAGGTTTCGTGTAATTTTGATGTTGAAGTTATTTTCGCATCAATGTGTTTTTCTGTTAGGTTCCAATAGTTACAGACACGGTAACAGTTCCACGGAAAATGTGCCGTTAAGTCTTTTGCATTATTACACCGTGTACAATTTGTCATAGTTGCTATACCCATTGTGTAACATTTAATTTATGAATTTTCAGAAATCCCTTTTTCCACGAGATGTTTAGTTTTTCTGACCACTTAATTTGGTTCGCTATCAAGCAATTTAATTTTTTCATAGCAAAGTTTTGCTCCCTTTTGCACACGTTCTAATCCTTTTTTCCTGTTTTTTTCCTGGTTCCTGTTTGCTTGAACGCGGGCAGTCACACTTGTTTTGTATTTTTCATTCTTGTCCTGCCATTTCAACTCACTCCATTTGTTTTTAATTCTGTAGGCATTTGACCTAATTCAATTTTATCGTCCTGGCGTTAGGAACTCGATTTTTTGGTACTAGCATGGATCTCATTTGCTTTTATTGTCTTGACATGTGAACTTGTACTGTACATGTATTTGAACTGAAACTTTATCTTTCTGGCATCTGAATTGACTTGATTTTATGACATTTGAACTTAAATTTTACTATACTTGCGTTTTAACTAAACTTTTCACTGTACTGGCATCACAACTGGTCATGTTTATTGTACTAGCATCTTAACTCAATTCTTTGTGTTCGCATTTCAAGTCGGTTCTGTTATCATATCGGCATTTGAACTCATTCGACTTTACTGCACTGGCATCTTAACTCATTCACGTTTACTGTACTGGCATTTGGACAATTCCATTGTCCAGGTATTTCATCTCATTGGATTTTATTGTCCTGCCATTTGAACTCATTCGATTTTATTGTCCCGATGTTTGAACTTATTAATTTTCTTGTGCTGACATATCTCACTCAATTTTAGTGCCCGGAATTTCAATTCTTTCAAATGATACAAACTGAAAATGTTTTGCACTGGCATTTGAACTGAAAGTTTAATCTACTGGCCGTTTGAACTAAAACACTGGCCGTTTGAAATGAAATTTTGTTACACTGTTATTTGAACTCGTTCATTTTGATTTTAGTTGTATTTGAACTGAGACCGTTTTCTACTGGTATTTTAAATTAAATTTCATGAAACGTGGTATCTGATTTGAAAATTCATTGTACTGGCATTGACCTATTTCATATTGTACTAGCTTGTATTTCGTTAACTCGTTCAACTGTATCATACATTTATACTAGTTCCTTTTATTCTATTGTACTGGCATTTTAACTCTTTCGATCCTATTGCACTGGCACTTGGCTGTATTTTACTTCATTTTACTGGCTGCCATTAAACTTATTATACTCGCATATAATATTATGCTCTTTATTATACTTTTAATTGTACCGGCATATCCGACTCGTTCAATTATGTGCTACTGACTTTTGAACTCGTTCATGATTTTTTGGCATCGATTGTACCGGCGTTTGTACTCCTTCGATTTCACTGTTTTCACTCCTGGTTTTAAGTGTATCGAATTTTTATTCTACTGACAATTAAACCATTTTCTTTTCCTAGCATTTGAATTCATTTGATTTCTTAAAATTGTTCTGGCATCTGAAATTCAATTTTTTCATCCTACATCTGAGTTCATCTATCTTTTATTGTCCTACGATCTGAATTCATTAGATTTTATTTTACTGGCATTTCAACTCACTTGACCATAACTGTCCAATTTTCAAGTATTCAACTTTGTCCTAGCAATCGAACTCATCGGATTTTTTTTGCACTTGTCCTGGCATTTGATTTTATTACCTGAACCCATTTTAATGTTCTGGAATTCGAACTCATTCGACTGTTCTTGGCAATTATACTTTTCTGACTTTACTGTTCTGCCATTTAACTTATTCAATCTTCTAGTACTTGTATTCGATCGTACTGTCCTCACATTTCAGCTAAATCAAGTTGTGTTTATTGATATTTTAATTAAGTTTTAATGTATAGATATATCAATTTTGTCTTGGCAATTTCGAATTATGATTTTAGTGTACTGGCTTTCGATTTTCTGATTTACTGTCATGGTAGCGGAGGTCATTCGATTTGATTTTATGAACTCATTCGATTTTAGACTGTTGCCATTTTGACCCGTTCCCTTTATTTGCAATATATTTGAATTCGATTTGACTTTGCTCCAACCTCTATGGCGAAGACTTTAATAATTTGAAAGCCAGATTTCCTCAAGTGACTGGCTAGACTGGTCTTGAAGATATGGGCTTCCTCCATTTTACTTTCATATAATAAAGTGAGCTCGATCAGAATCATTTGTTTTGATCAGTGGAAGTAGAGAACCATATCTGGTCTCATACCACTCTTGCTGATGATTCACACATGATTGTAATGTGTTGGGATATATGTAATATGTAGACAATGGTATCTTTGATATTCTCATGTTCATTATGCCAACATTTAGCATGCAAGTCTGACTGAATGTGCAAATGGTGTCTTGTGTACTTTCGTGTCACATTGGGGCACAGCGTAAACGATTATCAGTAAAGATTTCAGCCATTGCTGGCTCACGCACAACGAACACACACACACACACACACACACACACACACACACACACACACACACACACACACGCACACACACACACCACAACACATGACACACACAAAACACACACTATACACCACACACACGATACACACACAACAGAGAAAGAGAGAGAGAGAGAGAGAGAGAGAGAGAGAGAGAGAGAGAGAGAGAGAGAGAGAGAGAGAGAGCAGTGCACACACCACACACACACGCACACGATACACACAACATCACATACACACGACACACGACACACACACACAGGTACAGATCTCAGTTTATGCTGGGTGCCTTCTCACGTTGGTCTTCACGGCAACGAAGTAGTTGACAGAGCAGCTAAGCAAGGTGCACACAATTCTGATAATACTACAGAATTACGTATTAATACTTCCGTAAAAGAAGCTTGCAACTTGCTAGAATCAGCCTCATGGATTCGTTTTCATGAACATTTCCATAAAAAGTTTGTGTCACAACAAATGATAAAACTTTCATTTCAAAATGTGTGTAAAAAATTGCAGTTTTTTCCATATATCATTTGAGAACGATTGTTGCTGTTCATTTTCGTATTCAGCTAAACGCATTGAAAACAAAATATTGTAAAAATGTCAAGTGTATTTGCGGCGAACAATTCACACTGTTTCACTATCTATTTTACTGCAAAATGCTACGTTCTTTTTTACCAAAAATGTTTACACAAGAAAATTATTCTGAAACTCATTTTAAAGAAGTAACTTCCGATCAATTTTTGTCAGTTAAAATTTCAGAATCGTTGGTTCACAGTCCTGTTAATGCATTACTTGAAGTTTGTACTTTAGAGTTAAATTTTCCATACACATTGTTGATGTTAAATGTTAGTGTTAAGCTATTGTTCCATTTTTCTATTTTCCACCTACTTATGTCTATAACTATGTCTCCTCTATGCCCCAAAACCAACCAACCCATCTCTCATCTCACTTTTTTTTTTTTCGTCTAATATCACTCATAGTGAAAAGACGTTAAATCAAAGAACGAACACGAACGAACACACACACACACACACACACACACACACACACACGATACACACAACACACACACACACACACACACACACCACGCACGCACGCACACACACACACACACACACCACACACACACACACAAGACAACACACTGTACACCACACACACACACGCACACGCACGCACGCACATTCACACACACACACACACGCGCGCACTCACGCACGCACACACACACACACACACTTACTTTTCCTTGTATAATACATTATTTATTCAATAAATACAAGAATCATGAAGGCATACAGGAAAATACACGCACAAAAGTGAAAGTCATGCTCAGTGAAAGGTATTTGTCTATACAAAACATCCTCCTCTGTATTACTTCTTTTACTTATTTTTTTCTTGTCTCCTCATATTACCAGCAAACGATATATTTTTTTCTTCAAAATGCAAGCGTTTGGAGGGATGTGAGTGCGGATAGTGTGTGTGTGGCATGTGTGTGTGTGTGTGTGTGTGTGCACGCGCACGTGCTCGAGCATACATCTATGTATGCGCGTTGTGTGTGTGTGCGTTGGGAGGTGTATATAGGTATATGTATGCGTATGTTTTTTCGGATATCAGTACGCGCGCGCACGCGTGTGTATGTAGGTGTTCATGTGTGTGACGGTGAAGTGTGTGTATATGTGGGGCGCACACACACACACGAGGTCTTCGGGTCCATTATCCTCTTCCCTTCCCCCTCCCCCTCCCCTGGTAACGTCATGCCTTGCTCTCGTCGTAACCTTAGTTTCGCTAGCTCAGAGATGTGCTGCGCAACCCGAAATGAGAGAGGGGCGGGATGCGTTGAATTAGAGAGTTTATTGTCCGTTTGTCATGGCGAGAGACCAACGGCTGAAAGCTAGGAAATAACGAGGATCAACCGCTCTGGTCCAGTCATTAACCTTTTCACTCCCTTCTCCTTCCTGAACGCAGCTGGTGGACAGGATCAGAGAGTGAAAGGCTTCATCATATCACGTGGACATTGTGGAGTAGACATGGCGGCAGTCGAGTCATTATCGTGTCTTGTAGATCGGAATCTCGCCTGGTGTCACTGTCCTTACCTGTTAGAGACACATACACACACATACACACACGCACGCACGCACACGCACGCACGCACGCACGCACACACACACACGCACGCACGCACACACGCACATATACACACGCACACACACACACAAACACGCACGCACATGCACGCACGCACACACACACACACACACACACACATTATCATGGACAATCAGCTTCAACGCATTCACAGTAGACATGACTGGACTGCAATGGATTATTTTGCTCACAACGGAAATGATAATGATGACGACAACAACAACAACAACAGCTACGATACTTATGATACTAAAGTAACAAAAACAACAAGAACAGTAATAATAATAACAGTAATAGTAATAAATAACTAGTGATGATGATGATGATGATGATGGTGATGATGATGATGATTGTGATGATGATGATGATGATGATGATTGTGGTGGTGATGATGGTGATGATGATGATGGTGATAATAATGATAATGACAATGTTAACATTAGGCACTAAATCTTGACACACAAATCAAATCAAAGCGCACACTCTCATCATTCACCAGGACATTCACTCACAATGACAAAAACTCGAGGACTCACAGCACACACACCCCGGTGGGGAGGGGGACGGGAACATTTACCAAGTGGTACTCAAGCCGGTTCCAACAGTTGGGAAAACCGTCGTTTATTCAGATCGAAACTCCTACAACATGTTATTATACATATTTTTGTCATTGTTGTTTAAAGCTAGCCGATTGCGTAGAGCGACATCAGGGCTATAACCGCCTTAAAACATACAAAACTTCAACAGGGGAAAAAAAAAAAAAAAAAAAGAAAATTAAGTACACATATCAATGCATTCGCGCACATAATCTAAGAACATGCCCCTGGCGTTGACCACTCCGTCCAATTTATCGCAGAGGGGATTTAAAAAAACACACCTGAATACAAATATAAGCATACATAAGGACATCAAAACATATATGTAAACATGCATTAATTACCTAAAATTGCTTCTGCATAGCTCATCTCCCCAGAGCCAAAAAATGCACTTAATACATGTACCCAATTATCAATCCTAAGAAAAAGTACGTAAGACTTAATCGAACACACACAGATGAATGGACCATTAAGGCAGAAAATGATAGCTAGAAATGACAGAAAGCAAAGGAACAAGGCACAAATAAAGAGAGTGACAGAAAAGAGGAAATTTCTAGCACAGAATTTCCAGAAGGTGGGGATACTATTTATACTGAAAGAGCAACCGGCATTCCCACGGGGGGATATATGAGGACTAGCTAAATGAAAAATTAACAAAAAGCCATAAAACTTTATACATGTATGTGTACCCGAAGAGCTGAGCCCAAAAAGCGGGCTGAGGGGAGAGAGAGAGAGAGAACACACCAGAGAGAGAGAGAGAGAGAGAGAGAGAGAGAGAGAGAGAGAGAGAGAGAGAGAGAGAGAAGGTAGGTGGGGGAGATTTCCTGTCAGAAAGAAAAGAACTTAATATCATCATCATCATCAGGTGCCCTGCCGCATGGCGTTGGCGATCATGGACTTCCATCTGTCTCTATCTCTCGTTGCCCCTAGCATCTCTCCCACCCCCCTCGTCACCAGCCACTCCGCAAGTTCGTCCAGCATTTTCTCCCTGGGTCTACCCGGT
>JAPXFY010000020.1:32217130-32224630 GCA_030674185.1 Monoplex corrugatus | reverse complement strand
ACAATACAACCCAACACAGAGCTACAATACAACCCAACACAAAGTTGTAACACAGCCCAACACAAAGTCATAATACAGCCCAACACAGAGCTACAATACAGCCCACCACTGTGCTACAATACAGCTCAACACTCTGCTACAATACAACCCAACACTGTGCTACAATACAACCCAACACTGTGCTACAATACAGCTCAACACAGAGCTACAATACAGCCCAACACTGTGCTACAATACAGCCCAACACAGAGCTGCAATACAGCTCAACACAGAGCTACAATACAACCCAACACTGTGCTACAATACAGCTCAACACAGAGTTACAATACAGCCCAACACTGTGCTACAATACAGCCCAACACTGTGCTACAATACAGCTCAACACAGAGCTACAATACAGCCCAACACAGAGCTACAATACAGCTCAACACTGTGCTACAATACAGCTCAACACTGTGCTACAATACAGCTCAACACAGAGCTATAATACAGCCCAACACAGATCTACAATACAGCTCAACACAGAGTTACAATACAGCCCAACACTGTGCTACAATACAGCTCAACACTGTGCTACAATACAGCCCAACACTGTGCTACAATACAGCTCAACACTGTGCTACAATACAGTTCAACACTGTGCTACAATACAGCCCAACACTGTGCTACAATGCAGCCCAACACAGAGCTGCAATACAGCTCAACACAGAGCTACAATACAACCCAACACTGCGCTACAATACAGCTCAACACTGTGCTACAATACAGCTCAACACAGAGCTACAATACAACCCAGCACTGTGCTACAATACAGCTGAACACTGTGCTACAATACAGCAAAACACAGAGCTACAATACAGCTCAACACAGCTACAATACAACCCAACACTGTGCTTCAATACAGCTCAACACTGTGCTACAATACAGCCCAACACAGAGCTACAATACAGCCCAACACAGAGCTACAATACAACCCCAAGCTGACTCAATACAACCCAATGCTGTGCTACAATACAGCCCAACACTGTGCTACAATACAGCCCAGCACTGCTACAATACAGCTCAACACAGAGCTACAATACAGCCCAACACAGAGCTACAATACAGCTCAACACAGAGCTACAATACAACCCAACACAGAACTACAATACAGCTCAACACTGTGCTACAATACAGCTCAACACAGAGCTACAATACAACCCAACACTGTGCTTCAATACAGCTGAACACTGTGTTACAATGCAGCCCAACACAGAGCTACAATACAGCCCAACACTGTGCTACAATACAGCCCAACACTGTCCTACAATACAGCTCAACACAGAGCTACAATACAGCCCAACACAGAGCTACAATACAGCCAAACACAGACCAAGAATACAGCCCAACACAGAGCTACAATACAGCTCAACACAGAGTTACAATACAGCCCAACACAGAGCTACAATACAGCCCAACACAGAGCTACAATACAGCTCAACACAGAGCTACAATACAGCCCAACACAGACCAAAAATACAGCCCAACACAGAACTACAATACAGCCCAACACTGTGCTACAATACAGCCCAACACAGAACTACAATACAGCCCAACACAGAACTACAATACAGCCCAACACAGAGCTACATCACAGCTCAACACAGAGCTACAATACAGCCCAACACAGAACTACAATACAGCCCAACACAGAACTACAATACAGCCCAACACAGAACTACAATACAGCCCAACACAGAACTACAATACAGCCCAACACAGAACTACAATACAACCCAACACAGAACTACAATACCTGGTCTCACTGATGTTGCATTCTACTGTCGTCAAGCAATGCTGAAGCTACCTCTGAAATCCATAGTGGAGGAATACAAAGTTGGAAAAGCAAGACTGTTGAGCATGCTGGTGGAATCGGAGGACAATATCGTGAGAGCAGTTCATCCAAAGCTGAGAACTGGCAGAAAGTGGAAAGTCCAAGAGGCTGTAAACAATGCCAAGAGAAACCTCAGCATCAAAGAAATAATTGGACACACGCAAACCAACAGACAGGGACTGGGAGCAACAAAAATGCAGTGGTGGTCCAAAGCCAAAGGGAAGGAAAAAAGAGACATGATCATACAGGAGTTGAAGGAAGAAGAAGATGTCAAAAGAGTGCAGAAGGCAGTCCAGCAAGGTCAACAGGGGCAATGGACAACATGGGACAGTGCACTCCAAAGAAGTCTCAGCTGGAACGATATGTGGCACATGGCTCCTCTAAGGATAAGCTTCCTCCTCAGATCTGGATATGACCTGCTCCCCTCGAATGCAAACTTAGTGAAATGGGGGAAAGCAGACGACCCAGCATGTCCGCTCTGTCAGAAGAAACAAACAGTGGAACATGTCCTAAGCTCTTGCAAAGTAGCGCTAGCCCAAGGAAGGTATACATGGAGGCACAACCAAGTTCTGAAAGTGATCACAGATGTGGTTAGCGAAAAAACCATGACCCCAAACGCACCAATTGCTATGACAACGTTCTACAAAGCAGGAGGGAAACAGGTCTGGCCCGAAAGGGCTATGACAACCAGCACATTGCCAAAGGGTCTTCTGGATGGAGCAGTCGACTGGGAGTGTACAGCAGACCTCCCAGAGTGGAGAAATTACCCAGATGTCATCAGCAAGACAGGCATGAGACCAGACATCGCTCTCCACTCTGACTCCTCGAAACAAGTGATTCTGATAGAACTCACTGTGCCATACGAAAGCAGAATGGAAGAAGCACATATCTACAAGACCGAAAAATACGCCGGTCTTGCCAGCACCCTGAAGAAAGCAGGTCTGCGGGTCAAAATCTTCGCCATAGAGGTCGGGGCAAGAGGGTTTGTGGGCACCTCCGCTTATGATCTCATGAAACAACTCGCCATTTCTGGGAAGAAGAGGACTAGAGCCCTTAAAGCGATGGCAGAGGCAGCAGAAAGGAGCTCAAGCTGGATCTGGGCAAGGAGGAACCAAAAAAGTGAACTTCATAAGGATTAAATTCCCTACAGATGATGTGTGCCCCGTTAGCACATTGGTAAAACCGCGTACCGCAGTTCTGAAGCGCAGAATCGCCCAGGTTCGATCCCCGGCGTGGGAAAAAAAAAAAAAATAGACAACAGCAGAAGGGCATCCAGGAGTCATGACCTGGATGTGGCCCGGCCCCCCGAGAGTGTAAGGAATTCAGGGCCGAAACACTTGTCTAAAGGGGGTTACTTCTCTGAAGACCTTCTGTTGTCTAGCTCTCCCTAGAGTTTCTTTCTACCTGCACATGGTCAGTCCATTGACTTCCGGGAATAGTTCGGAGGACATTCGGGAAAGACCGAAGGACACTGGGAAAGACTAGATCTGCGGGCTTTGTGGGTTGGCTTCCCACCTTGCCTTTGATAACATGCCACGAGTTTTCCAAATGAAAGATGCTCCCAGGATTCACCGAAAGGGGGAGAGAATGATGAATCCATCGGCACTGACTCCATCACGACTGGAAACGCACAACGGACCATGATTGATGACCAGTTGGAATTTCCGTGTGTGTGTGGAAGGAGATTCACCACCAAACGCGGCATGAAGATCCACAGGACAAAAATGGGCTGTTTGAAGACACATACGAACCAGCAGCAGCGCACTGCGATAGCAGGTGAGACGTTGGATGACCAAGGCCAGGAATTAAACCATAGTGCCAAGGACATCCACGCTGACGGTTCTGATGCGGATTTTGCACAAGCTCTTAACGCCAAACGTGGAAAACTCAATTTGCCGCCTGCCGGTGCAAAAGAACAATGGGAGAAATTAGATGAGGAACTTGTCCTTAAGCTGAATGCGCTAATAGGGAACAGTACGCTGGAACACAAACTTGACACATACGGAGACATCATATACTCTATCTGCAGGGACACTTATGGAGTGAAGCAGCCAAAGACAAAAACGCCTCCCCAGAAATCCAGAAGACAGCAACAGATGGAGAGCATCCGGAGGGAGAAAAGGAAGCTTAAAAAGCGAATGAAAACTGCCTCAGAATTCGAGAAGCAAGGGCTCCTGGAACTCTGGAAAGATCTGAAGGCCAAACACAATGCTCTCAGCAAAGTGGAATCAGCAAGGCGAAGAAAGAGCAAAAAGAAGAAGACTCAAGATCGTTTCTTCAAAGATCCCTTTGACTTTGCAAGAAAGCTGTTTGAACAACCCAAATCAGGGACTCTCACAGTGGGCAAGGAAAACCTAGAGCAGCATCTCAGGGAAACATATTCCGATTCTCAGCGCGAGGCACCACTTGAAATCCAAAATCTGGTTTGGCCTGCAGCGCCAGAAGGAAAATTCAATAACAAACCACCAACACTGGATGAAGTGAAGAACGTAGTAAAGAAAGCCAGAGCCAAGTCAGCACCTGGACCAAACGGAATACCATACCTGCTCTACAAGAAATGCCCAAAAGTGCTCGAGTGGCTCCACAAGATGATTCGATCAGCATGGAGGAACCAGAAGATCAACGACCAATGGATGAGAGCTGAAGGAGTGTACATTCCGAAGGAGCAGAACTCCAGCAGCATCAATCAGTTCAGGCCAATATCACTTCTGAACGTCGAGGGGAAAATCTTCTTCTCTGTTATGGCAGCAAGATTGACAAAATACCTGACTGAAAACAAGTATCTGGATATGTCAGTCCAAAAGGGAGGCATACCAGGAATGCCTGGATGCTTGGAACATGCCACGTTGATTTGGGATGCCATCCAAAAAGCAAGAACAGAGAAGAGAGACATTGACGTAGTTTGGCTTGATCTGGCGAATGCATATGGATCAGTTCCACACGATATGATCCAGCTGGCTCTTGAAATGTATCACATCCCAGAAAACATCCGAACAATGCTGAGGAAGTATTTCCAAGGGTTCTCAATGCGGTTCTCTACCAAAGAATACACCACGGACTGGATAGACCTAGAGGTGGGCATTGCAATGGGCTGTGCAATCTCTCCCATACTGTTCGTGTTGGCAATGGAAGTCATCTTGAAAGCTGCAATGAAGAGTTCAGGTCCAGTGAATCTGGGAGATGGATACCAGATGCCTCCTCTGAAAGCTTTCATGGATGACACAACAGTCTTGTCCACGGATGAGGAAGAGACACACCAAATCTTAAAGCAGCTGGATGAGCTGGTGGCCTCTTCAAGAATGAGGTTCAAACCTAAGAAATCCCGAAGTCTCTCACTGCGAAAAGGAAAAGTGGCAGATTCAGTCAAATTCATGGTAGCCAACCAAGCCATCCCCACTGTCACAGAAGAGCCAGTAAAAAGTCTCGGAAGATGGTATGATGACCCCTGAAAGACACACAAAGGGGATGTGAAACCAAGCAAACAGCAGAAGAAGGCCTGAAGAAAATAGATAACTGCGGACTGCCAGGCAAATACAAAGTCTGGTGTCTACAGTTCATGCTGATACCAAAGCTGCTGTGGCCACTGCTAATCTATGACATTTGCACCAGCACAGTCGAAGCAATGGAAGCCAAAATCAACAAATACACAAGAAAATGGCTCGGTGTCCCACCTGGTCTCACTGATGTTGCATTCTACTGTCGTCAAGCAATGCTGAAGCTACCTCTGAAATCCATAGTGGAGGAATACAAAGTTGGAAAAGCAAGACTGTTGAGCATGCTGGAGGAATCGGAGGACAATATCGTGAGAGCAGTTCATCCAAAGCTGAGAACTGGCAGAAAGTGGAAAGTCCAAGAGGCTGTAAACAATGCCAAGAGAAACCTCAGCATCAAAGAAATAATTGGACACACGCAAACCAACAGACAGGGACTGGGAGCAACAAAAATGCAGTGGTGGTCCAAAGCCAAAGGGAAGGAAAAAAGAGACATGATCATACAGGAGTTGAAGGAAGAAGAAGATGTCAAAAGAGTGCAGAAGGCAGTCCAGCAAGGTCAACAGGGGCAATGGACAACATGGGACAGTGCACTCCAAAGAAGTCTCAGCTGGAACGATATGTGGCACATGGCTCCTCTAAGGATAAGCTTCCTCCTCAGATCTGTATATGACCTGCTCCCCTCGAATGCAAACTTAGTGAAATGGGGGAAAGCAGACGACCCAGCATGTCCGCTCTGTCAGAAGAAACAAACAGTGGAACATGTCCTAAGCTCTTGCAAAGTAGCGCTAGCCCAAGGAAGGTATACATGGAGGCACAACCAAGTTCTGAAAGTGATCACAGATGTGGTTAGCGAAAAAACCATGACCCCAAACGCACCAATTGCTATGACAACGTTCTACAAAGCAGGAGGGAAACAGGTCTGGCCCGAAAGGGCTATGACAACCAGCACATTGCCAAAGGGTCTTCTGGATGGAGCAGTCGACTGGGAGTGTACAGCAGACCTCCCAGAGTGGAGAAATTACCCAGATGTCATCAGCAAGACAGGCATGAGACCAGACATCGCTCTCCACTCTGACTCCTCGAAACAAGTGATTCTGATAGAACTCACTGTGCCATACGAAAGCAGAATGGAAGAAGCACATATCTACAAGACCGAAAAATACGCCGGTCTTGCCAGCACCCTGAAGAAAGCAGGTCTGCGGGTCAAAATCTTCGCCATAGAGGTCGGGGCAAGAGGGTTTGTGGGCACCTCCGCTTATGATCTCATGAAACAACTCGCCATTTCTGGGAAGAAGAGGACTAGAGCCCTTAAAGCGATGGCAGAGGCAGCAGAAAGGAGCTCAAGCTGGATCTGGGCAAGGAGGAACCAAAAAAGTGAACTTCATAAGGATTAAATTCCCTACAGATGATGTGTGCCCCGTTAGCACATTGGTAAAACCGCGTACCGCAGTTCTGAAGCGCAGAATCGCCCAGGTTCGATCCCCGGCGTGGGAAAAAAAAAAAAAATAGACAACAGCAGAAGGGCATCCAGGAGTCATGACCTGGATGTGGCCCGGCCCCCCGAGAGTGTAAGGAATTCAGGGCCGAAACACTTGTCTAAAGGGGGTTACTTCTCTGAAGACCTTCTGTTGTCTAGCTCTCCCTAGAGTTTCTTTCTACCAGCCCAACACAGAACTACAATACAGCCCAACACAGAACTACAACACAACCCAACACAGAACTACAATACAGCCCAACACAGAGCTACAATACAGCTCAACACAGAGCTACAATACAACCTAACACAGAACTACAATACAGCCCAACACAGAACTACAATACAGCCCAACACAGAACTACAATACAGCCCAACACAGAACTACAATACAGCCCAACACAGATCTACAATACAGCTCAACACAGAGCTACAATACAGCCCAACACAGAGCTACAATACAGCCCAACACAGAGCTACAATACAGCCCAACACAGACCAAGAATACAGCCCAACACAGAGCTACAATACAGCCCAACACTGTGCTACAATACAGCCCAACACAGAGCTACAATACAGCCCAACACAGAGCTACAATACAGCCCAACACAGACCAAGAATACAGCCCAATACTGTGCTACAACACAGCCCAACACTGT